>OX359280.1:43401554-43814054 GCA_947179155.2 Hedera helix
CATTTACCTTAATATTTTATGAGTTCTTAAGTATTTCATATTAGTTTTTAGTGTTTTATGTTGCTTTTATATGTTTTGATGTTATTTGGTAGGAATTAGAGTAAAGGCTTGGCAAATCAAAGTTTGAAGTTGTTATGCTTGCATTTTTAGCTCGTCAATTACGTATCAATGACTTTAGACCTGATTTTGACCTTGATCTAGGAGGAATTTATCAAATTATAAAATATGAAAGTTGTAGATTTACTTCTAAGCTTTCCAAAACGTCTTGAATCACCTCAATCGGATATCAGACGAGAAAGTTATGACTAGTTTTTCCAACTGATGCTGAAGAAGCCAAAATTATAGAATTTAAGGCGACAGACAAAACTGTAGCTATAGGGTAGCGCAACTGCGCTTGGATGACCGCAGCTGTACCCGAGCAATCTGCTAAAAAAAATATAAGGACAGCTGCGCCTAGGACGCGACCATATCACTTTTTTGTCTTTTTGATGTTTTTGAGTTCCAATTAGATTTGGTGTCCACATATGCTCAAAAATTACTTTACAACCTACAAATACATGACTTTACTCCTATTTTAAGACTAGAAGCTTTTGATAAGCTTATTCTAATGTGCTGTTCAAAGCATAAACGCCAATAGTTGAAGGTTATTATGACTAGAAGCTTTGTTTTCTACTTTTTTCCTTCCCCTCTTTTTCTGGGACAAGAAGTTTTGTTAACACAATTTGATATTAAGAATAATATTTTTTGTTTAATTATTAGAAAATTCAATTTCTTATGTTTTATATACTTCACTCTTCAAATATTTGGATTTGTACTCTTAAATCTAAATATTCTCATAATCTCATCTTAATAAATGTTACATTCCTAATCTTCAGTTTGGGGAGTGCAATGTAACAAAAACGGTACTCTTAAACAAAATGCGCATAAAAACTAGCAAATTAAAAGATTGAATAGTTGATTAATGTGTACAGGACAAGAAGCTGCTTATGATATTCTTGTTATGGGTTTATTTTCCTGTTACTCTATTTTTTTTCCCTTGCTCTTTTCACTTTCCCTTGATTTTTGTTTATATTGCGAGCGTTCCTTCAGTGACTTGGTTCTCGTCCAAAGGATCCAATGGCTGAGATTTGGGTTTACTCGTGATCCGAGAATATCCATAGCCAAGACAACTTCCACTAGCTTCACATAGCTGCACACACACATTAGTATGTAGTAAGCCCTTGGAAAATCTAGAAGATAAATGATAATACTAAAGAGAACTAATCCAGTTCATGACTTCGAAAAGGAATCCCCAATACAAAACAATAATTTCGCATAAATCACCAAGTACCTCAGTAAGCTCAGAGAGATGGCGAGACCTGAACTCGTTGATTGTGGCAGCTATCTCTGATGTTGGCAGTTTAGCCTATATGAGGAAACAAAAAAACATAAGAATGTATAAAACAATATATCGTTATGATATTGACTTGCTGCCACAAAAAAGGTCGGTCATGCTAGTTTCCATTAACAGCTTCAACCATAGTATTCAAATATCATTGCAGATGGGTGCATTCACATGGCTGCATATGATAACCAATATCAACAAGGAGAGAAAGACAACATATCACATAATTATAATCTCTAGAATAATAATTTTGGCACTACTTACTTGTGCAAGAACAGCAGCTGCTAACTGAAGGCTTGGTTCTAAGGTCTCGGGGACGACCTGCATAATTTTAACCCAAATTTAAGATATGACATATAGGGACTGAATATGATGAACTGCATACCGCTGTTGTAGTGATTAAACAACACTTCATAACATTCAATATGATGAACTCATACAACATAATCACAAGAAATAGCATAGAAAAGTACCGCTGTTGCACCAGCCTTTTCCAAATTGAGGCCATGATCAACGTCATGAGCACGAACAAAAGTCTTTACATTGGGAAAATACTTGTTCAAAGCCCAGACAGTCCTATAATTTGCACCAGGACTATCTAAAGTTATTACTGCGGCACAAGCTCTTTCGGTTCCAACTTTGTGGAGGACCTGGCAATGGGTATACAGATAAGCATGTCAAAAAGTGAACCAGCAGGAATAATATCTAATTTCTTTCACAATTGCTTTACCTCTCTACTACCAGCATCTCCAAAGTACACAGGAAGGTCAAGTGCACGCCCAACTGCTACTCGATCACTGAAAGTTGAGGAAATTTAAAATAGCATGGTATTGCTAGATACTATTAAAAATTACATTTTAATCTCAAAATGATAACATATTAGAAAGCTTGAATCCAGGATGAAAAAATTACAACAAAGAAAATTGAACTGAATTGAACACTAGTTCAGCTAAACATCTATATAGCAAAGAGACATTTATTCACACAAGCACAACCATAATGTATCTGTCACACTAATAAGTTTAAATTCTAAACATCCTCGTGCTCTTATTTTTCTCTTATATTCCAATAAGATAGCACAATATCATACATTGAAGTAGTGCAATAGATGCCAAACAATTATAGAATTCTGAAATTTGCAACAATGGCAAGAGTCGAATGTCACAAAAATTATTTTGCAAAGAGTGTTCTCAGGAAATGTTTTATAAAAAGAAGATATCAACGAACTTCTATGAAATGGTTTCACGGGATTCAACCATGAGGAAAGGCTACTAAGTGCTGAATTCTTGACCCTACTTTGTTGAAGGACATCATTCCCTTGCATGTTTTAAAATTTTGAAGTCAAAGGCCACTGCCACATCTGTGCTTGGCACATGAGTTTTATTACATTGAGGTTTGAGGAAAGGCTACAGGGTGTTTGTATTTTGCCTACTGTAAAGACACCCAGTCATACAAGTAGATCACAATTTTTTGGTTTTCATTGAAATTATAATGTGAAGCTTCTATGAATACAAATCAAAAACAAATTTCTAGCCATTAAGAAACTTCTAGGCTCTCTGGAGCATGGATAGAAACCATCCAATCAGGAAATATTCCATCGAGAAAAACAATGAACATACAAAACTATGTAGTACTAATCATCGTTCTTAGCAGGAGCATGTGCACAAAAACAAAAATGATGTAGTGTGAATAAAAGAAGAATCCCTTTTTAAGGAGCAATAAAACAACATGGCCAATACTCTACAGGGAAAATATCAGTTCACTTTTGATGTAAAACACACAAAAGAGAAACTCATACCTCCTCACGTCAAGTGCAACAAAGGGAATTAGTCGTTCGGAAAGAAGTTGGGCAATGATCTGACCAGGAAAAAACTTAAATTAAACAAGATTGACAACACATGTTCTATCTATCATTTCATAATAGTTTGTGAAACAGAATTTTTAAGTTTGTGACGACACCTGGCCAACACGTCCAAATCCACATATAATAATATGATCTTGCAAATCATCTGTCTGAAAATCAAAGGCCATATAACTATTATAAATAATTTTTGTTTAATGCAACATCAAATTAAATCAAAAATATATTAGTCATCATAAGGACAGAGAACATGGTTACATCTGAGCATTAAGTACAATTTTGACAACTATATTTACATACTCGTATAAGGAGACCAGCTCTATAAACTGACATCTATTTTCTACCTAATGATCGTGATTGTAACAAAAAGTTTTTTTGCATATAGTGAATAGTGAGTTTGGAAGTATACTGATCCCAGCAGCATGATCTGGTTTGCAGGAAGGGAGAAGAGAAGAAAAATGTATCATACACCACAGTACTACACAAAATGTCATATATATAGAACTGAACCTCTAGATCCCTACTTAGGGAAAACTATTAGAATTCTCGCCACATCAACTCATTCCTGCCAACTCATTACTTGGATCATTCAACTCTAAGTGGCCTGACTGATTTTGTCACAGATTCTGTGACAGAGATGTTCTGTACTTTCTTTATCCATTAATATCCAATATCGTTGCACCGACTCAGTTAAAAGTAAATAACATTCAAATAATTTTTTCTCGAGTGCATGAGCACTCCCTACATGTTAGGAACATAAACAATTCTGAAATGGATTCTGTATTCTAAATCAAGTAAAGACATGTTTGTCGCTTGTTTAATTATGTTTGCAGCATGACGAAAATGAGTCACCATGAGTTTGGAAGACATTTTTTAATAAAAAAAATGTAAAGTAAACTACCAGAATGCATGCTTCAGATATCACTAACTATATTTAACCAAAACATTAATTGTAGAAAACATAGCTGGGTGTTTTACCTCACTCTCAACTGGTAATAAACTTCTCACATCTTGCTGCTCAAACCGAGAGGCAATTAATTGGCCTCCAGCAGCTAACCATGGCGTGAGTGCCATTGAAATCCCTACTACCAGAAACAGCAGAGACGACAACTGAGAAGACATTATACCCTGAAAGTAAGCCAATTAACCAAATGTTAGTCGTCCCAGCCCAACCGATAACAGTGATAATGGTTACGAGTTACATTTTTTCATTTATTTTTTTAATTATAAATTCATTATGCAATCTCCCAGACGTCAACAATAAGAATGAGTTAAGATGCTAGGCATATATTTCATGTAATGACAGGTTGAAGGAAACAACAGTGTTGTCTGGGTGGTGGTAACTGTTTAATGTACAGATTGCTATTTATTGTAGTCCATTATATAGCCAACAGTGCCTGATTCCCATTTCTATCAGTTCCACTAAACATAGGCAAATGACCTTTGTTCCACTTGTAGAGAGAATCAAGCCAAAAAAAATATTATTTGTTCCTCAAATTATCTATCCGAATAAGGTGACAAGTGAAGTAGGGTTTTCGCATTCCAACGAATCTAAAAGGATATGAACTTACACATGTATTAAGTCTCTTCTGATAACTCCTTTTGGGTTGTAGGTTTAGGCTGTTACTAATGAGATCCTACAATAACTGTTTACCACGAAGGACATAAGATCATCAGTGGCTTCCTAAGACTCTTGTCAACAGTGAGAACTCGGGGCAAATAATTAGTTTATCAATAAGGGAAAACCTGATTAACAGCTTCACCAAAAGCCACGAACGCGAATTCTCCACCTGGAGCAAGTAGAAGACCAACTCTTGCTGCAGATATGACCGAGACACCAAAAAGTCTACCAATTAGAACAACCAATAAGGTTTTTCCACCAATTAATAGTCCTAATGTCCCCATAATAACTGGAAAGTTTGACAGCAGAAGTTTTGGATCAATGGACATTCCAACCTGAAATCAAAAGGTAACCCTTGTTAATTGCAAAGACGAGAAAAAATCCCTGGTGATTTACATAGTGTTCTAGTTAAATAGGTTATGTATAGTTTATTTAGAAGTACACAGAACTTTTGACATTTAACGAACGAGAGGCCCAAATAGCTGGGTGGCTCACATAATCAACTGGACACAACACTAAAAATACCCTAAAAGGTAGCAGGAAAATTAATAGCCACTGCAAGCCACCCCCTCTGCCCAGGCCACCCACTCTATATAACAAAAAGATACATTGAAATTTCTTGAACTTGTCAGCTAATATGCTTTTGAATATCTAGTAGAGCTAGAACAGGAAATTATATAGAGTATAAGTAATATCATATAGACATGGAAATATGCGAGCATACCGTCATGAAGAAGAGACCCAATAAAAGGCCACGATATGGAGCAATATCCGATTCCACCTGTAAAGAAAATTCAGTTTCGGCAAGGAGCAAACCAGCCAAAAATGCTCCCAGTGCCATCGAAAGACCAGCCTGTTTTCATTCAACACAAGAAATCGAATATTACTGTTGCCGTAGTAATTTGCATACTTCGCCAAATAAATAATAACTGAAACAAGTCTGCGTACCCTTGCAGTAAGGAGACTCGTCCCCAGAATAACCAGGAGCGTATTTGCAGAGAAAATCTCTGCATTTTGATTCTCAGCAATTTGCTTATATATTGGCCGAAGCAGCTGTATGTAATAATAACAAAGGAATAAGAAGTTACCAAAACTCCTAATAATACATGAAAACATTTACGATACGTACTGTCAAAAACTACCAAACAGTTCCATATAGTGAGTCAGATAAAGGATAAGAGTAAATAGGCATCTACTCAAGTGTTTTCCAATACTTAACATTGAAAACCTTTCTAAAGAGTTCTATTCATAAAGATGATAACTAGGAAGTTGCACCATCAGAACAGAGGATCATAAATTTTTTATTGAAACCACTTAAACTGTCATAAATTTTTAAATCCACAAAATCTATCTTACCAAACGTCCTCCGGCAATAATCGCACAAATAGCAACAATAGCCTTGAGACCTGCCAATCCAAGAGCTTCAGCAATTGCTTGGAAACCAATCTGAAAAGATTGGAGAAGATTATACAGTATACCAGGAAAAGCAGCAGCAAGCATCAAAGGTAACCAACAGGTGCTGTCTAGAATTGGAAAGTGGAATGATGTCCATTAGCATTGATTTAATCCATACTAATTAGCATTTTATGGTCAAATATGATAAAAGTAAACAAAATTAAGGTTGTGAATAGATAAACATTGCATGATATATAAGCAAAAAGAATCGAATGTGAGATCTATTACCCCTCCTTTAGATGAGTTCGGGGAAATAAGAGGTATGAGTATCAGCAAAACCACAACAGCCAAATCCTGGAAAACCCAGAAAATTAAGGCGAAAATAAAAATCTGCGAGCAAAACTCAATTAGCTTGTAACCTTAACTTAATTGCAACATCAAATAACTTATGCTAGAAAGAGAAACCTAGGACAATGATAAAGCATGGAGGTCAATAATTTCAGAATGCCAATGGTATAGACCAGTATCAGTATGGATCCAAAAGTCGATTTTTAAAAAAGTTTTCAAGCATATTAAGTATAGGGCAAGTATATTCAAAATAAGCAGGGGTGGATCCAGAAATTTTGACTAAAGGGGTCAAAATCTAATAGCAAAGCAATTCTTTTCTAAAATTTACAGTGGTCAAAGCTATATGGAGTTTCATATAAACCCTATTCTTCTAAAGAAATTTATATTCTGCACTAGAAAATGTTTTCTTCCCCAAATGCACACAATAATCTACATGTGCCTTGGCCATTAAAAAGCAGGATCTACGACATTATGAAGCCCCAGTTTTGCTCATGAAAGTACATGATAACGGCCGTACTACAGTGGTATGTAATGTAACTTTCACCAAACAAGGATATGTATGTCGGCATATAAATGCTGTAGATAATTTTTTACTCTTACATAACAAGCAGGTCTTAGTTTTTGTGTTTGAATGTAAATGCTGTAAATGCCGTAGATAATTCATCTAGAGACTTCCAAAACCTGCAGTAATCTCTATCTGACACCCCCACATCATGCCCACACTAAAGAGGAAGTAAATATTCACAAGCACAGGAGGAGAGAGAGAGAGAGAGCATTTTTTCAAGAGCATACAGACACCTGAAATAGTAATACAGAAAATGTCGCTCGTCCATGTCGTGATGTACTCTCCCCTCTCTCTTGCAGTACCTGCACAAAAATTCCTCAAATATAGTTAGCCTACTAACTTGGTATCAACTAACATGTAATATTGCTTTTGACTCTTGAGGAGTTGGAGCCCTGTAAATCAAATTAGCTTAACAACTAAAGAAGTTAATTACTCGACAAGGTTAGAACTTTTGAGTAGTTGGAAAAAAGGACGTGTGCAAATTAACTGATTCAGTGAGCAAAAGCAAAAATAAGGTCCGACTTGTAACTTTTTTTTACGCATATTAAGGTATGTTATAGACATGATTAAACATAAATTTTAGATGATTTCTTTTATACTTAATTTTTTAATATTAAAATTTGCTATCAGAAATAATTAAGGAAAAATCGAAAAAGTTATGCTCATCTATGCGTAAAAAAAGTCAAATGCCACTCTTTCTGACTCAGAGGGACTACCCAGAAGATTTATGATTGAGAAGGAAACACCGAAACAGTAAAATATGATGTTGCTACAAGCAAGATAGTCCAGAACTATAAATAATATTTGTGGGCATTTTGGGAAATGAGACTCATGTTCCGTCATGACTAAATATGAATGGAGAAGGAGTGGACTCACTTCATGTTTCAAGAAAATAGTCTCATTACTGAAAATCAATGAAACAGAAAAAGGCCATAGCCAATACTTCCACTTGTGTTATTCATGTCCCCTGAGTAGCATCAGTGATAGGTATAAATATTCAGTTTACAGATATATCAGAATCACCTTCAAGAATACTCCCTCAATGCGGAAATGAGAGCCCGTTTGACTTATAACTTTATTTCACTCATAGTAAGGTTTGTTATAGACATATTTAAACACAAATTTTTAGATGATTTCCTTCATTATTAAATTTTTAGATTAAAATATGGTATTAAAAAAATATGGAAAAAGTTGTGCTCATCATAAACAAATTTTAATATGCATTGAATATTATATATGTGTGTGTGTGTGTGTGTGTGTATCACAAGGCACCCTTTTTGAATTAGAGGGAGTACTAAGAAGATTTAGGATTAAAAAAACGAAATTTAAAATGTAATGTTACATATAGTTAGCCATATGATATTTATAGTTTACCTGAAGGACAACTGCAGTAGAAGATAATGCCAAACCATTCCCAATGACAAGGGCAGCCGGACATGCCTGTCCAGAAACAAAATAAGCAACCATACCAACCACTACTGCTGTTGCCAAGACCTGTGTTATGCACGTTAAAACTTTAATTAGGAAACTAGTGCATCAATTCCATAAAATATTTATAGATAAAGCCACACAAAAATGATACTGTTTGGGAAGTGATTATCTCACTCACCTGAGCAGAGCCCAATCCAAAAACATATTTCTTCATAGAACTTAATCTTTCAACAGAAAGCTGCAAATGATGACCAAGACTTGGTTTCAATTCCCTTTTTTATATAAGACTATCTTTTGAAATGTCTTGGGATAAGTTCAATTCAAAATTTACGAATTTCACCTCAAGTCCAATATTAAACATCAAGAAAACAACACCAAATTCAGCTATTGCCTTTGTTCCATGTACATGACGAATAATAGAGAGACCATAAGGTCCAATCAATATACCAGCGGTCAGATAGCCAAGAACAGGACTACCTAACAATGAAACATGTAGAAGATACTCCATCAATGAAACAAATAGAATACTTCTTATACATCTCTAGAAAGTAAGTGAAGGACCCAGCAACAATCATGCAGATGACGGCCAAGTGCAAAAACAGAACTTCGTGTTTAAAGGAATCACTGATATATAAATTAAAATAGTAGATTGTTCTACTTCAAAGGTTAAGCACAAAAACTAAACTCATATGAAAATGAAACACAAGCAATATAATTGTGAATAAAAGAAAGGATCTACATACACTATTATGAACTCAAATGGGCATAAGTATGCAAACATACATGAATGCGGTAAAGAAAGTTATAACACTTGAAGATTGCTCATGCTAAAAAGAGAAAGCTTCTGTTCAATACCTCCAGGAATTTTCTGGAATAAAGGCACAAATATAACACTTGCTAGAAGTAACCACAACATGTCAAAGAGGGAAGCTTCCTCCTCATTTATCTGAGCACATGTCGAACATACTATCAGGTGAAACAAAATAAATTACTTGAGCAAATAAATTTATACTATGTGATTTGAGCCCATAGATGAATGAAAGGTGTACTGAGCACGTACCTCTTGATGAGGAAGTTTCTCCATTAAATTTTTAATTTTCTTGGGTAATTTTCTTAATTGTCGGACTAGAGGCTTTGCATTTGAGGAAACTTCATCAATACTAGTAGTAATGATGTCTGGTTGTTGAAATAGCTGATTCTTGGCGTGGTTAGCGTAAAAAGTAACCCTGCAATAAATTTCAACATCAGGTTTCAAAAGGAAGCAACCCTTGCACCCAATTTTGCAAAGTACCATTTATTAATACGTTTATATTCGAGAAATAAAGATAACAATATGATAACGAGAAACAATTTATTTGGCTGGTAAGCATGAGACGGATGTCATTTAACAAGAATTAAAATAGAAAAAATCTACTTTGATAGTGATGCATACCCTGCTCCAGCAAGCAAGAACCCAACTACAATCTTAGGCAATTGGTTTCTTCCGGATTCAACAAGTCCATGGAAAACTGAAACTGGACTGAACTCTGTCTCGTCAACAGCAAAAGAAAAGAACGATGCAGAAAAGAATCGAGAAGATTTCTTCAGTAATGCTTTTGGAGCATTAAACGGCGAGCAGTCTCTTGTCAAATCCTTCTGCGTCTCCGGTTTTTTGGTTTGAGCCATATTTTTCGACTTTTCTGCTTCTACTTCAGTCTCTTTCGGTGGTGTACTTAATTTTCCATTTTCTCTGTCACTGTTGTCTGATAATCTGGGGTCTTCAATTCTCTGGCTGCAGATATCAAACTGGCTATCTGATGAGGACTCATCGAGCAATGAGGCAGTATCATATAAAACATTTTTTTCTCTATCAACAATATCATCAACTGAATTTTCATCACTCACTTTCTCCTTCTCAACATGTTCCCCCTCACTCAGCACCTGTCCTTGAGACGATCCATGTTGCAGTGTTGTACTTTCTGAGAAATCAGCATAGGAAACGGAGAGATTTTTCAAAGCTCTCTGTAAGGCAATCTCTGCATCATTCACGTGTTTTGCGGCCTCGAGTTCAAAAGCAACAGCTTGCTCGGCCAAAAGCATTATATTGGCAACATCCTCCTCTGCTTTCAAAGCATCCCTTTCCGCTTTCTCTGCAACCTCAGTTAGCCTGTCCACTTCCTTTTGCAACTCATCTTTTTTTCTCTGCAACCGCATCAGCTCCACCTCACAACTTCCCAAAGTTGATTGACACTCCTTAAAATCATCCTGAGCAGCCAAGAAGGCTTCCTCCTTTTCTCTTAACGAATTTGATTCATCTCCTCCAATTTCATATTTTGGATCATTCTCTCTACAATCCTCCATAGAAACACTCCTTTGTTTCGCAACTTCTAACGAATCCCCTGCCACTTGGAGCCTCGCCTCTGCCAAAGAAAGGGCTATTGTTGCTTTCTGAACAGCTTCTTTTGCACTGCTCTCTTCATTTACAATCTCTTGGATAGTACTAAGCATAGAATTAACATCATCCCAGGCATTCGCTGCTTCATCTTTCAATGCTATTGCAGCTTCAGCTATCCTCTGAGCTTTTTCCTCAAACATGGTACTGTTAAGTCGTGCAATCTCTAATTCCTTGCAAGCCTTCTGTAACAATTCCTTCAAATCCTCTAAACCAGGGGCCTCTGTTTCATCCCCCACTCCAATCTCCTCCACCACACCATTTTCCTCTAAACTTTCACTAACCCTCGCTCTTGCCCTCTCCTCATCACTACTCTCAATCAACTCCACATTTCGACCATTACTGTCAATATAAGCAGCTGAATCATTTCCCTGACACCGTGATTGAACTACTTCTCTCGATTCCTCAAAACAATATCCATAACTATATCTCAAACTTTTCAATGACTTGTGACAACCTACATAACTATTAAATTCACCTTTACCACGTGAAATGATTTTCTTCAGCTTCTTCGTTGATCGTCCTTTTGAAACAAACCTCGAATTTCTAAGAAATTTACAACTAAAACTTGAGCACAAATTCAACTGCTCCAATTTGCTATAGCTAGTACCTTCACCACCACGAATTACAATCGGCTGCTGAAAACCATATGCAAATTCCATACTACCAATAACTATTCACTCCCGTGACAAATTTCCTTTTCAAAACTTCTCATTGACCTTTATCAAACCCCTGGTGAACCAAAACAAATTACCAAAATTTTAGACTCAAATCAATCAAAACTTACTCAGATAACTAACAATTGAGCTATACTATAAGTTGTTGCTTATACACCCTAGAACTAGAAAATTAACCACGAATTTTAGCTAATTCACCCTATATCGATAAATTAATGTTCACAATGTTATAATAGTGTAAGCTATATATATATATATATATATATATATATGAAGATAGTGTTAATGGAGGAATGAAGAGTAGAGGAGCTGACCGATCATGATGCAGAAAATTTGGGGAGAAAATCTATGGCAAATTTTCTGAGGAAAATTTTCGGGAAGAAAATGACGCAACTGATAATGGCTCGACGTGGCAGTTAATTCAGGTGTGCTTGTCCAAATGGGAGGAGTGAACAACTTGGAAATGGCCGACAATTTTTTCAGCCGTCAGTTTTTTCAGTTTGGGGTGCGAGAAAGTCAAGTAAATAAAATTGTTTATTGATGGATATGATCAGCAATTTACCATAATATCCCTCTCCTGTGGAGGCTTTCTAATTTTAACTTTTTTGCTCCCCCAAATTCTAATATTCTTACATCATTTTAGGGCTGTTTGATAAAATAAATAAAATAATTTTGAATATTTAAATAATTTAAATAAATTAAATAAAATATAATTTTAAATATTGAATAGAAAATTATTTAATAATTAATATACTAAAACATCTTAATAATATTTTTTATTATTTTATTCCTCTGAACTACGATAAATAAATATATAAATATAAACGTTCTAAAAATAAGTTTAATATAATATTAATTATGTAATATTTTAATAATTCAAACAAACTTATTAATAAAATATTAAATGATTCAAATAATTTTAATTCAAACTTCATAACAAATAAAAAATGTTAATTTTTTAAAATCAACTTTGATTCTATATATATAACATCTCAAGTCTAAATTTCACTTATCCATGTGTATTAAGACTTTTAGGTCATCTCCAGTAATAGATTTTTAGACTAAATATAGTCTATAATTCATCTTTCTTTTTCAGCAGTTGAACAAAATATAGTCTAGGACTATATTTTAAACACCAAAAGACTAAATTTATGAACTTAATAGTCCATGGACTATAATTTTAATTATATTTAAATGAGATAGTGGAAGAATGATTAGAGTTTTTTTGAATTCATTGATTATTTTAATCTTTTTATAATATAGTCCACGAGATAGTCTATCTGTTGGAAAGATTGAAAACTAAAAGACATTTGCTGATATTACATAGACTAAATATAATTCATGAAATAATCTAGCTGCTGAAGTTGTAAGACCCCGAATTTTATGAAATACAAAATTTAATTTGTCTTCATATATATATTTCTTCTTGAAACAGTAAGTGGTTAAATTAATAAAGTTAAAAGTGAAGGATGTTATGTGTAAATTTTATTTTGTCGGATAATATTCGTTTTGTTTGGGAATATTCGCTTTGTCGGGGAATATTCGGGTCGTACGACGGCGCCGAAATAACTAATCATTGGTGGACCCCACAACGAAATATTTGTCGGATATAGAAAACGACAGAAGTAATATTTTTTAATAAAAATAGTCAATGGTGTTATCACTTTTAACTGTTAAAATACCGGTGATAAAAGAATAGTAGCATATGATATTTTATGGTATTTTACTGTAGTACACGGTATTCTATAGTAGCACACGGTATTGCACAGTGTCTCATATTATTGATCTGATAATTAACGTGGTCATTGCACAGTATTCATCAATAATTGTTGTTGCACAGTATTTTACATTATTGATTCAATAATTGTCATAACACTGTATTTCATATCAATGAGTCAATAATTGTTGATGCACTGTATTTTAAAATTATTGAACCTAATAATTGTCACAGTAGCAAATACACAGTAATTTATATTATTAAATTAATAATGATCTGTAACGTGTTTCTTACACTATTGTTGAATTATTATTGTAGCATTATTTTATTATATATGAAGGACCAACATGAAGAATAAATAAATTTTAAAAATAAATAAATAAATAAAATAATTAATTTTTACTATTTTGAATAGTAATCATGTGAACCCTCGGTGGGACTCGCAAGAAGAGAATTGCAATTTGAAGTTGTTTTGCTGGAGAGTTTTGCGTGGGCGGCTGCGCTTGCCTTCGCTAAAAAAATTTAGCTAGCGTGCTACACGCCACCCACCTACCATTGCATAGTACCCGCTTTTCTCCTATAAATAGTTTGCTCAACTGAATAGAAAAATCACACCTAAAATATAAAAATTTTCTATAAGTATTTTATGAGTTTTCTCTGAGAATAGTAAGATTATCTTGAGTGTTTGGAAATCAAGAGGAGTGCAGGAATAATATATGAGTTATCATACACCTTGAAATTTATATGTGGTAATTACTAATTATATTATAAATATATAGGTTGATCAACCTCATTTTTATCAATATTCAATCACGTGATAAGGTAAGGGGTATCATTCTTTTCATTATCATAAATAATATTATTCTTTTACTTGTAAGGGATACCATCTTTTTCATCTTCCATTATTGAAACTTACTATGGTAAGGAATATCATTTCTTTTATACTCTTAAATTTACTATGGTAAGTATTGTCCGGTAAAACTTTTGAAATGATTATAATCTTCTTAACAGTTTGTGCTTCATTTAATATCATTTCAATTACACCTTCCTATTTACGTGAACCTTTCTATTAAACTGTAACCGTTATTCTGAACTGTGGATCTTGAATATCATTTTTGAATTTCACTCCACATCATGTTGACAATTTGGATATTATTTGAATCTGCACAAAATAAAAATTATAAACTTTTGATATTTATTGTTTATTCTGTTTCTTTTATTCATTATTAATATCTCTGTTATTATTCTAGTAATCAAAAATCAAATTGTTGTTGATATCTGTGGCTTGGGGCACATATTGGATAAAGTTGTTGATAGGTTAAAGGCGTTGATAGGTTAAAGGCGATATATTTGATGATGTGTCTTTTAAGGCACGCAGTGAATGTTCTCTTTGGCCTGGGGCAAAGATATGACCAAAGGCTGTAGACTGGTATAATCATGATCGGTTGTGCTATATGGAATATCTTTGGCCCGAAGTGCAAAGATGAATTGTTGACTTGCATGATTATGACCAGGAACTATGAAATTATACTATCATGGCCAGTGGTGTTTCAGATAATAAAAGTTAATAATGTTTTATTAAAAAGATACGTGAGTGGACATCATGGTCCATATGATTTTTCTAATGGTTGTTATTCTGCTGCAGTTATTGATCTGAACCTTGTTTAAAAACTTAACTACAGTTGTTAAATTAAAACTTGTTGTTTAAATTATTCTATCAAAAACTCAACTGTTGAAGGCTAATGATAATTTATTTGTCATTATCTTAATCATGATATTATTTACTGGGCTATTTGGGCTCACCCTTTCTTTTTGTTCCATTATTTTCAACAAGAGATGATAAAGTAGCTGGGTCTAGTCGGGGAATGGATTGATGGTCCGAGTTGTAGTTGTACTAGTCTTTATAAATTGTAAAATAGTGTGACAATAATAATGAAGACTTAGTTGTGTATTTTTTTTGAATACTGTACAGTGATACGTTGTACGTTGTATTGTAATAGTTGTTAAGTATTTTGACAACTCAAATTTAGACTGTGTAAGCTCAAATTTGATGGTGTCACAGAAGATGCTCTTATGCCCCAAGTACATAGCCATTCTAAAAGTCAATTTTAAATTGGGTTAGCTACAAAAGTGTCACTTTTATAAAATTTTATATTTAGTTTTAAAGTAAGAATATTTTTAGTTATGTTCTTTCAAATTTAATTTATTTTTTTATAAAATTGATAATTTTTAATATATTGATGAAATTATAGATCGGACATGTCCGAAATTATTAGTAATTATATTATTTATGTTTCATATAAGATATATATATATTGTTATATTCATATATTTGGAGCGAGTCAAATGTGTATTTAGCTATATAAAACGTGAATTTCGACCCATAATTTTGGCAATATGTTAAAAAGGAATAATTTGGTAAAAAAAATAATTAAACTTGACGAAACATAATTTCAAAAATTAATATTTTGAGATTAAAAGTGAAATTTAATAAAATTTTAAAAGATACGCTTGCAGTTATTCCTTTTAAATTTGCGTGTGTACAACCCTATAGGTCCGATCCAAAATGTCATAAATTTTAAGTACACATAAGTAATTAATTTGGCATTATAAGAATTTATATTCTTCTTATAGCTACCGATGTGATATATTACGGTACGTAGTAGAATACGTTCTAAAAACAAAAAAAAAATATTTCATTCAAATGGAATAATAATACGTAGAAATAATTAGTCATTTTTGGAAATTAGAAAAAGGGATATTTTTTTAAAAGGAAAAAAAGTTACAATTTGGGGGTGACCCTATAATGCAAAAAACAGGCGAGCTGATAGTTAGAAGAAATTAAATATAAGGAATTAATATTTTTTCAAGTTAATTTGATATTTTTATAAATGAGTCCCATTTGATCTTGCGAAAATATCAAATTAACTTGTGAAAATATCAATTCTATATGAAAATTGATATTTTCACAAGTTAATTTGATATATATTCTCACAAGTGGATCATATTTAATTTTGTGAAAATATCAAATTAAATTGTAAAAATATCAATTCTCTAAATCTATGATCATAGAATTGAATTATAAATCCAAATCCCTCCGTTCTATTTTACTTGTTGTGTTAGTGAGAGAATCTTATTAATAAAATAGTAATATTAATAAATTTAGGGATTAATATTTTCACAAGGGAATTTGATAATTTTACAAGATGCTCATCACGTAAATCGTAAATAGGACCCACATTCATTCATATGAGTAAGGTCTTATAAAAATATTAATTTTTTTTTGTTAAAAAAGGTCTTATAAAAATATTAATTTTTTTTTGTAAAAATAATAAATCCCTAAATTTAGAGGGTAAATTAAATTAATATGAACAACTTTAAACACAAGGGTTGAGATATCGATAAACTCTGGAGCTAATTTTCTAATAAATATTATATACTTTTATTTAACGTAAAGAACAACAATAATTAACGATCAGAACATCCACAATTTGTCTAGGATAATTAAATCAGAGGAATATAATTCCGTCTTTTCATTAGAAAATTAATAATATTCACGTTAAAACTAGAACTAATTAAAAATATTGTAAATTCAGTAAATTTTGATCTACGTACGTACTAATACATGTATTATAATTCTTACGTGTACTTGAAGCAATTCTTAATTCTACGTTTAAGTTCTTAACAGGTTAACATTTTTCATATTTGTTCTTTAGTCGCGATAACAATATCATCCAAAACTCTTGCGAAAATAATATTCCTCGATTCTGTTCCATAAAATAACTTTTTATATATATTTTTGTAATTAATTCATGAAATTTTAAATTTTAAAATTAATTTAGTTTATGTAAAATTTTAATATATAGATTAATAATGTAATTTAGCTCAGCAAGTGGGAAAAATATATATGGCTAACAAATTGGTTTCTCTCGTGCTTGTCTTATTTAGTTTTTATATAAGAAATAATTTATATGTCGAGGAGTCCGTAGATTACGACAAAATTAGATTGCTATTAACGTAAAATTTTAAACGATAAAATAGAATTGAATAAAAATAATGTAAGTCGCTTTTAAATTTTCTCATATCTCATGTACTAACATAAATTGATATCTATTATCGACATAATTTTGTCATCGGCATATCTTATAAGACTGTTTTTTTAATTTACTAACTATAATTTGTAATTTATGTGATTTGAAATTAAATACTTCCTCTCGACTAAAATTTAATCTCTTATTTTTCTTCTTCTAAGTTTTAAGAACATGTGTAGTAAATTTAGAAAGAAATCAAATGGGGTTTTCAACCTTTACTAATTTTACATATTCTATACTACCTGTATAAGGGATCGAAAAAAAAAATTGACCCTATGATTTGTATCATTTTTACAAACTTGTTTCTCTAACTTTTTTGGCAAAATTATTTCTTCAAGATATATTAATTATGCAAAAAGAACCCTAAGGCTATATTTGTTTGCAAAATGCATACTTGGGATTGGACTATTTGTATTAATTTAAAGTTATTTTCGACTTTTTTTATCCCATGATGAGGGATTAATAGTTCTTTAAATAGTCCTTGGACTATTTTTTATCATTCTTAAGGCTATTTATGAGGGATTATATAATCCCATGATGAATTTGGGATTAATAGTCCCTCTCATTTTAAGCTATTAAATGACTTTATGAGACTAATATTTCAAAATGAAGGGATTAATAATCCCTCATCATGGGATAAAAAAAGTCGAAAATAGTTTTAAATTAATACAAGGGACAATTACATTTTATAGTATATTTTAAAAAAATATTACAATAAAAGTGCACTAAAAAAATATTTACAGATTTAATGCATATGTAATTTTTTTATTACATAATTAATGTATTTTTATCTCTTTATTTTAGTTGAGTGATTTAATAGATTGCTGATGTGGCTCATGTTTTTTAGTTAATTGTATAATTCAAAATTCAAATTGAAATTACTACTACTACTCCCTTTTAATTTCATTGCGGAACCCCCGGTGAAAAAGCATACAAACATGAGCTTATATATTAAAAACTGAAGCTAACACAGGACGTAAAAGAAACAATTTTCGAAGCTAACACAGGAAGTAAAAGAAACAATTTTCGAAGCTAACACGTGGTCTTATTTACAGATTATCATTCATATCCATTTATCATTATTCTCTCTCCTCTTCCATTAAAGCTTTTCGTCATTCTTCTCTCTCCTCTTCCATTAACGATTTTCCTCTACAAAATTCATACGTTCTTCTTCTTTGCCAACTCACTCTTATTTCCACGATTTAGCCACTCACCATTATTTCTGGCCTCATCTTTCTCTACCTTTCCGGCATCATCTTGATCGGCTCCATCATCGGCCTCGTCGTCACCATCGTCGGCATCATATTTTCACGTTTATCGTGAAGCACACCCTCCTCCTCCATTTCTAAAACAACATTTAGAGAGAGAAAGTGACAAGAAGACTTTTTCCAGACGCCTCTGCTTCGTTTGGTTACCGTTATATTCTAATTTGGTTACATTGGTCTGAAGGTTTGACAACCAACTGCAAATACGTACATTCTAAGACTTTTTTTGAATGTGATGCAGTTGGTAACCAAACTTTCATACCAAGGTAACCAATTCAGTTTTATTAGGTTACCAATTTATTTTGAATGTGATTTAGTTGATAGCCAAACCTTCATGCAGTTGGTTGTCAAACCTTCATGCAGTTGGTTGCCAGATCTTCAGACCAAGGTAACCAATTCAGTTTTATTAAGTTACAAATTTATTTTGAATGTGATGTAATTGATAGTGTAATATCTTGAATATTTATAGCACTTATAAATATGATATTAAATGAGTAAAGTGAATTGTAAGTTAATTTCGAGGACGAAATTCTTGTAAGTTGGGTTGAATGTAATATCCCAAATATTTTAAAAATGATCTGTCAAGATATGATAAAGGTTGTTAATTTAGAAGCCTAAAAACGATTGCTCAACAATACATTGAACTATATTAAAGATTAAAAACGACTCGAAACTACGATTCGTTTACGATTAGAGGTTAAACTTTTAACCTAAACTATGTGTTATGTGATTAGTAAAGCTTGAATTGAGCTTTTAAATGTGCTATGTGAATTACTTATGTGTAGGAATTCGTGTTTCGGTTCAAGTAATTAACCTTAACACTTATTAAAATCGAAAAGTTATTTAAAGGTTAAAACCTAAAAACCTAATTCTAGGGTTTGGAAAACCTAAACTAGGGTTTGGTTAAACTTAGAAAATGTTAAAACCTAAACCCTAAACCTAGAAACCCTAAAGGTTCAAACCCTAAGGGTTATAACCTAACCCTAATCACTATTCACATATACGCGTATAATACGAAAATTATACGGGTAGAATACGAAAATAATACGAGAATAATACGAAAATTATACGGTATAAATACGAAAAAGTCAACTGTGAATAGTAAAAGTCAAGTATACAAGTTAGTAGAGAATTAACTAATGTTGAGTTAGTTGTTAACTCTAGTTAGTAGATAAAGTTAAAGCCTAAGCCAAGCCAAAGTCAAGCCAAAACTTGGAGCCAAAGAATAAACCAAACTTGAAGCCAAAGTTGGAGCCAAGCCAAAGTTGGAGCCAAAGTATAAAGCAAACTTGGAGCCAAAGTTGGAGCCAAGCCAAACTTGGAGCCAAAGTATAAGCCAAACTTGGAGCCAAAGTTAAAGCCAAGCCAAACTTGGAGCCAAAGCTTGATTGTCATTTTTACCATTTTACCCTAACTTGGAAAATCCTATAAATAGGAGTCTTCACTCTTCATAATCCTTACCAATTCACCAAGTAAATTAGAGCAACAAAGCTAGAGAGATATATTGATAGATTAATCTTGTTGATGAGTATTGAAGCCTTGCACAAATTGTTGTCAAAGCTTGCACTCCAAGAGGTAATCTCTAGTTGCTATTATGTAATTTTTCAATTCGTAGAGTATATGTGAATAGCTATAATGCTCGATTTATTTTATGTCTAGAGTAGTGGAATATAAATTATAAGTAGTTATACTGTCCATTTCATTTCAAATATTTAGTTAAAAAGCTCAAAACACAAGCCGTTACGATGTTCGATTTTTCTTATCGTTCTTCGTGTTCTTCGTGTTCTTGAGTGAAAGTCATAAATTTTCTTATAAGTAGGTTTATGATTTTGTAATTTAGTGTTATGGGATGATGAAACATGATGGCCTTGCTAAGTAATGCTTGTGGCATCAAGTTTTAGTAGTCGAAACGAAGAACGATGAAACTTTGTTCTTCGTGTTCTTCGATTCGTTCTTCGTGTTCTTGAGAAAAAGTCATGAAATCTTATATAAGTAGGTTTATGATTTTGTTATTTTTATGTTATGAAGTGATACGAAGTGTTAGAACATGTTATCTTAGCAAATTAATGCTTGAGGTATCATGTTTTACCAATCGGATCAAAGAAAGTTAAGTCTAATATAGTCGCAGAATATTTTTGCGAATTTCCGAAAATTTAAAGTCTGAATCTGCCTTAGAAACCTAAATAAAAGTTGTAGCTCATGAAATTCTAAGCAATTTAGACTCAAGAATCACTCAAAAATGTTTTCGTATGACAAAGTTATGGCCGTTACTATAAAAGAGGTCAGAAATATGAATCAGTTTTAGAGTAGTCCCCTTTAGGCCGAAATCTGTACAAATTTGTCAGGAATCTCGAACTTTTTTCTGAATGAAAGTTGTAGAGACGGAAGTTACGAACGCGTGGAATTTTGAACGACTAAAAAATGTTTTAAAACGAAGAAGTTATGGCCGTTTAACTGAGTCGGGGTCTGGCAGTCCAACAATCTGCCCAAATCCGAAAATTTGGCTTAAAAATGAGTTTTTGAGTTAGCTAATTTTCCAAATAATTTCACCTATTGAAATAGTTTAAATAAGTTAATATAAGACTTATGAAGTTATATAATACGATGAATCTAACCGCTTATGCACTAAATGACTGTGTAGGGTTTAACGCTCCGCCGGAAAACCCTAGTTTCAATTTGAGGCAAGTTCTAAACTTTTATGTGTTATTTAGTATGTTCTAAGATTGTTCATGTTATTATGTGATAGTTTATATGTGAAAGTACATGAATGAATGTCTTATGTGATTAAATGATTAAGTGTTAGTTATTGATTAACTGTTAAATGTTAATTGATATTTGATGATGCATATGAGTATGTACAAAATATGTTTATTGTTAAGCATAAATTAATATGATTATTAACTGAGATGTATGTTCAGTCAAAGCATGTTAAAGTTTATATGAAAGCATAAACTGTGTATGTGATAATATGTTAGACTTGCTGAGCCGTCGTGCTCATTCTTGCGAATAAAACCTTATTTGCAGATTAAAGATGAACGTTAAGAAGATCTTGAACGTAAAGATGAAGCGTAGATTAGGTTTTCATGTTTATTACTTGTACTTGTATAAGTCATAACGACTGTTGTAATACGAACAAACAAACATGTAACCGAATATTGAATGAATGATATAAATTATTATCATCAGGATGTTGTTATTTCTTTAAATTTGATATAATGTAGAATTGTTAAATATTAAAACAATGTTGATAATGATCTATTTATCTGGATGAGGATCGGTAAATAACTTGTGAGTGCTGTACATCTGAGACAGAACTAAGCGATGTTGACTGGTCAAATCCATCGTTAAGGTTCCTCGGACCCAGGTATAACTCGTTATTACTATTCTGAATACCATATAAGTAGGATTATTGATATGAAGAGATATCTTTGTATATTGATACTTGTAGTACGAATGCGACCGTTACAAGTGGACGTATATAGAATATTTAAATCCTAAGGTTAAAATTAAACCGTTATATATGGTTTTATCCATTTATATGGATGAAATACAAGTTGATACTTGTATACTTATGAGACTGAGATCAAGTTAAGATCAGGGACAAAGTTAAGAGAATTTTTTAATGTATAGTCTAAAATAAGACTAATTCAACCAATATGATTATGGGTGTGACGCCCCCAAATCTGGGCCCACACAGCCCAAACTTGAGTCGTCAAAATACTACAACAAAATTATTACAACAAAACACAACGTACAACAATACAGTGTATAATAATACACAACTAAGTCTTCACTATTATTGCCACACTATTTTACAAAACGTGAAGACTATGATAACTATTCCTCGGACCCTCACTCCATTCCCCGGCTAGACCCTGTTATGTTTTCATCTCCTGTTGAAAAACAATGGAACAAAAGAAAGGGTGAGCTTAAATAGCCCAGTAAAGAATATCATGACTAAGATAATGACGAATAAATTATCATTAGTCTTCAACAGTTGAGTTCTTGATAGAATACAATAGACTACAAGGTTTATATCAAAAACTGCCGTTAAATTCTTAAACAACGTTCAGATCAATAATAGCAGCGGAATGAGTAATCTATTAGAAGAATAATGCAGACTATAATGTCCACTCGGTTCTCTTTTTAGGAAAAACATCATCAACTTTTATCATCTGAAATATCATTAGTCAAGATAATACAAATTCACAGTTCCTGATCATAATCATGCACATCAACAGTTCATCTTTGTACTACGGGCCAAAGATATTCAATATAGCACCAACGGTCATGATTATACCAGATTCAGCCTTTGGTCATAATCATACCAAACAACAGTTCATCTTTGCACTACGGGCCAAAGAGAACATTCACCACGTGCCATAAAAGACACCGAACAGATGTATCGCCTTTAACCTATTATATCGCCTTTAACCTATCATCTGTTCAACAAATATATCACATCTGTGCCCCCGGCCACAGATATTCACAACAGCTTGATTTTTGGATGATTAGAATGATATAAATGATGAACAGAAGAAATAGGATAACAATAAGTATCGGAAGTTTACTTTGTACAGATTCAAATAATGTCCAAATTGTCAACATGATGTGGAGTGAAATTCAAGATCCACAGTTCAGAATAACGGTTACAATTCAATAGAAAGGTTCACGTAAATAGGAAGGTTCAGTTGAAATAATGAAGTTCAACTATTATGGAACATATAATATTTTCAGGAATTATAGAAGCAATAGTTCCATAATAAATTTCGATTTAGGAGTATGAAAGAAAATAATATTCCTTACCGTAGCAGGTTTGATTAACAAAAGGTGAAGGAAATTAATACAAAGGGTTATTCACCAACAGGCGGCAATCCGCTCCGTAAGGTTATTCCCACAATTTAATAGAATTTGAGTACAAAGAGTTATTCACCAAACAGGCGGCAATCCGCTCCGTAAGGTTATTCTCAGAGATTAATAATGAATGAATACGAAAGGTTATTCACCAACAGGCGGCAATCCGCTCCGTAAGGTTATTCCCACAATTTAATAGAATTTGAGTACAAAGAGTTATTCACCAAACAGGCGGCAATCCGCTCCGTAAGGTTATTCTCAGAGATTAATAATGAATGAATACGAAAGGTTATTCACCAACATGCGGCAATCCGCTCCGTAAGGTTATTCCCATAATTTAATACATGGAAATAAAAGACACGTCTTATGAGTAAGGAAGAAACAATATGAGAATCAAATAATGATAATCCCTTACCATAGTACGTTTGAATAATGGAAGATGAAAAAGATGGTATCCCTTACCGTAGCACGTGACTGGATATTGATTTAAATGAGGTTGATTAACTTGAACAGTACACGTATACTTATAGATCTTCACAAATACTCAAGATGACTTATGCACACTTAGAGAGAACTTTCACAAGAAGTATTTAGAGAGAGAAAGAAAGAACAAGTAAGGAAGTTTATGAAAAATCCTTAAGTTAAGGCTTCTATTTATAGCCAAAAATCTTATCATTCATTTAATCTAAACCATTCATTTAAAGATCATCTTTTAATCTACACCATCCATTTCAAATATTATATTATCTTTAATCTACACCATTCATTTCATATCACCTAATAATCACCTAACTTTATATTATAAACAAATCAATTTAATTATTCAACAATAATTCACACTTTAATCTACACCATTCATTTCATATCACCTAATAATCACCTAACTTTATATTATAAACAAATAACTTTATCAATTCAATTATTATGACTAATTGTTATAAATACAGTATAGTTAGCTCTTAGATATCAAGTCAATAAATTAATGAAATACAACTGTTTAAATAACATCATAATAGAGATAACAATAATGTAAAATAAAGCATACGTTACTGTGTAATGACAATTATTGATTCAATAATGTGAATTACTGTGCATATGTTACTGTGACAATTATTAGGTTCAATAATTTTAAAAACAGTGCAACAACAATTATTGACTCAATGATATAAAATACAGTGTAATGACAATTATTAAATCAATAATGCAAAATACTGTGTAACAACAATTATTGAATTGATAATATAAAATATTATGCAGTGACAATTATCGATGAAATGATGCGTAACAGTTACGGTGTCAATTATCAGACCAAAAATATGAGACACTATGCAATACCGTGTGTTACTGTAGAGTACCGAGTGCTACAGAAAATACCAATAACTACCGTATGCTACTATTCTTTTATCACCGGTATTTTAACAGTTCCGTTGACTATTTTTATTTAAAAAGGTTATTTCTGTCGTTTTCTATATCCGACAAATATTCCGTTGTGGGGTCCACCAATAATTTGTTATTTCGGCGCCGTCGGACCAAACGAATATTCCCCGACCAAACGAATATTGTCCGACAAAATAAAATTTGCACATAACATCCTTAACTTTTAACTTTATCGATTTAACCACTTACTGTTTAAAAAAAATATCTATATGAAGAAAAATTAAATTTTGTATTTCATAAAATTCGGGGTCTTACAACCTCCCCTCCTTATGAAATTTCGTCCCCGAAATTGACGTACCTGACATATCGAAGAGGTAAGGATACTTAGATTTCATCTCAGATTCTAGCTCCCAGGTCATTTCTTCAGTATCTTGGTTCCTCCATAAAACCTTAACTTGAGGTATAACCTTTGAGCGTAGGATCTGCTCCTTCTTATCCAGGATCTTAACAGGTACTTCCTCGTATGTTAAATCTTCTGCTATAACGTCTGGTTCTAACTCAATGACGTGGTTTGGGTCCTTCACATATTTACGTAACATAGATATGTGAAAAACGTTATGGATGCGAGACATACTTGGTGGTAGGGCTAGTCTGTAGGCTACGGTTCCTATTCGATCGAGGATTTCAAATGGGCCAATAAATCGAGGGTTGAGCTTTCCTCTCTTTCCGAATCTCGTAACCCCTTTCCATGGAGAAACACGTAAGAATACATGATCTCCGACGTTGAAACTTTCGTCTCTCCGATGAAGATCAACATAACTCTTTTGTCGTTCTTGTGCGGTCTGTATTCGTTGTCGGATCATTTGGATCTTTTCGGTCGTCAAGCGTACCAACTCGGGTCCCAACAATTTTGCTTCTCCTACCTCATTCCAACATATTGGAGAGCGACACTTCCTTCCATACAATGCCTCGAATGGAGCCATGCCTATGCTTGCTTGGTAACTGTTGTTGTAAGAAAATTCCACCAACGGCAAGTACTTATCCCAACTTCCTTTGAAGTCCAATACGCAAAGTCTCAAAAGATCTTCGAGGGTCTGGATCGTCCTTTCCGATTGTCCGTCCGTTTGAGGATGGTATGCAGAACTAAAACGTAGTTCAGTGCCCATAGCTTTTTGTAGACTGATCCAAAAGCGTGAAGTGAATCTAGGATCTCGATCAGAAACTATGGAAACTGGCATGCCATGCAATCTCACGATCTCATTTATGTACATACCGGCAAGACGTTCAAGTGAAAAGTTTTCTCGTATAGGCAAGAAATGAGCAGATTTGGTCAATCTATCTACGATCACCCAAATTGCATCTAAGCCTTGAGAAACTTTTGGAAGACCCGTCACGAAGTCCATATTGATGTGTTCCCACTTCCATTCGGGAACTTCAAGTGATTGTAATGGACCTTTAGGAACTTGATGTTCTGCCTTGACACGTTGACAAGTTAGGCACCTTGAGATAAACTCCGCAATCTCTCTTTTCATATTGTTCCACCAAAATGTATGTCGAAGATCTCGATACATCTTGGTACCTCCTGGGTGGATTGCAAACGGCGTGTTGTGTGCCTCCATCATGATTTTATGCTTTAATTCAGGATCGTTAGGAACACAGAGTCGAGAGTTGACTCGAAGTATTCCTTTCTCGTCGATTCTTGCTTCGGGAATGGCACCTTCTTGTACTTTCTTTATCATGTTTATCAGTTCCGGATCGGTAGCTTGAGCAGCTTTAATTTTATCGATTAAAGTTGGTTCTACTCGCACGTGAGCAATCTTCGAGCGGGTCCCTGGTGTCTTTAGCTCTATCTCCATCTTTTGCAAGTCGTACAAAATACACTTTTGTGTTATCAGCAGTGCACTTGTACTTGCATAAGATTTTCTGCTCAAAGCGTCAGCTACAACGTTCGCCTTTCCCGGGTGATACTGGATTGTGTGGTCATAATCCTTTAACAGCTCAAGCCAACGTCGTTGTCGCATGTTGAGTTCCTTCTGGGTGAAGAAATACTTGAGACTTTTATGATCCGTATAGATATCCACTTTTTCTCCGTACAAGTAGTGTCTCCAGATCTTCAACGCGAAAACGACTGCTGCCAACTCTAGATCATGAGTAGGATAATTTTTCTCATAATCTTTGAGTTGTCGAGAGGCGTAGGCTATAACCTTTCCATGTTGCATAAGGACACAGCCTAGACCTTTGCCAGAAGCATCGCTGTAGATAACAAATTCTCCTGATCCTGATGGTATGGTCAGAACAGGAGCTGAAACCAGTCTCTTCTTGAGTTCTTGGAAGCTTTTCTCGCATTCCTCGCTCCATATGAATTTTGTGCTTTTCCGAGTAAGCTGCGTTAATGGAGTGGCGATTCGAGAAAATCCTTCTACGAATCTCCGATAATAACCAGCTAGACCCAGAAAACTTCGGACTTCGGTTACTGTTTTGGGTTGTTCCCAATTTAGTACCGTTTCAATCTTCGCAGGATCGACTGATATTCCTTGACTAGAAATCACATGCCCAAGAAACGCGACCTCCTCAAGCCAGAACTCACATTTCTTCAACTTGGCATATAATTTGTTTTCACGGAGCTTTTGTAGTATCAATCTCAGGTGTTGTTCATGATCCTCGCGACTCTTGGAGTATATGAGGATGTCATCAATAAAGACAACCACAAAATGATCCAAATGTTCCTTGAATATCCGGTTCATCATGTCCATGAAAGCTGCAGGAGCATTAGTTAGTCCAAAAGGCATGACTAAGAACTCATAATGCCCATAACGAGTTCTGAAAGCAGTCTTTGGAATGTCCTCAGCTTTAACCTTTAACTGATGATATCCAGAACGGAGATCAATCTTTGAGAAATGCTGAGCGCCTTGCAATTGATCAAACATGTCATCAATCCGAAGTAACGGGTACCTGTTCTTGATGGTGACATGGTTCAATTCTCGGTAGTCAATGCACAATCTCATACTCCCGTCTTTCTTCTTCACAAATAGAACAGGAGCACCCCAAGGTGATGCACTCGGACGAATGAAACCGGTATCCAACAATTCCTGTAGTTGGACTTTTAACTCTTGAAGTTCAATGGGAGCCATTCGGTAGGGAGCTTTGGAAATGGGCTTGGTACCGGGTTCAAGATCAATATAAAAATCAATTTCACGGTTTGGGGGTAAGCCAGGAAGTTCTTCAGGAAAAACGTCAGGAAACTCATTAACAATGGGAATATCATTCAAGTTTGACGTATTTTTGTTCAAATCAGTGACATGAGCTAAAAAGGCTTGACATCCGTTTTTCAATAAACGAATGGCTTTATGGCTAGAAATAACAGTTATAGATTTCAATGGTTTAGTTGCTTGAATTTGCATGACAGGTTGATTAGGAATATGAAAACTAATAATCTTATGAAAACAATCAATTTTAGCATGATGGGTAGTCAACCAATCAATTCCTAAAATCACATCAAATTCACGCATCTCCAAAGAAATAAGGTCAACAGATAATGTGAGGTTGTTGATTTGAACTAGGCAAGATTTATAGACAGTAGATGTAATGGTCATTTCTCCTAATGGGGTTTCAACTGATAAGTCAAAGTCCAAGTTTTCAGGAGTTAAGTTTAAACGCTGAGCACATGCAGGTGAGATAAAAGAATGGGTAGAGCCAGTATCTAACAAAGCGTAGACTTCACGAGAATTTATGAATAGCTTACCGGTTATCACCTCGTTCGAGTTTCGCGCCATTTGGGATGTCACAACAAAAGCTCTCCCTTGAACTACAGATTTTCCTTTATCCGCGCTAGCTTTTGGTATCATCATTGCAGCTGGACTTGATTTTGTGGCAGGACAAAACCGCGCAAGATGACCCTCTTTCCCACAACTGTAGCACTTTTTGGACTGCAGAGTACAGTTTGGGCTGATGTGACCTTCCTGACCACACCTATAGCATCTCACTGGTGGTCGATCTTCTCCCCTTGAAACTGGGGTCGGTGCTGGTGTTGGTACTGGTGCTGGTGCCCTTCCATAATTATTATGGAATCTCTTTCTTTTGAAATTGTTCCCACTAGATTCTCCTCTTCTGTTATTTGGTGTGGAATTACCACCGAAGTGTTGGTTACCTCCTCGATGGTTTTCGTTCCTGTGGTTGTTGTCACTCCTTTCTCTATGCTGATCATTAACTCTTGGCTGCAATGTTTCATCTGTTTGCTCCACCCTTTGAGCCCTATCTACAACATCTGAATACAAACTGAATTTATGAGAACTAAGTTGTTGACGAATTTTGAGTCTCAAACCTCTCAGGAACATTCGACTCATTCGTGCTTCGTCATCTACTAGATGAGTCGCAAAACGAGACAGTTCAGCAAACTTAGCTTCATATTGAGAAACTGTCATGTTTCCCTGCTCCAGCTTAATGAATTCCACTTCCTTCATATGGCGGATGCTTTCTGGGAAGTACTTCTCGTTAAACAGTTCTTCGAATTCTGTCCAAGACATTTCGAGTGCTGAAGGTTGGATACGTTTTACCGCTCCCCACCAATGGTCCGCCTCACCTCGTAACATAAAAGTGGCAAATGGCACCTTCTGATCATCAGCGCATTGTAAGACATCAAGTATTTTTGTCGTCTGCTTCAGCCATGCCTCCGCTTTGAGTGGGTCAGGCTTCCCGTGGAATTCAGGTGGTCCTAATTCTTTAAATTGCTTAACAGTGACCATCCTCAAATTGCCAGCGTTTCTACCGTTATTATTGACTGGATTTCCTCTTCCTTGATTCTGTATGAACTGCATGAAATTCCTAAAGAATCCATCGTTCATCATGTTATCAGGAACATTATTTCCTGAGTTGGCAGGAGGATTGTTTGGGGCCTCTTGATTCTCGGCTACATTTGCTTCAGGCATTCCATAGTTAACCTCTTGATTTCCAGATGCCATACTAAACTGTGGTCACAAAATAAATGTTAGTTCAAATAAACTGACTCATCACTTCATGTTCCTACATTCAAATCGACTCATTAGATAATAAAATCTATTTTAGGTAGGACACACTAGTGACTGATTCTATTCGTCTCTCCCCTCCTAGTTCTACCCCAGATCTCCATTAAAGACCATATCCCTAAGCTCTGATGCCAACTGTGACGCCCCCAAATCTGGGCCCACACAGCCCAAACTTGAGTCGTCAAAATACTACAACAAAATTATTACAACAAAGCACAACGTACAACAATACAGTGTATAATAATACACAACTAAGTCTTCACTATTATTGCCACACTATTTTACAAAACGTGAAGACTATGATAACTATTCCTCGGACCCTCACTCCATTCCCCGGCTAGACCCTGTTATGTTTTCATCTCCTGTTGAAAAACAATGGAACAAAAGAAAGGGTGAGCTCAAATAGCCCAGTAAAGAATATCATGACTAAGATAATGACGAATAAATTATCATTAGTCTTCAACAGTTGAGTTCTTGATAGAATACAATAGACTACAAGGTTTATATCAAAAACTGCCGTTAAATTCTTAAACAACGTTCAGATCAATAATAGCAGCGGAATGAGTAATCTATTAGAAGAATAATGCAGACTATAATGTCCACTCGGTTCTCTTTTTAGGAAAAACATCATCAACTTTTATCATCTGAAATATCATTAGTCAAGATAATACAAATTCACAGTTCCTGATCATAATCATGCACATCAACAGTTCATCTTTGTACTACGGGCCAAAGATATTCAATATAGCACCAACGGTCATGATTATACCAGATTCAGCCTTTGGTCATAATCATACCAAACAACAGTTCATCTTTGCACTACGGGCCAAAGAGAACATTCACCACGTGCCATAAAAGACACCGAACAGATGTATCGCCTTTAACCTATTATATCGCCTTTAACCTATCATCTGTTCAACAAATATATCACATCTGTGCCCCCGGCCACAGATATTCACAACAGCTTGATTTTTGGATGATTAGAATGATATAAATGATGAACAGAAGAAATAGGATAACAATAAGTATCGGAAGTTTACTTTGTACAGATTCAAATAATGTCCAAATTGTCAACATGATGTGGAGTGAAATTCAAGATCCACAGTTCAGAATAACGGTTACAATTCAATAGAAAGGTTCACGTAAATAGGAAGGTTCAGTTGAAATAATGAAGTTCAACTATTATGGAACATATAATATTTTCAGGAATTATAGAAGCAATAGTTCCATAATAAATTTCGATTTAGGAGTATGAAAGAAAATAATATTCCTTACCGTAGCAGGTTTGATTAACAAAAGGTGAAGGAAATTAATACAAAGGGTTATTCACCAACAGGCGGCAATCCGCTCCGTAAGGTTATTCCCACAATTTAATAGAATTTGAGTACAAAGAGTTATTCACCAAACAGGCGGCAATCCGCTCCGTAAGGTTATTCTCAGAGATTAATAATGAATGAATACGAAAGGTTATTCACCAACAGGCGGCAATCCGCTCCGTAAGGTTATTCCCACAATTTAATAGAATTTGAGTACAAAGAGTTATTCACCAAACAGGCGGCAATCCGCTCCGTAAGGTTATTCTCAGAGATTAATAATGAATGAATACGAAAGGTTATTCACCAACAGGCGGCAATCCGCTCCGTAAGGTTATTCCCATAATTTAATACATGGAAATAAAAGACACGTCTTATGAGTAAGGAAGAAACAATATGAGAATCAAATAATGATAATCCCTTACCATAGTACGTTTGAATAATGGAAGATGAAAAAGATGGTATCCCTTACCGTAGCACGTGACTGGATATTGATTTAAATGAGGTTGATTAACTTGAACAGTACACGTATACTTATAGATCTTCACAAATACTCAAGATGACTTATGCACACTTAGAGAGAACTTTCACAAGAAGTATTTAGAGAGAGAAAGAAAGAACAAGTAAGGAAGTTTATGAAAAATCCTTAAGTTAAGGCTTCTATTTATAGCCAAAAATCTTATCATTCATTTAATCTAAACCATTCATTTAAAGATCATCTTTTAATCTACACCATCCATTTCAAATATTATATTATCTTTAATCTACACCATTCATTTCATATCACCTAATAATCACCTAACTTTATATTATAAACAAATCAATTTAATTATTCAACAATAATTCACACTTTAATCTACACCATTCATTTCATATCACCTAATAATCACCTAACTTTATATTATAAACAAATAACTTTATCAATTCAATTATTATGACTAATTGTTATAAATACAGTATAGTTAGCTCTTAGATATCAAGTCAATAAATTAATGAAATACAACTGTTTAAATAACATCATAATAGAGATAACAATAATGTAAAATAAAGCATACGTTACTGTGTAATGACAATTATTGATTCAATAATGTGAATTACTGTGCATATGTTACTGTGACAATTATTAGGTTCAATAATTTTAAAAACAGTGCAACAACAATTATTGACTCAATGATATAAAATACAGTGTAATGACAATTATTAAATCAATAATGCAAAATACTGTGTAACAACAATTATTGAATTGATAATATAAAATATTATGCAGTGACAATTATCGATGAAATGATGCGTAACAGTTACGGTGTCAATTATCAGACCAAAAATATGAGACACTATGCAATACCGTGTGTTACTGTAGAGTACCGAGTGCTACAGAAAATACCAATAACTACCGTATGCTACTATTCTTTTATCACCGGTATTTTAACAGTTCCGTTGACTATTTTTATTTAAAAAGGTTATTTCTGTCGTTTTCTATATCCGACAAATATTCCGTTGTGGGGTCCACCAATAATTTGTTATTTCGGCGCCGTCGGACCAAACGAATATTCCCCGACCAAACGAATATTGTCCGACAAAATAAAATTTGCACATAACATCCTTAACTTTTAACTTTATCGATTTAACCACTTACTGTTTAAAAAAAATATCTATATGAAGAAAAATTAAATTTTGTATTTCATAAAATTCGGGGTCTTACAACCTCCCCTCCTTATGAAATTTCGTCCCCGAAATTGACGTACCTGACATATCGAAGAGGTAAGGATACTTAGATTTCATCTCAGATTCTAGCTCCCAGGTCATTTCTTCAGTATCTTGGTTCCTCCATAAAACCTTAACTTGAGGTATAACCTTTGAGCGTAGGATCTGCTCCTTCTTATCCAGGATCTTAACAGGTACTTCCTCGTATGTTAAATCTTCTGCTATAACGTCTGGTTCTAACTCAATGACGTGGTTTGGGTCCTTCACATATTTACGTAACATAGATATGTGAAAAACGTTATGGATGCGAGACATACTTGGTGGTAGGGCTAGTCTGTAGGCTACGGTTCCTATTCGATCGAGGATTTCAAATGGGCCAATAAATCGAGGGTTGAGCTTTCCTCTCTTTCCGAATCTCGTAACCCCTTTCCATGGAGAAACACGTAAGAATACATGATCTCCGACGTTGAAACTTTCGTCTCTCCGATGAAGATCAACATAACTCTTTTGTCGTTCTTGTGCGGTCTGTATTCGTTGTCGGATCATTTGGATCTTTTCGGTCGTCAAGCGTACCAACTCGGGTCCCAACAATTTTGCTTCTCCTACCTCATTCCAACATATTGGAGAGCGACACTTCCTTCCATACAATGCCTCGAATGGAGCCATGCCTATGCTTGCTTGGTAACTGTTGTTGTAAGAAAATTCCACCAACGGCAAGTACTTATCCCAACTTCCTTTGAAGTCCAATACGCAAAGTCTCAAAAGATCTTCGAGGGTCTGGATCGTCCTTTCCGATTGTCCGTCCGTTTGAGGATGGTATGCAGAACTAAAACGTAGTTCAGTGCCCATAGCTTTTTGTAGACTGATCCAAAAGCGTGAAGTGAATCTAGGATCTCGATCAGAAACTATGGAAACTGGCATGCCATGCAATCTCACGATCTCATTTATGTACATACCGGCAAGACGTTCAAGTGAAAAGTTTTCTCGTATAGGCAAGAAATGAGCAGATTTGGTCAATCTATCTACGATCACCCAAATTGCATCTAAGCCTTGAGAAACTTTTGGAAGACCCGTCACGAAGTCCATATTGATGTGTTCCCACTTCCATTCGGGAACTTCAAGTGATTGTAATGGACCTTTAGGAACTTGATGTTCTGCCTTGACACGTTGACAAGTTAGGCACCTTGAGATAAACTCCGCAATCTCTCTTTTCATATTGTTCCACCAAAATGTATGTCGAAGATCTCGATACATCTTGGTACCTCCTGGGTGGATTGCAAACGGCGTGTTGTGTGCCTCCATCATGATTTTATGCTTTAATTCAGGATCGTTAGGAACACAGAGTCGAGAGTTGACTCGAAGTATTCCTTTCTCGTCGATTCTTGCTTCGGGAATGGCACCTTCTTGTACTTTCTTTATCATGTTTATCAGTTCCGGATCGGTAGCTTGAGCAGCTTTAATTTTATCGATTAAAGTTGGTTCTACTCGCACGTGAGCAATCTTCGAGCGGGTCCCTGGTGTCTTTAGCTCTATCTCCATCTTTTGCAAGTCGTACAAAATACACTTTTGTGTTGTCAGCAGTGCACTTGTACTTGCATAAGATTTTCTGCTCAAAGCGTCAGCTACAACGTTCGCCTTTCCCGGGTGATACTGGATTGTGTGGTCATAATCCTTTAACAGCTCAAGCCAACGTCGTTGTCGCATGTTGAGTTCCTTCTGGGTGAAGAAATACTTGAGACTTTTATGATCCGTATAGATATCCACTTTTTCTCCGTACAAGTAGTGTCTCCAGATCTTCAACGCGAAAACGACTGCTGCCAACTCTAGATCATGAGTAGGATAATTTTTCTCATAATCTTTGAGTTGTCGAGAGGCGTAGGCTATAACCTTTCCATGTTGCATAAGGACACAGCCTAGACCTTTGCCAGAAGCATCGCTGTAGATAACAAATTCTCCTGATCCTGATGGTATGGTCAGAACAGGAGCTGAAACCAGTCTCTTCTTGAGTTCTTGGAAGCTTTTCTCGCATTCCTCGCTCCATATGAATTTTGTGCTTTTCCGAGTAAGCTGCGTTAATGGAGTGGCGATTCGAGAAAATCCTTCTACGAATCTCCGATAATAACCAGCTAGACCCAGAAAACTTCGGACTTCGGTTACTGTTTTGGGTTGTTCCCAATTTAGTACCGTTTCAATCTTCGCAGGATCGACTGATATTCCTTGACTAGAAATCACATGCCCAAGAAACGCGACCTCCTCAAGCCAGAACTCACATTTCTTCAACTTGGCATATAATTTGTTTTCACGGAGCTTTTGTAGTATCAATCTCAGGTGTTGTTCATGATCCTCGCGACTCTTGGAGTATATGAGGATGTCATCAATAAAGACAACCACAAAATGATCCAAATGTTCCTTGAATATCCGGTTCATCATGTCCATGAAAGCTGCAGGAGCATTAGTTAGTCCAAAAGGCATGACTAAGAACTCATAATGCCCATAACGAGTTCTGAAAGCAGTCTTTGGAATGTCCTCAGCTTTAACCTTTAACTGATGATATCCAGAACGGAGATCAATCTTTGAGAAATGTTGAGCGCCTTGCAATTGATCAAACATGTCATCAATCCGAAGTAACGGGTACCTGTTCTTGATGGTGACATGGTTCAATTCTCGGTAGTCAATGCACAATCTCATACTCCCGTCTTTCTTCTTCACAAATAGAACAGGAGCACCCCAAGGTGATGCACTCGGACGAATGAAACCGGTATCCAACAATTCCTGTAGTTGGACTTTTAACTCTTGAAGTTCAATGGGAGCCATTCGGTAGGGAGCTTTGGAAATGGGCTTGGTACCGGGTTCAAGATCAATATAAAAATCAATTTCACGGTTTGGGGGTAAGCCAGGAAGTTCTTCAGGAAAAACGTCAGGAAACTCATTAACAATGGGAATATCATTCAAGTTTGACGTATTTTTGTTCAAATCAGTGACATGAGCTAAAAAGGCTTGACATCCGTTTTTCAATAAACGAATGGCTTTATGGCTAGAAATAACAGTTATAGATTTCAATGGTTTATTTGCTTGAATTTGCATGACAGGTTGATTAGGAATATGAAAACTAATAATCTTATGAAAACAATCAATTTTAGCATGATGGGTAGTCAACCAATCAATTCCTAAAATCACATCAAATTCACGCATCTCCAAAGAAATAAGGTCAACAGATAATGTGAGGTTGTTGATTTGAACTAGGCAAGATTTATAGACAGTAGATGTAATGGTCATTTCTCCTAATGGGGTTTCAACTGATAAGTCAAAGTCCAAGTTTTCAGGAGTTAAGTTTAAACGCTGAGCACATGCAGGTGAGATAAAAGAATGGGTAGAGCCAGTATCTAACAAAGCGTAGACTTCACGAGAATTTATGAATAGCTTACCGGTTATCACCTCGTTCGAGTTTCGCGCCATTTGGGATGTCACAACAAAAGCTCTCCCTTGAACTACAGATTTTCCTTTATCCGCGCTAGCTTTTGGTATCATCATTGCAGCTGGACTTGATTTTGTGGCAGGACAAAATCGCGCAAGATGACCCTCTTTCCCACAACTGTAGCACTTTTTGGACTGCAGAGTACAGTTTGGGCTGATGTGACCTTCCTGACCACACCTATAGCATCTCACTGGTGGTCGATCTTCTCCCCTTGAAACTGGGGTCGGTGCTGGTGTTGGTACTGGTGCTGGTGCCCTTCCATAATTATTATGGAATCTCTTTCTTTTGAAATTGTTCCCACTAGATTCTCCTCTTCTGTTATTTGGTGTGGAATTACCACCGAAGTGTTGGTTACCTCCTCGATGGTTTTCGTTCCTGTGGTTGTTGTCACTCCTTTCTCTATGCTGATCATTAACTCTTGGCTGCAATGTTTCATCTGTTTGCTCCACCCTTTGAGCCCTATCTACAACATCTGAATACAAACTGAATTTATGAGAACTAAGTTGTTGACGAATTTTGAGTCTCAAACCTCTCAGGAACATTCGACTCATTCGTGCTTCGTCATCTACTAGATGAGTCGCAAAACGAGACAGTTCAGCAAACTTAGCTTCATATTGAGAAACTGTCATGTTTCCCTGCTCCAGCTTAATGAATTCCACTTCCTTCATATGGCGGATGCTTTCTGGGAAGTACTTCTCGTTAAACAGTTCTTCGAATTCTGTCCAAGACATTTCGAGTGCTGAAGGTTGGATACGTTTTACCGCTTCCCACCAATGGTCCGCCTCACCTCGTAACATAAAAGTGGCAAATGGCACCTTCTGATCATCAGCGCATTGTAAGACATCAAGTATTTTTGTCGTCTGCTTCAGCCATGCCTCCGCTTTGAGTGGGTCAGGCTTCCCGTGGAATTCAGGTGGTCCTAATTCTTTAAATTGCTTAACAGTGACCATCCTCAAATTGCCAGCGTTTCTACCGTTATTATTGACTGGATTTCCTCTTCCTTGATTCTGTATGAACTGCATGAAATTCCTAAAGAATCCATCGTTCATCATGTTATCAGGAACATTATTTCCTGAGTTGGCAGGAGGATTGTTTGGGGCCTCTTGATTCTCGGCTACATTTGCTTCAGGCATTCCATAGTTAACCTCTTGATTTCCAGATGCCATACTAAACTGTGGTCACAAAATAAATGTTAGTTCAAATAAACTGACTCATCACTTCATGTTCCTACATTCAAATCGACTCATTAGATAATAAAATCTATTTTAGGTAGGACACACTAGTGACTGATTCTATTCGTCTCTCCCCTCCTAGTTCTACCCCAGATCTCCATTAAAGACCATATCCCTAAGCTCTGATGCCAACTGTGACGCCCCCAAATCTGGGCCCACACAGCCCAAACTTGAGTCGTCAAAATACTACAACAAAATTATTACAACAAAGCACAACGTACAACAATACAGTGTATAATAATACACAACTAAGTCTTCACTATTATTGCCACACTATTTTACAAAACGTGAAGACTATGATAACTATTCCTCGGACCCTCACTCCATTCCCCGGCTAGACCCTGTTATGTTTTCATCTCCTGTTGAAAAACAATGGAACAAAAGAAAGGGTGAGCTCAAATAGCCCAGTAAAGAATATCATGACTAAGATAATGACGAATAAATTATCATTAGTCTTCAACAGTTGAGTTCTTGATAGAATACAATAGACTACAAGGTTTATATCAAAAACTGCCGTTAAATTCTTAAACAACGTTCAGATCAATAATAGCAGCGGAATGAGTAATCTATTAGAAGAATAATGCAGACTATAATGTCCACTCGGTTCTCTTTTTAGGAAAAACATCATCAACTTTTATCATCTGAAATATCATTAGTCAAGATAATACAAATTCACAGTTCCTGATCATAATCATGCACATCAACAGTTCATCTTTGTACTACGGGCCAAAGATATTCAATATAGCACCAACGGTCATAATTATACCAGATTCAGCCTTTGGTCATAATCATACCAAACAACAGTTCATCTTTGCACTACGGGCCAAAGAGAACATTCACCACGTGCCATAAAAGACACCGAACAGATGTATCGCCTTTAACCTATTATATCGCCTTTAACCTATCATCTGTTCAACAAATATATCACATCTGTGCCCCCGGCCACAGATATTCACAACAGCTTGATTTTTGGATGATTAGAATGATATAAATGATGAACAGAAGAAATAGGATAACAATAAGTATCGGAAGTTTACTTTGTACAGATTCAAATAATGTCCAAATTGTCAACATGATGTGGAGTGAAATTCAAGATCCACAGTTCAGAATAACGGTTACAATTCAATAGAAAGGTTCACGTAAATAGGAAGGTTCAGTTGAAATAATGAAGTTCAACTATTATGGAACATATAATATTTTCAGGAATTATAGAAGCAATAGTTCCATAATAAATTTCGATTTAGGAGTATGAAAGAAAATAATATTCCTTACCGTAGCAGGTTTGATTAACAAAAGGTGAAGGAAATTAATACAAAGGGTTATTCACCAACAGGCGGCAATCCGCTCCGTAAGGTTATTCCCACAATTTAATAGAATTTGAGTACAAAGAGTTATTCACCAAACAGGCGGCAATCCGCTCCGTAAGGTTATTCTCAGAGATTAATAATGAATGAATACGAAAGGTTATTCACCAACAGGCGGCAATCCGCTCCGTAAGGTTATTCCCACAATTTAATAGAATTTGAGTACAAAGAGTTATTCACCAAACAGGCGGCAATCCGCTCCGTAAGGTTATTCTCAGAGATTAATAATGAATGAATACGAAAGGTTATTCACCAACAGGCGGCAATCCGCTCCGTAAGGTTATTCCCATAATTTAATACATGGAAATAAAAGACACGTCTTATGAGTAAGGAAGAAACAATATGAGAATCAAATAATGATAATCCCTTACCATAGTACGTTTGAATAATGGAAGATGAAAAAGATGGTATCCCTTACCGTAGCACGTGACTGGATATTGATTTAAATGAGGTTGATTAACTTGAACAGTACACGTATACTTATAGATCTTCACAAATACTCAAGATGACTTATGCACACTTAGAGAGAACTTTCACAAGAAGTATTTAGAGAGAGAAAGAAAGAACAAGTAAGGAAGTTTATGAAAAATCCTTAAGTTAAGGCTTCTATTTATAGCCAAAAATCTTATCATTCATTTAATCTAAACCATTCATTTAAAGATCATCTTTTAATCTACACCATCCATTTCAAATATTATATTATCTTTAATCTACACCATTCATTTCATATCACCTAATAATCACCTAACTTTATATTATAAACAAATCAATTTAATTATTCAACAATAATTCACACTTTAATCTACACCATTCATTTCATATCACCTAATAATCACCTAACTTTATATTATAAACAAATAACTTTATCAATTCAATTATTATGACTAATTGTTATAAATACAGTATAGTTAGCTCTTAGATATCAAGTCAATAAATTAATGAAATACAACTGTTTAAATAACATCATAATAGAGATAACAATAATGTAAAATAAAGCATACGTTACTGTGTAATGACAATTATTGATTCAATAATGTGAATTACTGTGCATATGTTACTGTGACAATTATTAGGTTCAATAATTTTAAAAACAGTGCAACAACAATTATTGACTCAATGATATAAAATACAGTGTAATGACAATTATTAAATCAATAATGCAAAATACTGTGTAACAACAATTATTGAATTGATAATATAAAATATTATGCAGTGACAATTATCGATGAAATGATGCGTAACAGTTACGGTGTCAATTATCAGACCAAAAATATGAGACACTATGCAATACCGTGTGTTACTGTAGAGTACCGAGTGCTACAGAAAATACCAATAACTACCGTATGCTACTATTCTTTTATCACCGGTATTTTAACAGTTCCGTTGACTATTTTTATTTAAAAAGGTTATTTCTGTCGTTTTCTATATCCGACAAATATTCCGTTGTGGGGTCCACCAATAATTTGTTATTTCGGCGCCGTCGGACCAAACGAATATTCCCCGACCAAACGAATATTGTCCGACAAAATAAAATTTGCACATAACATCCTTAACTTTTAACTTTATCGATTTAACCACTTACTGTTTAAAAAAAATATCTATATGAAGAAAAATTAAATTTTGTATTTCATAAAATTCGGGGTCTTACAACCTCCCCTCCTTATGAAATTTCGTCCCCGAAATTGACGTACCTGACATATCGAAGAGGTAAGGATACTTAGATTTCATCTCAGATTCTAGCTCCCAGGTCATTTCTTCAGTATCTTGGTTCCTCCATAAAACCTTAACTTGAGGTATAACCTTTGAGCGTAGGATCTGCTCCTTCTTATCCAGGATCTTAACAGGTACTTCCTCGTATGTTAAATCTTCTGCTATAACGTCTGGTTCTAACTCAATGACGTGGTTTGGGTCCTTCACATATTTACGTAACATAGATATGTGAAAAACGTTATGGATGCGAGACATACTTGGTGGTAGGGCTAGTCTGTAGGCTACGGTTCCTATTCGATCGAGGATTTCAAATGGGCCAATAAATCGAGGGTTGAGCTTTCCTCTCTTTCCGAATCTCGTAACCCCTTTCCATGGAGAAACACGTAAGAATACATGATCTCCGACGTTGAAACTTTCGTCTCTCCGATGAAGATCAACATAACTCTTTTGTCGTTCTTGTGCGGTCTGTATTCGTTGTCGGATCATTTGGATCTTTTCGGTCGTCAAGCGTACCAACTCGGGTCCCAACAATTTTGCTTCTCCTACCTCATTCCAACATATTGGAGAACGACACTTCCTTCCATACAATGCCTCGAATGGAGCCATGCCTATGCTTGCTTGGTAACTGTTGTTGTAAGAAAATTCCACCAACGGCAAGTACTTATCCCAACTTCCTTTGAAGTCCAATACGCAAAGTCTCAAAAGATCTTCGAGGGTCTGGATCGTCCTTTCCGATTGTCCGTCCGTTTGAGGATGGTATGCAGAACTAAAACGTAGTTCAGTGCCCATAGCTTTTTGTAGACTGATCCAAAAGCGTGAAGTGAATCTAGGATCTCGATCAGAAACTATGGAAACTGGCATGCCATGCAATCTCACGATCTCATTTATGTACATACCGGCAAGACGTTCAAGTGAAAAGTTTTCTCGTATAGGCAAGAAATGAGCAGATTTGGTCAATCTATCTACGATCACCCAAATTGCATCTAAGCCTTGAGAAACTTTTGGAAGACCCGTCACGAAGTCCATATTGATGTGTTCCCACTTCCATTCGGGAACTTCAAGTGATTGTAATGGACCTTTAGGAACTTGATGTTCTGCCTTGACACGTTGACAAGTTAGGCACCTTGAGATAAACTCCGCAATCTCTCTTTTCATATTGTTCCACCAAAATGTATGTCGAAGATCTCGATACATCTTGGTACCTCCTGGGTGGATTGCAAACGGCGTGTTGTGTGCCTCCATCATGATTTTATGCTTTAATTCAGGATCGTTAGGAACACAGAGTCGAGAGTTGACTCGAAGTATTCCTTTCTCGTCGATTCTTGCTTCGGGAATGGCACCTTCTTGTACTTTCTTTATCATGTTTATCAGTTCCGGATCGGTAGCTTGAGCAGCTTTAATTTTATCGATTAAAGTTGGTTCTACTCGCACGTGAGCAATCTTCGAGCGGGTCCCTGGTGTCTTTAGCTCTATCTCCATCTTTTGCAAGTCGTACAAAATACACTTTTGTGTTGTCAGCAGTGCACTTGTACTTGCATAAGATTTTCTGCTCAAAGCGTCAGCTACAACGTTCGCCTTTCCCGGGTGATACTGGATTGTGTGGTCATAATCCTTTAACAGCTCAAGCCAACGTCGTTGTCGCATGTTGAGTTCCTTCTGGGTGAAGAAATACTTGAGACTTTTATGATCCGTATAGATATCCACTTTTTCTCCGTACAAGTAGTGTCTCCAGATCTTCAACGCGAAAACGACTGCTGCCAACTCTAGATCATGAGTAGGATAATTTTTCTCATAATCTTTGAGTTGTCGAGAGGCGTAGGCTATAACCTTTCCATGTTGCATAAGGACACAGCCTAGACCTTTGCCAGAAGCATCGCTGTAGATAACAAATTCTCCTGATCCTGATGGTATGGTCAGAACAGGAGCTGAAACCAGTCTCTTCTTGAGTTCTTGGAAGCTTTTCTCGCATTCCTCGCTCCATATGAATTTTGTGCTTTTCCGAGTAAGCTGCGTTAATGGAGTGGCGATTCGAGAAAATCCTTCTACGAATCTCCGATAATAACCAGCTAGACCCAGAAAACTTCGGACTTCGGTTACTGTTTTGGGTTGTTCCCAATTTAGTACCGTTTCAATCTTCGCAGGATCGACTGATATTCCTTGACTAGAAATCACATGCCCAAGAAACGCGACCTCCTCAAGCCAGAACTCACATTTCTTCAACTTGGCATATAATTTGTTTTCACGGAGCTTTTGTAGTATCAATCTCAGGTGTTGTTCATGATCCTCGCGACTCTTGGAGTATATGAGGATGTCATCAATAAAGACAACCACAAAATGATCCAAATGTTCCTTGAATATCCGGTTCATCATGTCCATGAAAGCTGCAGGAGCATTAGTTAGTCCAAAAGGCATGACTAAGAACTCATAATGCCCATAACGAGTTCTGAAAGCAGTCTTTGGAATGTCCTCAGCTTTAACCTTTAACTGATGATATCCAGAACGGAGATCAATCTTTGAGAAATGTTGAGCGCCTTGCAATTGATCAAACATGTCATCAATCCGAAGTAACGGGTACCTGTTCTTGATGGTGACATGGTTCAATTCTCGGTAGTCAATGCACAATCTCATACTCCCGTCTTTCTTCTTCACAAATAGAACAGGAGCACCCCAAGGTGATGCACTCGGACGAATGAAACCGGTATCCAACAATTCCTGTAGTTGGACTTTTAACTCTTGAAGTTCAATGGGAGCCATTCGGTAGGGAGCTTTGGAAATGGGCTTGGTACCGGGTTCAAGATCAATATAAAAATCAATTTCACGGTTTGGGGGTAAGCCAGGAAGTTCTTCAGGAAAAACGTCAGGAAACTCATTAACAATGGGAATATCATTCAAGTTTGACGTATTTTTGTTCAAATCAGTGACATGAGCTAAAAAGGCTTGACATCCGTTTTTCAATAAACGAATGGCTTTATGGCTAGAAATAACAGTTATAGATTTCAATGGTTTATTTGCTTGAATTTGCATGACAGGTTGATTAGGAATATGAAAACTAATAATCTTATGAAAACAATCAATTTTAGCATGATGGGTAGTCAACCAATCAATTCCTAAAATCACATCAAATTCACGCATCTCCAAAGAAATAAGGTCAACAGATAATGTGAGGTTGTTGATTTGAACTAGGCAAGATTTATAGACAGTAGATGTAATGGTCATTTCTCCTAATGGGGTTTCAACTGATAAGTCAAAGTCCAAGTTTTCAGGAGTTAAGTTTAAACGCTGAGCACATGCAGGTGAGATAAAAGAATGGGTAGAGCCAGTATCTAACAAAGCGTAGACTTCACGAGAATTTATGAATAGCTTACCGGTTATCACCTCGTTCGAGTTTCGCGCCATTTGGGATGTCACAACAAAAGCTCTCCCTTGAACTACAGATTTTCCTTTATCCGCGCTAGCTTTTGGTATCATCATTGCAGCTGGACTTGATTTTGTGGCAGGACAAAATCGCGCAAGATGACCCTCTTTCCCACAACTGTAGCACTTTTTGGACTGCAGAGTACAGTTTGGGCTGATGTGACCTTCCTGACCACACCTATAGCATCTCACTGGTGGTCGATCTTCTCCCCTTGAAACTGGGGTCGGTGCTGGTGTTGGTACTGGTGCTGGTGCCCTTCCATAATTATTATGGAATCTCTTTCTTTTGAAATTGTTCCCACTAGATTCTCCTCTTCTGTTATTTGGTGTGGAATTACCACCGAAGTGTTGGTTACCTCCTCGATGGTTTTCGTTCCTGTGGTTGTTGTCACTCCTTTCTCTATGCTGATCATTAACTCTTGGCTGCAATGTTTCATCTGTTTGCTCCACCCTTTGAGCCCTATCTACAACATCTGAATACAAACTGAATTTATGAGAACTAAGTTGTTGACGAATTTTGAGTCTCAAACCTCTCAGGAACATTCGACTCATTCGTGCTTCGTCATCTACTAGATGAGTCGCAAAACGAGACAGTTCAGCAAACTTAGCTTCATATTGAGAAACTGTCATGTTTCCCTGCTCCAGCTTAATGAATTCCACTTCCTTCATATGGCGGATGCTTTCTGGGAAGTACTTCTCGTTAAACAGTTCTTCGAATTCTGTCCAAGACATTTCGAGTGCTGAAGGTTGGATACGTTTTACCGCTTCCCACCAATGGTCCGCCTCACCTCGTAACATAAAAGTGGCAAATGGCACCTTCTGATCATCAGCGCATTGTAAGACATCAAGTATTTTTGTCGTCTGCTTCAGCCATGCCTCCGCTTTGAGTGGGTCAGGCTTCCCGTGGAATTCAGGTGGTCCTAATTCTTTAAATTGCTTAACAGTGACCATCCTCAAATTGCCAGCGTTTCTACCGTTATTATTGACTGGATTTCCTCTTCCTTGATTCTGTATGAACTGCATGAAATTCCTAAAGAATCCATCGTTCATCATGTTATCAGGAACATTATTTCCTGAGTTGGCAGGAGGATTGTTTGGGGCCTCTTGATTCTCGGCTACATTTGCTTCAGGCATTCCATAGTTAACCTCTTGATTTCCAGATGCCATACTAAACTGTGGTCACAAAATAAATGTTAGTTCAAATAAACTGACTCATCACTTCATGTTCCTACATTCAAATCGACTCATTAGATAATAAAATCTATTTTAGGTAGGACACACTAGTGACTGATTCTATTCGTCTCTCCCCTCCTAGTTCTACCCCAGATCTCCATTAAAGACCATATCCCTAAGCTCTGATGCCAACTGTGACGCCCCCAAATCTGGGCCCACACAGCCCAAACTTGAGTCGTCAAAATACTACAACAAAATTATTACAACAAAGCACAACGTACAACAATACAGTGTATAATAATACACAACTAAGTCTTCACTATTATTGCCACACTATTTTACAAAACGTGAAGACTATGATAACTATTCCTCGGACCCTCACTCCATTCCCCGGCTAGACCCTGTTATGTTTTCATCTCCTGTTGAAAAACAATGGAACAAAAGAAAGGGTGAGCTCAAATAGCCCAGTAAAGAATATCATGACTAAGATAATGACGAATAAATTATCATTAGTCTTCAACAGTTGAGTTCTTGATAGAATACAATAGACTACAAGGTTTATATCAAAAACTGCAGTTAAATTCTTAAATAACGTTCAGATCAATAATAGCAGCGGAATGAGTAATCTATTAGAAGAATAATGCAGACTATAATGTCCACTCGGTTCTCTTTTTAGGAAAAACATCATCAACTTTTATCATCTGAAATATCATTAGTCAAGATAATACAAATTTACAGTTCCTGATCATAATCATGCACATCAACAGTTCATCTTTGTACTACGGGCCAAAGATATTCAATATAGCACCAACGGTCATGATTATACCAGATTCAGCCTTTGGTCATAATCATACCAAACAACAGTTCATCTTTGCACTACGGGCCAAAGAGAACATTCACCACGTGCCATAAAAGACACCGAACAGATGTATCGCCTTTAACCTATTATATCGCCTTTAACCTATCATCTGTTCAACAAATATATCACATCTGTGCCCCCGGCCACAGATATTCACAACAGCTTGATTTTTGGATGATTAGAATGATATAAATGATGAACAGAAGAAATAGGATAACAATAAGTATCGGAAGTTTACTTTGTACAGATTCAAATAATGTCCAAATTGTCAACATGATGTGGAGTGAAATTCAAGATCCACAGTTCAGAATAACGGTTACAATTCAATAGAAAGGTTCACGTAAATAGGAAGGTTCAGTTGAAATAATGAAGTTCAACTATTATGGAACATATAATATTTTCAGGAATTATAGAAGCAATAGTTCCATAATAAATTTCGATTTAGGAGTATGAAAGAAAATAATATTCCTTACCGTAGCAGGTTTGATTAACAAAAGGTGAAGGAAATTAATACAAAGGGTTATTCACCAACAGGCGGCAATCCGCTCCGTAAGGTTATTCCCACAATTTAATAGAATTTGAGTACAAAGAGTTATTCACCAAACAGGCGGCAATCCGCTCCGTAAGGTTATTCTCAGAGATTAATAATGAATGAATACGAAAGGTTATTCACCAACAGGCGGCAATCCGCTCCGTAAGGTTATTCCCACAATTTAATAGAATTTGAGTACAAAGAGTTATTCACCAAACAGGCGGCAATCCGCTCCGTAAGGTTATTCTCAGAGATTAATAATGAATGAATACGAAAGGTTATTCACCAACAGGCGGCAATCCGCTCCGTAAGGTTATTCCCATAATTTAATACATGGAAATAAAAGACACGTCTTATGAGTAAGGAAGAAACAATATGAGAATCAAATAATGATAATCCCTTACCATAGTACGTTTGAATAATGGAAGATGAAAAAGATGGTATCCCTTACCGTAGCACGTGACTGGATATTGATTTAAATGAGGTTGATTAACTTGAACAGTACACGTATACTTATAGATCTTCACAAATACTCAAGATGACTTATGCACACTTAGAGAGAACTTTCACAAGAAGTATTTAGAGAGAGAAAGAAAGAACAAGTAAGGAAGTTTATGAAAAATCCTTAAGTTAAGGCTTCTATTTATAGCCAAAAATCTTATCATTCATTTAATCTAAACCATTCATTTAAAGATCATCTTTTAATCTACACCATCCATTTCAAATATTATATTATCTTTAATCTACACCATTCATTTCATATCACCTAATAATCACCTAACTTTATATTATAAACAAATCAATTTAATTATTCAACAATAATTCACACTTTAATCTACACCATTCATTTCATATCACCTAATAATCACCTAACTTTATATTATAAACAAATAACTTTATCAATTCAATTATTATGACTAATTGTTATAAATACAGTATAGTTAGCTCTTAGATATCAAGTCAATAAATTAATGAAATACAACTGTTTAAATAACATCATAATAGAGATAACAATAATGTAAAATAAAGCATACGTTACTGTGTAATGACAATTATTGATTCAATAATGTGAATTACTGTGCATATGTTACTGTGACAATTATTAGGTTCAATAATTTTAAAAACAGTGCAACAACAATTATTGACTCAATGATATAAAATACAGTGTAATGACAATTATTAAATCAATAATGCAAAATACTGTGTAACAACAATTATTGAATTGATAATATAAAATATTATGCAGTGACAATTATCGATGAAATGATGCGTAACAGTTACGGTGTCAATTATCAGACCAAAAATATGAGACACTATGCAATACCGTGTGTTACTGTAGAGTACCGAGTGCTACAGAAAATACCAATAACTACCGTATGCTACTATTCTTTTATCACCGGTATTTTAACAGTTCCGTTGACTATTTTTATTTAAAAAGGTTATTTCTGTCGTTTTCTATATCCGACAAATATTCCGTTGTGGGGTCCACCAATAATTTGTTATTTCGGCGCCGTCGGACCAAACGAATATTCCCCGACCAAACGAATATTGTCCGACAAAATAAAATTTGCACATAACATCCTTAACTTTTAACTTTATCGATTTAACCACTTACTGTTTAAAAAAAATATCTATATGAAGAAAAATTAAATTTTGTATTTCATAAAATTCGGGGTCTTACAATGGGATCATTGGTTAAGTCGATAGATGTACGAAGTTAACGCACAAGGTCCGCCGCGTGGAAAGCGCGGGGATTTTGGGGGCGTTACAGATAGCCAAATATTCATATAAAGGTAACCATTTTAGTTTTTTTGGGTAACCAAATCGTCAAAAAAGATTTGAGAAATTGGTTACCTCCATACTAGTGTTTAGTTACCTCCATACTAGTGTTTGGTTACCTAAATTTACTGCAACAAAAAATCGACATAATAGTATTTGGTTACCTTCATAATAGTGTTTAGTTACATCCATATTAGTGTTTGGTTACCTGGAGAAATCGAGAAATCCAACCATGAACGTGAAGACGCTATTGACTTGACGCCACCATGAGCTTATCAGCAATGGTGTAGAAGGGTTTGACAGTAGTTATGACAGCGCGATCATTAACACCACCATGACGGCGCCGACCATTGACATTGGTGTAGAAGGGATTGGCGATGGTTTCATTGACGGTGGTTCCATGAACGGCAAGAAGTGTTTGCATCTTCTTCTTTTCCCTTGAAGAAGAAGGTGGTTTATATATATATATATATATATTCCCAACAATTGAGAAAATAGAGGAAAGAGAAAGTAGCGGAGGAAGTTTGGAGAAGATGAAAGAAAAAAAAGATTTTAAAGATATATGGTGTAATTAATTTCTCCTAATTGTACTCTTTTTGTAATTATTTTATTTGTGCACTAATCTTGTAATTTGTTACTAATTGTTGTATATTTCTGTAAAGAGCCCATAATACAAATAGTCCTATCCCAAATATATATTTTGTAAATAAATATGCTCAAGTCTTTTAAGTTAGGGTACTATTGTCATTTCACTAATATACGCGAGTTACCATTAGAATCAAGCATTTGACGACAAATATAAACTAAATTACGTATTGACCTAATCGAATATATATATATATATATATATATATATATATATATATATATATATATATATATATATATATATATAATGATAGGGAGAGAGAGAGAGAGAGATTTAAAATATCCAAAAATAGTTGGAATGTATGAATTTTGCAAGTTTCGCAATAATATTTTATGACAGCAAATGAAACTGAACTTAAATCAATAATTCAAAATATATACCACAGATAAATTACAAATTTATAACTCATAACTTGAAACTTAATGGTATACATTTTAAAGGTATATAAATTAATGAAATAAATAAGAAAAATAATAATGATTGTGGTAGCGGGGGATGTTGGAGATTTGGGCCGGGAAAGATGGAGATTAGGCATGCAGGAGGGGTAGAAAGGGTGGAGGGATAAAAAAAACGAGCATTTGTAACTCTATGAAAAGATGATAATTTATTAAAATGACAATAATATTTTAACTAAAAAGTTAGGGTTCCTTTAACTCATTAATAAATTTTTAATTTTTTTTTATCAAAATAAAAATTAAAAAAATAATTTTATAAAAATAATATAAATTGAAGAGTTACTTTTGCATTTCAATGCTAAAAAGGAGGAATTGAAGCATGTGAAATCCAGTCGCAATTTTTTAGCCTGCATAGTAATTCGTGTCAAGGCCAAGTAGAGCTAGTGGTACTGTTGTACGTACTAGTAACCTGTTGTAACGATACATATAGAGAGAGAACATAAAATAACTCAGCCCACCTATAAATATAAAATAATATTTGGCTCATTTCAAATTCAAAGTTCAATAAATTAGATCCTAAACAGTTATAATTTCTTAACCCATATTTTAACAAAATGATAAAAAAAAGAAATTAATTTTAAAAATTGTCAATTGAAAAAAAAATAAAAAATTGGGACGGGGAAGCATTTTACAACAAAGTAACGCGACAAGTGAGACTTACAATATGGGACGCGAGTCTAATTATACTTCTAAAATAATATCAGTAAGTAATGTTCTGAATTTAAGAGCACATCACGCGCGTTTGCTGTGATATATGCCACATAACAGAATAGCAACATTCTAAACCGCCTAAACCTATACAAATAACTAACTCTCTCTCTCTCTATATATATATAACTATACACATAACTCTCTCTCTATATAAAGTGAACTATACTGGTTACCCTCTAGCCAAGTCTGTAAGCCTATCACTAACAGGTCTCTAAAAATGGGAGAATATTTGGTTGTTCGTATACCTATCGGCAGGTACCTCTGGCCTGCCGTCCATGTTCTCTCGCTTATTGAGAACCAGGGGGTTTTAACAGCGTCAAATGAAGGAGTTAGAATTGAAGTTTCAACTCCGACTGATTTTGCTTTTTTTTACGCAACGCCAGCAGGATTCGACACCTTTCTCTTTTTGGGGCCATTTGCAGCAGGTGTTTCCACTGAAGACGTTGCGGATTCACTTGATACCGAAGATACCGTAAGCATTGTATCGCACTTTTCTGAACTGCAAATCCACGTCATACTACAGTCTAACGACGGTGAGTAATTCTATATATCGATGATATAAAATGCTACATATTACATGTTTCGATTTCTCTCTCTCTCACACACACATATAGATATATATATTCGTTTTGGATATGATGTTCATCTTTTTATATATAATAAAATATGAACGAAAAAGATTTATATATATAGTTGTGCGTTTATTGCGATTTTCTGATGTTATGTACGTCATAGGGTTTATTAAATATGATGGATCATGTGTTCGTCGATCTTGTATATCACTTCTTTTTCTCATTTTTCTTATATATATATATATATATATATATATTCGAATTACACTCGCCAATTCACACTCTACAGTAGTGTTGATTCTGTGTCCGCTTTACCTATCTCTATTGGATTGGATAATGGATTTTAAGTGGAATCTCCATGTTCCTATGATGGCGTACATCACCACTGCGGCAGGATATCGAATGGACCCCACACCAGCGCCAGTGATGGATTCCGCCGCCTGAGTCCCGGTGTTGGGTGGCGCGTTTGTTTTTGTTTCCCTGTTTGTGCAGATATGAGTTTCTGTGATTTTGGTTATCGACGTCCGTGGAGAGAGAAAATTTTAATATATTATAACTAGATTTGGGTGTTTTGTGTTTAGGAGTTCCGGGATTGAACAGAGAAATCATTGACTTAGTTGAAGTCCCAGCAAATCATAATTTGCACTTCGCCAGAGAAGTAATGTCTGGATCTCGTGCAGTGCTTTGGGTTTCATCAGCTAGATTCAGGGAGATACTTCAGACTATGCATGCAGTTCATTCAGAAACAGGTACGTACATAAGTTACTTTGTTAAGATATTTCAGTAAATGTACTGGTTTGTACGTACATCTTAACTACACTAATAGGGAACTTGTACAATGGTTATAATTAAGATTATTGTTTTTGATTATTGTTAATTAATTCATCAAAAGTTATTAATTAATTAAGAAATAATCTCTTTATTTTTCTTTGGGGCTGTATATGACATGGTTAATTATTTTGTTACTCACTAGATCACAAGCATATACTAATTTTTTTTGTTGCTAAAAACAAGCATATATACTATTGTTCACTGTTTATGATTTTATATATGTTGGTTTTTCATATGTACTTTAGTTGTTATTACGGCTAGCCAGGAGCTTGTAACCTTCACAGGGCGTGATAATCTCAACATTGAATTGGAGGTATATACACATTACTTGCTATATATCTTCAGTGGATTACCAAATTAAGGGTGCAAATTGATATATATATACTAACCTCCATTCCAAAAAAAGATGACAAAACGATAATTTTCACATAAATTAAAGTAATCAACAAATTAAGAAAGAGTATAATTTTTTTTCTCATTCTATCCTTGAGTTTTGGGTTTAGAGAGAGAAAATTAATGTGAACAACTCATTTGTGTTGTGAGTGATATATAATCAAGAATAAATTAGTTCATGCAAAAATTTATGTAATTGACTTATTTACTTTGCTCATTTTTTTTAGAAAGAAATCTTTTATCACTTTAATCATTTTTTTAGGTAAAGGTAGAGAGAAAATAATTAGTTACATTAAAGAAATGATATTTTCTTTATTATGTCTTTTGTCGCAGGATGGTGACTTTGATCTGGTGTTTCCCCGAACTGTACGTGCTGTGGTGTCCCTCCAGATCAACTTATCAGCATTTACAGCGTTGCGAGCCGCATCCAGGATGAACGCCTATACATCGTTTCAGCTTTCACGCGCGGGCCACACTTTCATGCATGTTCGTCTGATCCCCTATGGCTTCCTCATTCATGTCTTCCTTTAATTAGTAGATTGCATACACGCACTGCTCGTCTACTTGCTCTATACGTTGATATAGTTCATCTGTTGTAGAATTTGAGTGTGTCTGTCTTGTCTTCATTTGCTGGCCGGATTAATTGTACGTATACACTAGCTAGCTACTTGGATATACTTGATATGTTACTAGATCTCTTCTGTGGTGTTGTGATGTTTATGTTGCAGCTGGTTGATTGATAGAAGGTCATTTGTTAGAAAAAGTACGTACTGTTATGTTTCCATACACATGCAATCTGATAAGCTTGATTAAGCTAGCTTTTTGTTTATATGCCATTTCAAGTTCCCCACTATTATGCCTGGTGATTTGTTAAATTGTGTCATGCCCCTTTATATGCCAATCTGTCTCATGGTGATTTGAATAAAAATAATTTAAGTCGCTTTTAAATTCTCTCATATCTCATGTATTAACATAAATTGATATTTACTATCGATATAATTTTATCATCAGCATATCTTATAAGACTGTTTTTTAATTTACTAACTATAATTTTTAATTTCTGTGATTTGAAATTAAATACTTCCTCTCGACTAAAATTTAATCTGTTATTTTTTTTCTCTAAGTTTTAAGAACATGTGTAGTAAATTTAGAAAGAAATCAAATGGGGTTTTCAACCTTTACTAATTTTACATACTCTATACTACCTGTATAAGGGATTGAAAAACAAAATTAACCCTATGATTTGTATCATTTTTACAAACTTGTTTCTCTAACTTATTTGGCAAAACTATTCCTTCAAGTAGAGCTAGTGGTACTGTTGTACGTACTAGTAGCCTGTTGTAACAATACATATATATATATAGAGAGAGAGAGAGAGAGAGAGCTGGGTGACTTGTATGAATAGTTAAAATGGAGAGATCGGGAGAATGATCAGCCAAGCTGCCAAGGGACGCTAAAATTGAATATTATATATATATATATATATATATATATATATATATATATATATATATATTTGTAATTGTTGTCGTGTGATTTGTTCACCCGTTGAAATCATCAAGCAACGAGTTACCTGCACTCAAAAGCAATCGTTAAACACCCTACCGATCAAGAGACAACTTGGGCGGTTCGGAGATGTTCCGGTATAAGAACAAGTACAGGTCAAAAAACGTTATAATGGAGAACCAAAGTAATACTTGAATGATGAATGATATTTAATATTATAACTGTGTTTGTTAACATTGCCTGACTCACTTGTTGTAACCTTATTTATACTCTTCCATTAATTGCATGGAATTTTCGCAACTCTTTTAGATAGGAAAAATATCATTCCTACATATCCCAAATCGTATTTAAAAAGAATACTTGAATGGACTGACTCACGATTCAGACTCATCGTGGTGTATAAAATAACCTAACCCATCTACAAATATAAAATAATCTTTGGCTCACACAAAATTCGGAGTCCAATAAATTTTATCTCAAGCAGTTATAATTTCTTAACCCATATTTTGACAAAAATGATATAAAAAAAATTAATTTTAAAAATTGTCGATTGAAAAAAAATAAAAAATTGGGACGGGGAAGCATTTTACAACAAAGTAATGCGACAAGTGAGACTTATATTACAATATGGGACGCGAGTCTAATTATACTTCTGAAATAATATCAGTATGTAATGTTCCGAATTTACGAGCACGTCACGCGTGTTTGCTGTGATACCACGTAATAGATACCATATAACATAATAGCAACATTCTAAACCGCCTGAACCTATACAAATAAGTGAATAACTAACTCTCTCTCTCTCTCTATATATATATGTATATAACTATACACATAACTCTCTCTCTATATAAAGTGAACTACTGGTTACTCTCTAACCAAGTCTGTAAACCTATCACTTACAGGTCTCTAAAAATGGGAGAATATTTCGTTGTTCGTATACCTATCGGCAGGTCCCTCTGGCCTGCCGTCGATGTTCTCTCGCTTATTGAGAACCAGGGGGTTTTAATAGCGTCAAATGAAGGAGTTAGAATTGAAGTTTCAACTCCGACTGATTTTGCTTTTTTTTACCCAACGCCAGCAGGATTCAACGCCTTTTTCTGTTTGGGCCCATTTGCAGTAGGTGTTTCCACTGAAGACATTGCGGATAAACTTGATACCGAAGATATCGTAACCATTGTATCGCACTTTTCTGATCAGCAAATCCACATCATACTACAGTCTAACGACGGTGAGTAATTCTATATATCGATGATATAAAATGCTACATATTACATGTTTTCATTTCTCTCTCTCTCTCTCTCTCACACACAGGCAAACATATAGATATATATTCGTTTTGGATATGATGTTCGTCTTTGTATATATAATAAAATATGAACGAAAAAGATTTATATATATAGTTGTGCGTTTATTGCGATTTTCTGATGTTATGTACGTCATAGGGTTTATTAAATCTGATGGATCATGTGTTCGTCGATCGTGTATATCACTTCTTTTGCTCATTTTTCTTTTATATATATATATATATATATTCGAATTACACTCCCCAATTCACACTCTACAGTAGTGTTGATTCTATGTCCGCTTATCTATCTCTATTGGATAATGGATTTTAAGTGGAATCTCCATGTTCCTTTGATGGCGTACATCACCACTGCAGCAGGATATCGAATGGACCCCACACCAGCGCCAGTGATGGATTCAGCCGCCGAAGTCCCGGTGTTGGGTGGCGCGTTTGTTTTTGTTTCCCTGTTTATGTATATACGACTAATACGAGTTTCTGTGATATTGGTTATCGACGTCCGTAGAGAGAGAATTTTTTAATATATTATAACTTGATTTGGGTGATTTGTGTTTAGGAGTTCCGAGATTGAACAGAGAAATCATTGACTTAGTTGAAGTCCCAGCAAATCATAATGTGCACTTCGCCAGAGAAGTACTGTCTGGATCTTATGCAGTGCTTAGGGTTTCCTCACCTAGATTCAGGGAGATACTTCAGACTATGCATGCAGTTCATTCAGAAACAGGTACGTACATAAGCTAGTTGTTAAGATATTTCAATAAATGTACTGCTTTGTACGTAAGTCTTAACTCCATTAATAGGGAACTTGTGCAATGGTTATAAACTTATAATTAAGATTATTGTTAATTAATTCATCAAAAGCAATTAATTAATTAATTAAGAAATAATCTCTTTATTTTTCTTTGGGGGTGTATATGACATGGTTAATTATTTTGTTACTCACTAGATCACAAGCATATACTATTTTTTTTTTGTTGCTAAAAACAAGCATATACTATTGTTCACTGTTTCTGATTTTATATATGTTGGTTTTTCATTTGTATTTTAGTTGATATTACGGCTAGCCAGGAGCTTGTAACTTTTACAGGGCGTGATAATCTCAACATTGAATTGGAGGTATATACACATTACTTGCTATCTTCAGTTGATTACCAAATTAAGGGTGCAAATTGAGATATTTATGTATACACTAACCTCCATCCCAAAAAAGATGACAAAAAGATAATTTTCACATAAATTAAAGTAATCAACAAATTAAGAAAGAGTATAATTTTCTTTATTATGTCTTTTGTTTCAGGATGATGAATTTGATCTGGTGTTTCCCCGAACTGAAGGTGCTGTGGTGTCCCTCGAGATCAACTTATCTGCATTTACAGCGTTGCGAGCCGCATCCAGGATGAACGCCAATACATGGTTTCAGCTTTCACGCACGGGCCACACTTTCATGCATGTTCGTCTGATCCCTTTTGGCTTCCTCGTTCATATCTTCCTTTAATTAGTAGATCGCATACACGCACTAGTCGGCTACTTGCTCTGAACGTTGATATATATAGTTCATCTGTTCTAGAATTTGAGTATGCCGGTCTTGTCTTCATTTACTGGCCGGATTAATTGTACGTATACACTAGCTAGCTACTTGGATATACTATACTTGATATGTTACTCGATCTCTTCTGTGGTGTTGTGATGTTTATGTTGCAGCTGGTTGATTGATAGAAGGTCATTTGTTAGAAAAAGTACGTACTGTTATGTTTCCATACACATGCAATCTGATAAGTTTGATCAAGCTAGCTTTTTGTTTATATGCCATTTCAAGTTCCCCACTATTATGCCTGGTGATTTGTTATATTGTCATGCGTCTTTATATGCCAATCTATCTCATGGTTAATTTGACGAAGTCTTATACTCTTAAATCTATTATAACAAAAAGTTGCATATGTATACTAACTGCTTACGTGAAAGGCATGAAAGGATGTATTAACGATAATTTTTAGACAAATTAAGGTAGTTAAATGAAAGAAAAGATAATAAATTTATTTTTTATTGTACCCTTGTATTGATATGCATGTATCGATTGTTTTAATTGGCTCTTGGGGCTGTGGAGGAATAATGACTTGATTTGAGACATTTATTGTAATGTGATTTATTTATTTTTTGAGTAAGATGTAATATATATAGCTAGTGATAACTTAATCAAAAAAATTATTTAATTAATTTATGTACTTACTTTAACTATATATGCTTTTGAAAACAAATTTCTTTATCACTTAAGTCATATTTTTTGAGAACGGGTTTGAGGTCAGAGCACATAATCTATTGCATTAGAATTTTAATAATGGTAATGTAAAATAATGTACAAACTAACAACTGGTAGGCATTATACATACAAATGTAACACTAATTTGTAATATTTTCCCCAGCTACATCCCATGGTTATTAAAACATGCACAACCCTTTTAGATTAGAAGTCATACAAAAATTACAGAACTTGCATATTTTTAAGGTAGGTAATTTAGTGAAGTTAAAATATATGTGGTTCATGTCTTTAGATCGAGTAGTAGTTCTAACTGACTATATATTTTACAAAGTTCAATTGGTAAATCAACTTAGAATTTCAATTTTTTTTTTATAAATTTTTTGGAAAAAAGTATATTGCAATGTATAGTTATAAAATGCATGGTGGGAGTAGTATTAAATTGATCCATGGCCAGAATATATTATTATTATATATTTAATATTTTTAATTAGTATTTGATATATAAATATTTAGAAACTAATTTTTAATAATATTTTATTACAACAAATGAAACTAAACTTGAATCAATAATTCAAAATATATACTACGGATAATCACAAATTTATAACTCATAACTTGAGACTTAATGGTATATATATATATATTTGAAAGGTATATGAATTGATGAAATAAATAAGAAAAAAAGAATAATGATTATGGTAGTGGGCCTGGGATGTTGGAGATTGGGGCAGGCTAGGGGAAGATGGAGATTAGGCAGGAGGGGATGGAGAGAATAAAAAAAATGAGCATTTTGTAACTCTAAGAGAAGAAAAGATGATAAATATTTATTGAAATGACAATAATATCTTAATTAAAAGGTTAAGGTTTTTTTTTTGCACAATTAATAAATTTTATAGGAAAATTTTTGTCAAAATAAAAGTTAAAAAAATAATTTTATAAAAATAATATAATTAAATTAAAGGGTTACTTTTACGTTTCAATGGTATAAGGAGGAATTGAAGCATGTGAAAATCAATTGCAATTTTTTAGCCTGCATAGTAATTCGCGTCAGGCCCAAGTTAGTGGTACTGTTGTACTAGTAGCCTGTAACGATACATATAGAGAGAGAGAGAGAGAGGGAGAGAGAGCGGGCTGATTTAATTATTTACAAACTTGTGAATATATATCAATTATATATTAATTAATGACCTTTTTGAAAAGAATAATAATTAATGCGTGGTTAGTTTAATCATATTGACATGATAGTCACTTTTCACGATGGAGTGGCCAGATCAATAAAATTGTGTAGTACTCTAACACTAGCTATTAGAGATGTCTATGGGTAACAAATTAAATCAGTATCTAAAAAATTAAATCAGTACCGAATCAAAAATACAATTAAAATAAAAATCGATACCAGTATCGAATTATTAATTTGTATATTATTTCGGTATAAATTCGGTTCGATTTTTTGAGTTCGGTTTTCGGTTTATACCGATTAGTAAAATATATAATTAACATTTATAAATAATAATTATATATTAATTTATTTATAGATTATAATTATATATATAATTATTATATATATTATAAAAATTAATATTATATTATTTATTTAAGTTCTTTCGGTATACCAGTTTTTACCGAAATTCAAAAATATCCATACCGCTACCGGTATCGAAAAATATAAAAAATCGAAAAAACCAATACCAAAAAAATCGATACTGAAAAAAATCGGTATCGACCGGTACCGGTTCGATAAAAAATCGAATGTTTTGAACACCCCTACCAGCTACTATCAACAAATTGTAATTAATTTTATTATGAGTAACGATTCATATAATAATAAATATAATGACTTAAAAGAAAAATGGTGGGATCTACAATGTAAAAATAGTGGGTCCCACTTTTTTTACATTAAATTATTATATTCATTATTACATGAATTATTACATATAGCAAAACTCAATTGTAATTAGCAATAGTAGGTACTATACTCCTTTGGTCCCAAATGAAATGTTTAATTTAAATTTTTTTTTGGTTAAGTTAATTATTTTTAGGATTAATAATTAAATATAAATAAATAAATAAATAAATTTTTAAAATTATAAAATTGACATGATTAGTAGTAAATTATACGTATATGTCTTAACCCATATTTTGACGTACAAAATAAAAAAAAAATTGTTTTAAAAATTGTCAATTAAAAAAATAAAAATAAAAATTGGGATGGGGAAGCATTTTATAACCAAGTAATGCGACAAGTGAGACTTACAATATGGGACGCGATTCTAATTATACTTCTAAAATAATACTATCAGCAAGTAATGTTCCGCATTTAAGAGCACATCACGCGTGTTCGCTGTGACACCACATAACAGAATAGCAACATTCTAAACCGCCTGAACCTATACGGCCCTATACACATAACTAACTCTCTCTCTCTCTCTCTCTCTATATATATATATATATATATATATATATAGATATATAACTATCTCTCTATATAAAGTGAACTACTGGTTACTCTCTAGCCAAGTCTGTAAACCTATCACTTACAGGTCTCTAAAAATGGGAGAATATTTCGTTGTTAGTATACCTAGCGGCAGGTACCTCTGGCCTGCCGTCAATGTTCTCTCGCTTATTGAGAACCAGGGGGTTTTAATAGCGTCAAATAACAGATTCAGAATTGAAGTTTCAACTCCGACTGATTTTGCTTTTTTTTCCGCAATGCCAGATGGATTCAACTCCTTTCTCTGTTTGGGGCCATTTGCAGTAGGTGTTTCCACTGAAGACGTTGCGAATTCACTTAATACCGAAGAGTTCCTAACCATTGAGTCGCACTTTGCCGATCGGCAAATCCACTTCATAGAGTCTTTCGAAGGTGAGTAATTATATATATCGATGATATAAAATGCTACATATTATATGTTTTCATCTCTCTCTCTCTCACTCACACACACACACACACACACACACACACACACACATATATATATATATTCGTTTTTGATATGATGTTCATCTTTAAATATATAATAAAATATGAACGAAAAGGATTTATATAGTTGTGCATTTATTGCGATTTTCTGATGTTATGTACTTCATAGGGTTTATTAAATCTGATGGATCATGTGTTCGTCGATCTTGTATATCGCTTCTTTTTCTCATTTTTCTTATATCTATCTATCTATATATATATATATATATATATATATATATATATCTTCGAATTACACTCGCCAATTCACACTCTACTGTAGCGTTGATTCTGTGTCCGCTTTATCTATCTCTATTGGATAAGAGATTTTAAGTGGAATCTCCATGTTCCTATGATGGCGTAAATCACCACTGCGGCAGGATATCGAATGGACCCCACACCAGCGCCAGTGATGGACTCCGCCGCCGGAGTCCCGGTGTTGGGTGGCGAGTTTGTTTTTGTTTCCCTGTTTATGTATATATGAGTTTCGGTGATTTTGGTTATCGATGTCTGTGGAGACAGAATCTTTTAATATATTATAACTAGATTTGGGTGTTTTGTGTTTAGACCTTCCGGGATTTTTCAGCAGAGAAACCATTGACATAGTTGACGTCCCAGCAAATCATAATGTGCACTTCGCCAGAGGAGTACTGTATGGATCTTATGCAGTGCTTAGGGTTTCCTCACCTAGATTCAGGGAGATACTTCAGACTATGCATTCAATTGATTCAGAAACAGGTACGTACATAATTATGTTAGTTGTTAAGATATTTCAGTAAATGTACTGCTTTGTACGTACATCTTAAGTACTCCACTAATAGGGAACTTGTACAATGGTTATAATTAAGATGATTGTTTTTTATTATGTTAATTAATTCATCAAAAGTAATTAATTAATTAAGAAATAATCTCTTTATTTTTCTTTGGGGGTGTATTTGACATGGTTAATTATTTTGTTACTCACTAGATCACAAGCATATACATTTTTTTTGTTGTTGCTAAAAACAAGCATATACTATTGTTCACTGTTTCTGATTTTATATATGTTGGTTTTTCATTTTGTATTTTAGTTGCTATTAGGGCTAGCCAGGAGCATGTAACTTTCGCAGGGCGTGATAATCTCAACATTGAATTGGAGGTATATACACATTACTTGCTATCTTCAGTTCAGTTGATTACCAAATTAAGGGTGCAAATTGATATATATATATATATATATATATACTAACCTCTGTCCCAAAAATGATGACAAAAGGATAATTTTCACATAAATTAAAGTAATTAATAAATTAAGAAAGAGTATAATTTTTTTTCTCACTATTCTTGAGTTTTTGGATTTAGAGAGAAAATTAATGTGAACAACTCATTTGTGATGTGAGTGATATATAATCAAGAGTAAATTAGTCCATGCAAAAATTTATGTAGTTGACTTTGCTCATCTTTTTAAAAAAAAAATCTTTTATCACTTTAATCTTTCTTTTAGGAAGAGAGAGAGAGAGTAATTAATTAGTTACATTAAAGAAATGATATTTTCTTTATCATGTCTTTTGTTGCAGGATGATGACTTTGATCTGGTGTCTCCCCGAACTGAAGGTGTTTCGGTGTCCTTCGAGATCAACTTATCTGCATTTGCAGCGTTGCAAGCCGCATCCAGGATGAACGCCGTTACTTGGTTTCAGCTTTCATACACAGGCCACACTTTCATGCATGTTCGTCTGATCCCCTATGGCTTCCTCGTTCATATCTTCCTTTAATTAGTAGATTGCATACACGCACTACTCGTCTACTTGCTCTGTACGTTGATATAGTTCATCCGCTATAGAATTTGAGTATGTCTGTCTTGTCTTCATTTGCTGGCCGGATTAATTGTACGTATACACTAGCTAGCTACTTGGATATACTTGATATGTTACTAGATCTCTTCTGTGGTGTTGTGATGTTTATGTTGCAGCTGGTTGATTGATATAAGGTCATTTGTTAGAAAAAGTACGTACTGTTATGTTTCGATACACATGCAATCTGATAAGCTTGATCAAGCTAGCTTTTTGTTTATATGCCCTTTCAAGTTCCCCACTATTATGCCCGGTGATTTGTTAAATTGGAATCGGGTTAGCATGAAGTTAACTTTATGGTAAGTTGAAAAATAGACTAATACAGTGCTGAGACGCAGAGAGAGAACAACCCTCAGCCTGCGTGTCAGTACTGTATTGGTACATTGTCCAACTTACCATGAAGTTAACTTCATGCTAACTCGATCCGTTAAATTGTATCATGCCTCTTTATATGCCAATCTATCTCAGGGTTAATTTGATGAAGTTTTATACTCTTAAATCTAATATAACAAAAAGTTACATTTGTATAACTATACATAAAATAATGTGTTGAGGATAATTTTCACACAAATTAAGATAGTTAAATGAAGGGAGAGATAATAAATTTATTTTTTATTTTACCCTTGTATTGATATGCATGTATTGATTGTTTTAATTGGCTCTTGGGGTTGTGGAGAAATAATGAATTAATTTGAAACATTTATTATGACGTGATTGATTTATTTTTTGAGTTAGATGTAATATAGCTAGTGATAACTTAATTACAAAACTTGCTTGTTTTTAAGGTACGTAATTTAGTGAAGTTAAATGAATACTCTATATATCTATAATAGTCTTGCCAAGATTTATTATTTGAATCTAGGGAGTCCTTTCACTAACTAACTAAAATATTTGTGGTTCATGTGATCTTCAGAGTAGTCCTAACTATATATATATTTTACAAAGCTCGATTGGTAAATCAACTTAGAATTACAATTTTTTTTAATTTAAAATTTATGGAAAAAAGAATATTGCAATAAATAGTTATAAAATGCATGGTGGGAGTAGTATTAAAATGATCCATGGCCAAATTGTTTTAACTTCACTCCTAACTAACCAATATTATTATTATATATTTTTAATTAGTATTAATTGATATATAAATCTTTGGAAACTAATTTTGCTTTAGGTGTTATGTTTTAAGTTGCGAGTATCCGGACATCCTAGAGCATTTAATTAACTATATATAGGGTTAAACTGCATGCCTCAACAAAATCTCAACTAGATAAATAAATTTCAGTATAATTTTTAATTTGTGGCTATCACTTGAAGTCGGTAAGATTTAATTTTATATTCTCATAAAATTTGGGATATTGATAAGTGTCTGATCAATTTGTTGATCTTAAAAAATGTGACGTTAAATAAAATAAAATATATTTTATTAATTACAAATAATTTATCCAAACCATTGTGTATTAATGTCACATTATTTTAAATATTTCTTAAGATTAAAGATTTAAAACTTTTAACATTGCCTAAGTTTTACCATGAGTTATATATATATATATATATATATATATATATATATATATATATTCACTCTGCAAAAAGAATCCTATTCTCAAAATCTGTAGATATTATATCATACTTAACTGAATTTATTACGAGGTATAACTTCTAGCTAATTATTTCGAATTATTAAAACAAAAGTAAAATATTCATTATATTAAATTATGCATTTGAATAGACACAAAGTAGTGCATGATCCTAGTATTAATGTCTTTCAAACGAATAAAACTATAAATTATACTCTCTCTGCGTTAGGAGGATTTGGTGTTGGTCTTCTTTAATCGGCACTGGATCATATCTTGTGATGGCCCGCTTTCATAAATTCTGACGGCTTATTCAGTGAGTTGATTCACCCTCCTAAATGCTAATTTTTTTTTTAAACTTATTTACAAATTTTATCAGATATGTTTACATGCAAAAAAAATAAAATAATATAATTCTATTTTTAATTATTAAAATAAATATAGTAGAATCATACTCTTTTATCTTTTTTACAAATAAATTTTATAGATAAAATTTATGAATAAAGGTAAAATGACTCGATGTTAAAAGGACATTGTATTTCCTGATTTTGGGAGGAAAAATTTGGAAGGTGACTCTCACTCTTAAAAGAGCCTAGGAGGATGCGTTATTGAAAAAGATGCAGCCATAAAAGAAGGGATAAAGGAAAACACACATTTAGACTTGAAAAAGGTATATTATTATTGCATATAAAATCTTATTATTTCAACAATTTCCTCCATTATTATCGCTTATAGTTTGTATTCATTTTTACATTGGAGTTTTTTTTCGTCGGCTCATGCCGGCAGACTCTTTAGTGTGACTGCTGATTATGAAGGTAGCTCATTTTTTGATGATTTTTGGCGAGCATACAAAATTTCTTTTAGTCTTCAGGTGCTATGGGATTTTGGTTATAACCGGAATAACCATCAAAAAAATAATAATATGCATGCCGACTAACCTTTCTAACATCTGGTTAATGAAAGGGAGTAAAAAATGATCTTTCCTAGTGAAGGCATTCAACTTACGGTAGTTGATGCACACTCGGCAACCAGTTTGCATTCGGGTGGGAATTAACTCATTATTATCATTCTTGACAACTGTGATGCCTGACTTTTTAGGTAATACATGAACAGGACTAACTTAGGTATTATCATGGATTGCGTAAATGACACCCACATCTAAGAGTTTAATTATTTCAGCTCTTATTACCTCTTTCATGACAGAGTTTAGTCTCATTTGGGACTCACGGGAGGGTTTGACATTATCTTTTAAGTGAATTCTACGCATGCACACTGATGGACTAATACCCTTAATGTTTGTAATTGTCCAACCTATAGCTTCTCTATGTTTCCTAAACACACTAATGCGTTTATCTTCTTATTCTTTATCTAACTCGTATGATATGATAACAGACAAGGTCTTCGATTGGCCTAAAAACACATATTTTACTGTCTCGGAAAGAAGTTTCAATTCAAGCTTAGGTGGTTCATCTACAGATGGAAGAGGTATAGATTCAAAGGGTATGAGAGGTTCAATATTAGCTTTTCATTTGGTAGTATTCATTAATGGAATAGATTCTAACAAATAGTTCACCTCGCTAATTACAACATCATCATCAAAATTCATGTTAAAATGAGCTAAACAACTTTCTAACATATCATTATAGGATAATTGTCTAAAAGATTTATACACAATACTCTCAAAAAAATTAACCTCATAAAGATCATTGTGATCAGGAAGTTGTTGACAAAAACTGAACACATTGAGTTTCTACAATCATATTCTCAAAAGAAATTTTTATAACTCCATTGCGACAATTGATTATCACGTTAGAGGTGGCCAAGAAAGGTTATCCTAAAATCACATGAATCTGAGCATTAATATTCTCTACAGGCTGAGTATCTATGATAATAAAGTTCACAGGGAAGTAAAATTTATCAACATTGATCAAGACATTCTCTCCATATCGATCACATGGTCACTTATTACACAGAAAATGGTAGGACATCTAAGATCCTTATACTTGACAAGAGTTTTCACTTGAATTATGGAACTAACTTGCTCAGTTAAAGATGTTGTTCTAGGGACATTTATTTTTCTTTTCATTGTACATAGATCTTTTAAGAATTTAGCATAACAAAACACTTGTTGAATAACATTAGGGAATAGGATGTTTATACGAACTTACTTAAATACTTCCAAAATATCATTATATGATCGATGTGCCTTTCTTTACAATGGATGAAATACAAGTTGATACTTGTATACTTATGAGTTCGAGATCAAGTTAAGATCTAGGGACAAAGTTAAGAGAAAATTTTAATGTATAGTCTAAAATAAGACTAATTCAACCAATATGATTATGGGATCATTGGTTAAGTCGATAGTTGTACGGAATTAACGCACAAGGTCCGCCGCATCGAAAGCGCGGGGGATTTTTGGGGGCGTTACAGATATAAGGTGCAGTAGGTGTATCTGGCTCTTTTGACTCTTTAGAAGTAGGTTTATCATCTATTTTCTTATCATTAGACCCATTTTTATGATTATATATTTTTCGACCAGACCTATGGGTAATTATGGATTTTGTTTCCTCAAGACTCCTATCAAGAGTGGTTCCTACTTCATACTGACCTTTGGGATTAGGAACTGGTTAACTAGGCAACTTGATAGTGGTTAAGTTCCAAGCTTTAAGATATATAAACTGTTAGGCGCCAAGAATAGACTGATGGGTGGTTTGCATAAATTGTTGCAAAGTGTCCTTTAAAGATGGTTTCCTTTGAGGGGTAGCAAAATGAGGAGTGGACTGAAAATCTGGAGGATGTGATGGATTAGAGGTTGCAAATTGTTGCCCTCTATCATTTCACTAGAGGCTGATTTTACCTCTAAGACAAGTTTATGTGATTCCTTCAATTAGGATTATATGTGGTAGAAAATGAGCTATCAGTTTATCTCCCATAAGAATTTAGAACATTTCTTTGATCATATAGCTCTCTGGAGAGGTATAAGGTGGATTGACAAATAAAGCACACCCCTCATTCCTAGCACTCATTGCGGAATTCATAGTTTGACTCAAGGCTAGGACTTCTTTCTTCCTAGTAAAGTTCCCTAAGGCATTTTTTCACATTTAAATCGTCTCTTACCTCATATAATTTCCCTTTCCTAGGTTTCTCTCTCTCATTAGAAAAATCTCATTATTGAGAATTTTTAGACAAAGTTTCAAGGAATTGTTAGGCATCAATACTACTTAGGTTCAAAAGGCATCAGTACTGCTTAAGTTTAAAAATTTCCCTCTATTCATAGACTCAATCATGTGATAATTTGACATGATCATTCATTACAAAAATATTGTATGAGTCTCCATAGTTCAAAACGGTGGTGGGGACACTTTAAAAGTGAGTCCTTAAATCTCTATGTTTGACAAAAATCTACAATTTCTCTTCTAAGGGCATTCGTTTTAGACATTGATTTTTTTTTTAATAGGAATTCAGTAATTAATTGGTCCCAACTAGTGATTGAATTATAAGGAAGTGAGTTCAATCATGCTTTAGCCCTATCTTTTAAAGGGAATGAAAATAGACGAAGCTTCACAGATTCGTCTGAAATTTTTTGAAAATGAAGAGTTGTACATGTGTCTAGGAATTCTTTGACATGCATGTAAGTGTCCTCTCTATCTAACCCATGGAATGATAGAATAAGTAGTATGACATTAGGTTTAAGTATAAAATGTGTCGCACGAGATTATAGCAACACAATGCAAGAAGGGTGATTAGGTGTGACTGGTAAAAAGTAATCCCTAAGTGATTGCTCCTCACGTGCTTAAGGTTCCCTTACTTCATTGTTGGCATTGTCATCAACCATTTTAAATGTAAAATTATTTTTCATACTTAAACAATTATGTGAGCAAATAAACAGATAAGCACACAAAAACAAATAAGGAAAAAAAATATTACTCCTTCTGTCCCAAGATAAAAGTTTTTATTATTATTTTAGTGTTAGAGTTTCGACACAGTGAAAGCAGCGGAATTTAAAAAAAAAATTTGAAACCCTAAGACAGGATCCAAGCGAAAACAGATTAATCAGAGGTTTAGATTATTTTACCGATTATCCAAGATGAACAGGAGACGATGGAATTCTGGAACGGCTTCGAATCTTCAACGCAATCCAGCGACTACGTCTCTACGGTATCCACACGAACGCTCCGCGAACCGTCACACGATCTGCAGCGAAAGGGATCTGCGGTACTAGCCACCAAGATCAGGATTTCTAACCTATTTTTCTCTCTAGCCTCTTTCTGAAAGCGGCTAGGGTTTTAGTTTTTCCTTACGTGATTTTTTAGACTACTGATATATCATATATATAGTAGTTAATAGGAATTAACTAAAACCTAAAATAAATAGAAAAATAAAATCCGAATTTATATATATTATATTTTAATTAAGTCTTACTTAATTAATATACATATATACAAATTATCCTATTAATTTAAATTCGTAATTTTTAAATACTATCAATCATATTGACATATTTAAAATACTTACAATTTAAATTAATTCCCTTTTAATTACGTTCTAAGTGTGTGACCCTATAGGTTATTATTATGTTGGCAATAATTTTAAAATCATATTACAAAATTATAAACAGTGAGCGGCATCTAGTAATGCATCACTGCTACCCAAATAATAATAAGATCGGTGATTCGATACAACCTTTTCGTGACCAATGTTTCAATGTAATTTAATCCTTTTTGTAAGACCCCGAATTTTATGAAATACAAAATTTAATTTTTCTTCATATAGATATTTTTTTTAAACAGTAAGTGGTTAAATCGATAAAGTTAAAAGTTAAGGATGTTATGTGCAAATTTTATTTTGTCGGACAATATTCGCTTTGTCGGGGAATATTCGTTTGGTCGGGGAATATTCGTTTGGTCCGACGGCGCCGAAATAACAAATTATTGGTGGACCCCACAACGGAATATTTGTCGGATATAGAAAACGACAGAAATAACCTTTTTAAATAAAAATAGTCAACGGAACTGTTAAAATACCGGTGATAAAAGAATAGTAGCATACGGTAGTTATTGGTATTTTCTGTAGCACTCGGTACTCTACAGTAACACGCGGTATTGCATAGTGTCTCATATTATTGGTCTGATAATTGACACTGTAACTGTTACGCATCATTTCATCGATAATTGTCACTGCATAATATTTTATATTATCAATTCAATAATTGTTGTTACACAGTATTTTGCATTATTGATTTAATAATTGTCATTACACTGTATTTTATATCATTGAGTCAATAATTGTTGTTGCACTGTTTTTAAAATTATTGAACCTAATAATTGTCACAGTAACATATGCACAGTAATTCACATTATTGAATTAATAATTGTCATTACACAGTAACGTATGCTTTATTTTACATTATTGTTATCTCTATTATGATGTTATTTAAACAGTTGTATTTCATTAATTTATTGACTTGATATCTAAGAGCTAACTATACTGTATTTATAACAATTAGTCATAATATTTGAATTGATAAAGTTATTTGTTTATAATATAAAGTTAGGTGATTATTAGGTGATATGAAATGAATGGTGTAGATTAAAGTGTGAATTATTGTTGAATAATTGAATTGATTTGTTTATAATATAAAGTTAGGTGATTATTAGGTGATATGAAATGAATGGTGTAGATTAAAGTGTGAATTATTGTTGAATAATTAAATTGATTTGTTTATAATATAAAGTTAGGTGATTATTAGGTGATATGAAATGAATGGTGTAGATTAAAGATAATATAATATTTGAAATGGATGGTGTAGATTAAAAGATGATCTTTAAATGAATGGTTTAGATTAAATGAATGATAAGATTTTTGGCTATAAATAGAAGCCTTAACTTAAGGATTTTTCATAAACTTCCTTACTTGTTCTTTCTTTCTCTCTCTAAATACTTCTTGTGAAAGTTCTCTCTAAGTGTGCTTAAGTCATCTTGAGTATTTGTGAAGATCTATAAGTATACGTGTACTGTTCAAGTTAATCAACCTCATTTAAATCAATATCCAGTCACGTGTTGAGGTAAGGGATACCATCTTTTTCATCTTCCATTATTCAAACATACTATGGTAAGGGATTATCATTATTTGATTCTCGATAATAATATTGTTTCTTCCTTACACATAAGACGTGCATTTTATTTCCATGTATTAAATTGTGGGAATAACCTTACGGAGCGGATTGCCGCCTGTTGGTGAATAACCTTTCGTATTCATTCATTATTAATCTCTGAGAATAACCTTACGGAGCGGATTGCCGCCTGTTTGGTGAATAACTCTTTGTACTCAAATTCTATTAAATTGTGGGAATAACCTTACAGAGCGGATTGCCGCCTGTTTGGTGAATAACTCTTTGTACTCAAATTCTATTAAATTGTGGGAATAACCTTACGGAGCGGATTGCCGCCTGTTGGTGAATAACCCTTTGTATTAATTTCCTTCACCTTTTGTTAATCAAACCTGCTACGGTAAGGGATATTATTTTCTTTCATACTCCTAAATCGAAATTTATTATGGAACTATTGCTTCTATAATTCCTGAAAATATTATATGTTCCATAATAGTTGAACTTCATTATTTCAACTGAACCTTCCTATTTACGTGAACCTTTCTATTGAATTGTAACCGTTATTCTGAACTGTGGATCTTGAATATCATTTTTAAATTTCACTCCACATCATGTTGACAATTTGGACATTATTTGAATCTGTACAAAGTAAACTTCCGATACTTATTGTTATCCTATTTCTTCTGTTCATCATTTATATCATTCTAATCATCCAAAAATCAAGCTGTTGTGAATATCTGTGGCCGGGGGCACAGATGTGATATATTTGTTGAACAGATGATAGGTTAAAGGCGATATAATAGGTTAAAGGCGATACATCTGTTCGGTGTCTTTTATGGCACGTGGTGAATGTTCTCTTCGGCCGTAGTGCAAAGATGAACTGTTGTTTGGTATGATTATGACCAAAGGCTGAATCTGGTATAATCATGACCGTTGGTGTTATATTGAATGTCTTTGGCCCGTAGTGCAAAGATGAACTGTTGATCTGCATGATTATGATCAGGAACTGTGAATTTGTATTATCTTGACTAATGATATTTCAGATGATAAAAGTTGATGATGTTTTTCCTAAAAAGAGAACCGAGTGGACATTATAGTCTGCATTATTCTTCTAATAGATTACTCATTCCGCTGCTATTATTGATCTGAACGTTGTTTAAGAATTTAACTGCAGTTTTTGATATAAACCTTGTAGTCTATTGTATTCTATCAAGAACTCAACTGTTGAAGACTAATGATAATTTATTCGTCATTATCTTAGTCATGATATTCTTTACTGGGCTATTTGAGCTCACCCTTTCTTTTGTTCCATTGTTTTTCAATAGGAGATGAAAATATAACAGGGTCTAGCCGGGGAATGGAGTGAGGGTCCGAGGAATAGTTATCATAGTCTTCACGTTTTGTAAAATAGTGTGGCAATAATAGTGAAGACTTAGTTGTGTATTATTATACACTGTATTGTTGTACGTTGTGCTTTGTTGTAATAATTTTGTTGTAGTCTTTTGATGACTCAAGTATGGGCTGTGTGGACCCAGATTTGGGGGCGTCACACTTTTAACCTTATATCCTAGATTAAACTCGAGGCATGGAATGTGTCATACTCTTCATAATTTAATCTGAGTTTTCTTGATCAATGAGTAGACTATATGAAACAAATCAATATTTGAGCATGACCATGCATTTCATAGTCCTACTCAATCAAGAGGCCTATGGATATCACCCCCAATATATAGGAGGGTTAAATTTCATCTAGATCACTCATATTCCTCACACGATTCATGATGTACCCAATAATTACCTTTATTGTCCACCCTATTAAAGGTGACATTTGATGATATCAAAGTACACAAATTCTCGTGTAATAATATAGTGACTTCAGGTCGGAGGATTATTACATCATTGTCACTATAAGAATTTCTTATGACACTTTACATAATGCTCCATGTAGAATTCTCATGGTGGGTCAGTCCAGTACATTGTTCTCCAACATGTACCTATGCATTGACTCAAATATCTCATATATTTATGACCAATGAGATTTGGCCATCAGTCAATCCACATACTAGTCTCAATGCATCATTGTTGTCCCATTAACAATGATACTCGACTAGGGACATTTAAGAGCAATGATACTAATTATAATTATATAATCTCATGTTCAAGTCACATACTTAAAGCTATATAATTCGTATCATTATTCTAAGGGCTTTTATTATGTTAACATTTATATAACGCAGTAAATGAAATCATAATAAAATAATCCATTTATTCAATCAAATATAATATCAAAAATGTTAAGCAATTACATCAAATAATTAGCCTCTAGGGCATAAACTCTAACATTTAGTTAGTCCCAAATTAAATGTCTGCTAACCTTAAATAATCTAATTTTTTTTACAATAATTTTCCTACAATATCCTTAGCGTTAATTGTCACGTTTCTATTTTCTATGCATATTTATAAAGTATCACTAGTCATGTGCAAAAAATTATACAATTAAATGAGAATTTAAATATGGATAGTTTTGTCATTTTATTCTCTTTCTTAATATGTGGAAAATGTCAACCGGGACTTTCATCCTGGAACAGAGGGAGTAATAAATAGGGAATTTTTTTTTATTCCTAAGGTCAACCTAAATAATATCTAGACATCTCTTAATTATTCCAAGCTACTCTTTACGGTCCACCAAATCGAAATTAATCATATCACTAGCTAGGTAAATGTAAGAACGGTGGGAGTCTCTTCGTAGGTATAGTGACTAATTAAGTAACCACACGTTCTTTAAGCGTTTACCTTTTGAATCACTTGCCTAGATACTTGTAATTTAATTAATTTAAAATTCAAACTCCTCTTAGAGTCACTTGTCCTAATTGAGCTTAAAAGTTCTAAGGGCCAACGTCTACTTGATTTTATTTAATCAGTTATACAAAGTGTGGTTGTTTGTGTGACGCCCCCAAATCTGGGTCCCTTGAACCTCGGGTTCGGTGCTCACTATTCATCACTTGACAAACATTCATAAACTAAAACTTCAATAACTCGCGAAAAACATACATAATTTCATTACAAAACGTACCTTCAATCCCAGGTTCCACTAACCTTAATACATCATCATTACCTTATAATATAAAAGGTTTACACATAAAGTACGACTAATTACGTCTACTCGTTCATCTTTCCTTTGCCATGGTACTCCTTAGATCACTCGGCTTAACTGAAAATAGTTCATGATATAGCAAGGGTGAGCAACTACTTTGCCCAGCAAGTTTAACTAAACAAGAAATGATATATCATGAATGAAAAGGATTTATCTTCGAAAGTTTCAACAATAAATAACAATTGTGAAATAACAAGAATCAATGTTCAATAAAAGAATAGATTGACTCTTTACTGCTGAGTGGTCTCAAAGGACCATGAACTGCTACTAAGGTAGAACAAACATACAATGTCTGACACCTTGTTAAAAATAACGGGACACTCGAGGGGATCAGTCCTCTCATGTCCTATGTATATGCATAACATTTAGATTTCTTGCGCAAATTCGGTCACCCGACAATATAAAAATCCCCTTTAACTAGGGTTGTTCTTTCTCAGTCTTACTGTAAGAATCCGCACCAGCCAATGGTTTGAATAAGCTTTCATAATATTCATTTAGATGAATTTTAACATGCATTTGTTTAGCCGAAACAATTAGCTTAGACATCCTTAAACAGTTTGTGAATTTATGAACTATAACAGTTGCAAAAGCACTATGTGCGAATACAATAACAAATAATGAGGTGGAATAATTTTAGATAATTAATCCACTTTAAGTTCTGTCAAATAACTACGAGTGTAGAATTTGTTCAACAATAATTTGAATAGCTCAATGTAAATAAAGTTGAAGGAAACTTGCGACAATAAATACAAGTTAGGGTTAAGAAGAACTTTCCTGTTCCGCTGACTACCGCTATTCAACTAAAAATACTTCATTTGGGTGACCTAATATTCAATAACATTGATCCTCTAATTAGCATAACACATATAGGTTTATTTAACATTAATAATCTTAACATATATGTCTTAAATCATCTATCACTTAATCATAATCTTAAAACTCTTAATAACATTATCAATCCCTTGATAATATTTTAACTTACATAACCATCACTTCATTGCTTTATAATATTATCTCCTTTGATAATATATAAATACCACATATAATATTATTAATTGTATAATAATATTTTAACCATTTATTATCTCAATAATAAATCATCTAGTTCCTCAATATTATTAACCATCTAATAATCATCTTAATCTCTTTATTATCTCAAACACTTATTAACATTATTAATAATTAAATAATGCTTTACACTATCCCCAATGATATTAATTATCAAATAATATCTTAATCATTTATAAATATTATTAACCATTTAATAATATTTTATCATCTCAATAATATTATTAATCCTTTAATAATATCCTTATCCTTAGTTAATATTATTAATCATTTAATAATATTTCAATCATATGTTAACATTATTAATAATGTCTTACTCTTCAAATAATATTATTTGTCAAATAATATATATCTTCAATAACTTATAAATATTATTATCCATTTAATAATATTTTACACTCAAGATAATATCATTTAATAATATCTTCTTCTCTCATTAATATTATTAACCATTTAATAATATTCTACTCTCATACTAATATTATTAACCATTTAATAATATTTTAATCCTTTAATAATATTATTATTCATTTAATAATATTTTACTAACTTACTAATATTATTAACCATTTAATAATATTTTAATCATTCATTAATATTATTAACCATTTAATAACATTTTACTCATAATCTAATATTATTAACTATTTAATAATATTTTATTCATATACTAATATTATTAATAATTTAATAATATTTTAATCCTTTATTAATATTATTAATCATTTAATAATATTTTATTAACTTACTAATATTATTAACCATTTAATAATATTTTATTAACTTACTAATATTATTAACCATTTAATAACATTTTATTATCTTAGTAATATTATTAGTCATTTAATAATATTTTAATCATTATCTAATATTATTAATTATTTAATAATATTTTATTCATTATCTAATATTATTAATCCATTATTTATCATTAAAAATATATTTATTGGTTTAAAAATAATTAATAAAATAATAAAATAATTTTTATCAAGCCTGGGCTGCTCCAAGGCTGATTTGGGGGCGTCATTACGCCTATGGGCAGAAACCAAAAGGGCTAGCTTTGACTGCCGGAACCTCTCTTAGTTATTTGGTCATAACTTTATCATACGGAAACATTTTGAGGTTATTTTTGAGTCTAAATTCATTAGAATTTCATGATATACAACTTCTCTTTTGATCACAAATCCCAATTCTAAACGGATCTAAGCTTAAAATTGCTCACAAGGACAAAGTGAAAACTAACTTCACAAATCTTTGGTTTTAATGGTTCAAACTTGAATAAAATAAACTCTACACATACAAATAACACCAACTTAGTGTTGTTGTGTTCCTAACCTCTTGTTTTACAATATTCCATGGTTCGATCGTCTTTTTGAAAACGTTTTACACGAAATTTACGGATCGAACCATCTAGGGTTTAAAAACGACATCTTTTGCGGTAAAAGCTATAACTTCTTTGTTATTCAATATTTTTGAAAGCTTCAAGTTGGGTTTTTCTTCAAAACCCATAGATCTAACTTTCTAGCCATAGAAATTAATTTTCCAACTTGTACATTTCAAACTACAACATTAAATAGCTCATAGCTACCTAGAGTTTTACCGGTAAATCTCCATATAAATATTTCTTCCAATTTTATGCCTTTCACACATATCAAAACATGATTTAAGCATATCAAACCATGTATCTACCAATTTATCATAGCTTAAGACTTCTAGACCATCAAAATAACTTTTGATCGGTTAAAAATATATTTTGACCATATAAAACATATATAGCCAACAAAAATGAAATAAAGAGGAGATAGAACACTTTTGAACCTTATGCTCTTCTTCTCTTGGCTAGAGACTTTGTTGGTTACTCTTCCTTGATAAGTCTCTAGCAATTTCCTTGGTGAAAAACCAACTCTCAAGAGTTCTCTCTATTTTCTCTAGAATGCTATCTCTATTCTCTCTTGGAGTTCTTGCCAAATGACTAACAAACATAGCAAATGGGTGGAGCATGCTATTTATAGAACCTCTCTAGACTTACTTAACATCTACTAATTAACCAATGTTAGTCAATTAGGAGCTTAATTCATGCATACTATGCATGGAATGACCACTTGATGGACTTTTTGATTGACCATATGAATGATTAGGGTGGTTGGGGGTTATTTGAACCATTTTACACTCAAAATCAACCAACAAGCTAGCTTTCCATCCATGTGGGCCCCAAAATTCGGGATTGACCAATTATTTATCCAATTTGACTTTATTTTTAAGTCTTATATAATTATATAAGTATTCATATATATATACACCAATATATGTATATATATTTACCTATACAAGCTTATTGGGCTCCACTTTGGACCTTAGAATTAACTTCTATTGGGCTCATTCAATTAAATTGTTTGGGCTCAATTTGTATCACACATTGGGCTAACATTTACATAACTATGCCACTTTTAATTAAAATAAGCATTGAGCTTGTTTAATAAATTACATGGACTAGTAATTAAATTAATTACACGGGCTACTAGGTAAACTTAATTGACCTAGTTTAACAATTCATTTGGATTTAAATTATAATCCAATTAGATTTGCTATTTATAAGTTCATTGGACTCCTTAATTAAATAACACTATTAATTGCAAATTCTTGGGTTTGTTTTAATAAAACCCTAATACATATTAATACAAGTACATTGGACTTGATTAAATTAATTAATTCACCAACCTTTATCATCAAATTGGGTTTATAATATAGTTAACCATACACAAACAATTATTCCCACATTTGGGTTATCTTTAATAATTCACTTGCTTCTTCTTTCTCATTATTCATACAAGTAATTAACTTCTTCATTATAAAACTTCTTAATTGTCATACAAGGCCGACATTCAAGTTTTGTGATTTCATCACATAAGTTTCTCTTGCAATATTTTTCCTTCTTTAGTTAATTAATTTAATTAACTACTTTAATACCTCTCATCATACAACTTAACACATACACACATACTTCACACCTCATATTTTCTTAAGGATATAATTAAATAAAAAAAAAATTTGGGTTCGTAATTTTCTCGGTCATTACAGTTTGCGGGCCAATGAAGGGTGTTTGCCCTTAATGTTAAATTAAAAATAAAAATGCACAATTAAAATAAAATTTGTAAACAAATAAAATGTCCTAAAATTATGTGAATTACAGAAGAAGAGAAATTTGACGTACCTCGATCATCCAGTAATCACCATAATTTATATTTAATAAAAAATAAAAATAAAAACCTAAGTAGAATGTGCTCTGTGTGATTGAATGCATGAATGCCACAATTATTTATTTATTTATTTTTTATAATAAACTAAACTAAAGCTAGTAGAAGAATCAAACAAAATTTAGATTAACTAATTTTTTTAATAGTCTTCGACAACGGCGTCAAAAACTTGTTGTGCTTAAATTTATAAAAATACTAGTAAGCGCACGAATCTTTTGTAAAATAGCTTATGCAAAGTACGAGGTCAATATCACTAGTATTATTGAAAAATTAATTGAATCTAATTCTAATCTAGTTAACGAAAAGTGAATTTTGATTTAATTAAAACTAAAATAAATTAACATGTAATAAAAATCAATACTAATTAAATAACTAACTCAATGGAAGACAAGTTCTGAGATTCGAAATTAAATTAATTGTAACTATTCAAAATACTTAATATTATAAACGAAGCAACTTAATTTAAATCAATCAAATAAATAATAAGAATTATTATCGTTAAAACAACTTATAAACTATAATGAATTTTCAAATTACATAATTAATAATGTTTTATCCTAACCTCAGAACTAAATTTAGCAATACATATTAAAAGTAAGAGCAAATATTAAATAATATACCAGCATAATGTCAAAGTACAGTTACAATTTTTCTTTTCTTCTTTCACTGTGTTTCTTTTTATCTGCTGCTGCACTCCAATCTGCTGCTGATATTGTGCTTTTGCGTTGAATTTGTTACCTCTCACTGCAGCCTTGTAATTCCGCTGTACTGCTTCGCTGATTCTGTCGATGCTGGGTCGCAACTGCTCTGCAGATTCTTCAGCACAAGCTATTGTAGACTCTTTTTTATTCCAGTTGATGACGTGTTGGTGCTATAGATCTGTTCCTTTTATAATGCTACTGTTGTGGTGTCGTGAAGCTGCTATAAAATTAGCCTGTTCGGCAACAGCATATAAGTTGGTCAAACCAACTTATAAGCTGCTTTTTACTATTTAAGTATTCGGCTGCTACTTAATTTGTGACTTATTGTGTGCCTTATAAGTTAAAAAAAAAAAAGAATTAACAATTTGAAACTTATTTTAGAATGACTTATAAGTCATTTTTAATAATGAGGTTTGAACAAATGAAATGACAATTTTCCCTCATCTATTTTCTTAAATGACATTTTTATCTTTCCCTTCAGCGAACTCCAGCGACCTTTAAGCTTCCTCCGGCGAATTCCTGTTTACATCCAAAGCACCGATTTACCCATTTCCTCTTCAACTTTTTTTCTCTATCACCTTCAGTCGATTTAACATCTTGTAATTTTAGAGGAGCTTGGGGATAGGGGTGAACATAAGGATAAAGATTTTGGGACCTTCAGCTCGGTTTCCTATTTGTATTTCTTTTGAGCTATAATCCATCTTTGTTTTGGTTTGGTTTGGTGGGGATGAGGAAAGAGAAAATATATGTGAAGAATAAACAGTGGTTATTTTGTAAATGAAATGGAAATGAAATGTTATGTCATTTTATGGGTAATGTTAGTGCTACATTTGGAAATGTTAGCCACATGTGCTAATACTAATATATATATATATGTGTGTGTGTGTGTGTGTGTGTGTGTGTGTGTGTGTGTGTGTGTGTTTACCTCATAGTTTTTTTTTTCTTATTTTGATAATATTAAAGATTTAGAATACATAGCCAATTTTTAATATTGAAATTATCAAAATACACAATTAAACCATAACTACTATTTTTGTTATTTTATTTCTAATTTATTGATATAATTATTATTGATTGTTTATTATTATTAGTTGTGTTATTTTATTTTTAATTAATTGGAATAATTATTATTTTTGATTATTTATTATTACTAGTTTTGATATTATGTTAGGATTTTAACATTCAAGTGTTCTTTGTAAATTTCCTTTTCTATTATATCCTTTTTTGCTTGGGGGATTTACAACATTTTCAAAAATAATTAAAGAGTAAAGGTTCAGTAGATCTATCTGCATTAAAAAATTTCAGGTGATTGTTTTTTAGTTATGATATTGAATCAGTGTATCTTTTTATTAATGTCCTTTTTAGTAATCTTTATATTTTATTTTAATTTATAAGTAATTCTCAGCCGAACACCTTCACAATTTATTTTAACTTAATTTTTGACCTATAAGTTAAACTGATGCCAAATACTTTTACTTATAAGTCACTTAAATTTGAACTTACAAATCTATTTAAATTTTAACTTTAAGTCATTTTAAAATAAGTCTTTGCCGAACGAATTATCCTTTTTTTTTGCTTCATCTTTTCCCTTTTAGGCCTTATCTTTATAAAGAATCCTGGCTTTTTGAATCATAGTACAGGCGGGACCCTTATGAAAATGCTTCCCTTAGTACATATTGTTAACGCCAAATTTTGTACGCCTGAAGTAATCACCAAAACAAAAGGCCAAAAAAGCGTAAATATTTGCCAGAATTGTAGATTATGTTGTTGTGAAGTCAAACTCGTGAAATACATTCAAATAAACGCACACACTGATATAAAATATGGACACAAGAATTTTACATGGAAACCCAATTGAAAAAAAATCACTGGAAGAGATAAGAAATCCACTATAAAAATAATATAGAGAATACAAATTGTTTATTTCTCTCTTCCTCATCCTCACACTCCATATTTTCTCTCTTTTCTCTGTTGTATGCTATATCCTTTAATCCCTTGCTTTTAGCTATATTTATAGATGTCGCGTCCACCCAAACCTAATTAGGAATAAGAGTCATTTTTAAAATCACCTTATAACTATAATTAATTATTAATAGATTACTCCCCAAATTAAATCTTCTTATTTCCCTCAAATATGGTAACACAATCTTACTTTAATAAGGATTCTCTCACTATATGTGCAAGTTGTCAAAATAAATGTATATAGGCCAACACCAGATCTAGGCCATTAAATAAAGTGGGTTGCACCATACTCGGGCCCAGACAATTATATCCAAACATTGCCTTGTACTCTCTTATTTTCAAGAATTTAAAATAGGAGAGTAACATCAAATAACATAATACTGTCTGTGACGCCCCCAAATCTAGGCCTACATAGCCCAATTTGAGACGTCATAAAATACACGATTTTTAGTACAAACAGTACATAGAACAGAAATACAGAACTCAATAATACACAACTAAGTCTTCACTATTATTGTTACACTATATACAACATGTGAAGACTACAATAACTATCTCTCGGACTGTCACTTCATTCCCCTGCTAGACCTAGTTATTCTCTCGTTCTCTGAAAAACGATAGAACAAAAGAAAGGGTGAGTTCAAATAGCCTAGTAAGAAAATACCATAACTAAGATAATGACAAATAAATTATCATTAGCCTTCAACAGTTGAGTTCTTAATTGAATATAATAGACAATAAGCTTTATATCAAGAACTGCAGTTAAATTCTTGAATAAAGTTCAGATCAATGATAGCAGCGGAATGAGCAATCCATTAGAAAAATAATGTCGACTATGATGTCCTCTGGCTTTTCTTTTTAAGAAAAAAATATCATCAACTTTTATCATCTGAAACACCACTGGTTATGATAATACAAATTCACAGTTTTTGGTCATAATCATGCAAGTCAACAGTTCATCTTTGTACTACGGGCCAAATATATTCAATATATCACCAACAGTCATGATTATACCAGTATTCAGCCCTTGGTCATAATCATACCAAACAACAGTTCTTCTTTGCCCCCGGCCAAAGAGAACATTCACCACGTGCCCTAAAATACACAATAATTATATCGCCTTTATCCTATCATTTATGCCCCAGGCCACAGATATTCACAATAACATGGTTCTTGATGATTAGAATAACAACAGTGATATAGATGATGAATCAGAAGAAACAGTATGATCAATAAATATTGTAAGTTTATGATATTTCTTTGTGCAGATTCAAATAATGTCCAAATTGTCAACATGATGTGGGCTAAAATTCAAGAATGATATTCAAGATCCACAGTTCAGAATAACGGTTAAGTTTAATAGAAAGATTTAGAAAAATAGGAAGACTCAATTGAAATGATATTAGATGAAACGCAAACTATTAAGAATATATAATCATTTCAAAAAACTTTACCAACAAGAGACAAATAAGAAATGAATACGAAGAGTAATTCACCAAACATGTGGTAGTCCGCATAGTCAGGTTATTCTCAGAGATTTAATAAGGAATGAATATTAAAGGTTATTCACCAAACATGTGGTAGTCCGCATAGTCAGGTTATTCCCACAAATTAATAAGGAATGAATACGAAATGTTATTCACCAAATATGCGGTAGTTCGCGTAGCCAGGTTATTCTCACAAATTAATAAGGAATGAATACGAAAGGTTATTCACCAAACATGCGGTAATCTGCGTAGTCAGGTTATTTTCCACAAATGAATAAGAAATGTTATTAACCAAACATGCGGTAGTTCGCGTAGTCAGGTTATCCCCCACAAATGAATACATGGAAATAAATGACACATCTTACAAGTAAGGAAGAAACGATATTATTTTCTAGAATTAAAGAATAATAATCCCTTATCGTAGTAAGTTTGAATAGTGGAAGATGAAAAAGATGGTATCCCTTACCTTAACACGTGACTGGATATGAAGTTGATCAACCTATATTTTTATAATTTAATTAGTAACTAGCTTATATATTTCATGGTGTATACCAATTCGTATGAAATCATCAAAAGTGATAAAGTAGAATAACTTCAATATAGTTTTTGACGAAGATAATATTTCAAAATAAATCTTCCAAAGCAAGCTTTTCAAAATGAATCTTCTAAAGGAAGAGTATTCTAAAGGAAGATTTATAAACACCGTGTGATGTGTGTGGTTACTTATATAACTTTTATAAAAAGACTTACTTGGTTAGTACTCGTACACTTACAGATCTTCACAAATACTCAAGATGACTTTAGCACACTCAAAGAGAACTTATACAAATAAATATTTGGAAAGTAAAAGAAAGAATAAGCAAGGAAGTTTTTATGAAAAATCCTTAGGTTAAGGCCTCTATTTATAGCCAAAAATCTTATCATAAACCAAGATTTCCTAATTTAATCCAAACCATATATTTCAAGATAATGTTTAATCTATACCACTCATTTTATCTTTTAAGATTTCCTTAATCTAAACCATTCATTTAAAGATCATCTTTAATCTATACCATTCAATTTACTTTATATATAAAATAATTAACTTTATATAAATCAATTAACTTTATATATAAAAATAAATAACTTTATATAGTTTATTATAATAAAAACAAATGACTTTATCAATTCAATTATTCAACAATAATTCACAATTATTCATTATTATGACTAATTGTTATAAATGTTGTGTAGTTGGCTTTCTGAGTTAGATAAGTAGAGAAATTAACTAATAATATAATACAACAGTTTTATCAATATCATAAAAGAGATAACAATAATGCTGAAAATAAATAAGTACGTTACTGTGTAATGACAATTATTGGTTCAATAAAATCAATATAGTACAATAGCCACTTTATCAGTTCAATAATATGAAATACTGTGCAATATCGTGTGTTACTGTGCAATGCCGTGTGCTACTGTGCAATACCATATGTTACTATTATTTTACCACCGGTTATTTTAACAGTTAAAAGTGATAGTACCGTTGACTATATTTTTTTAGAAAGGTTACATATGTCGCTTTCTATATCCGACAATAATTCGTTATGGGGGTCCACCAATATTTGGTTATTTCGGCGCCGTCATACGAATCGAATATTCCCCAATAAAACGAATTTTCCTCGACAAAACGAATATTCTCCGACAAGATAAAATTTGTACAAACATTTCTAAATTTTTACTTTTGTCAATTTATTCATTTACCATTTTCAGAAGAAAATATATAAAGAAAAATTTAATTTGTATTTCATAAAAGTTGGGGTCTTACACTGTCTAAATAAACCAAAATTACAGAAATCGCTAACCCTTTCTTTAATATTGCCAATTGAGACACATGGGTGGAGAGGCGAGGGACCGTTGGAACGAGAAACCACCGAGGCGAAGGGCCATAGGGACATAAGGTTAACGAGGCGAAGGGCCATCGGGGACATAGAGTAGCCGAGACGAAGGGTCGTCGGGACGCGTAGCCGCCAAGACGAAAGGTCGTCGGGGAGCGAAACAGCCGAGGCGAAGGACCGTTAGGACGCGAGGCCGCTGAGGCGAAAAGTCGTCCAATGGAGGAATTTTGTCTAGTCGATCTGGAACACGGTCTAAAGATCTAGCCGACCTTATCTCTCATCTCCTTATATCACCATAATTCATGTTTTCAAGTGAGGATCTAGTCCAACTTCGTTGAGTGGAATTCGAATAAATAGTTTCCCGGTCACCATGGGATGCCTGTCTTTGAGTCGCTACTCTTTCCTACCTCTATTGTGATGCTGCTGCACTAATTTCTCTTGCTACAGTTCTGCCCTTCCATCTGTTGCAATCTGCTTAACTACTGCGTCACTATTTTACGGCTTCTGTGATTCTGCTACACCATTGCGTCACCGCTGTGCCATTCCATCCCTTTATTTTGCAATGAATCTGATACGTCCTCCTCTAGCAGCTACTTTTTGTTTATTCGTCAAAAAATATTTAAAAAGAATTTGGTAATTTAAAACTGTTGCGGCCATGAGGCCCTTCTTCCAGCGCTAATGTTAATGCCTGAAGTAATCACCAAAATATCATGCCAAAAAATGCTAATGATTGTTGAAATTATTAATTATGTTATTGTGAAGTCAAACTCGTGAAATACATTCAAATAAACACACACAAAGATATAAATTATGGACACAAGAATTTAACGTGAAAACCCAATTGAAAAAAAATCACGGGGAGACATAAGAAATGCATTATAAAAATAATATGGAAAATATAAATTATTTATTTATCTCTTTCTCATCCTCACACTCTGTATTTTCTCTCTTTTCTCTGTTGTATACTATATCCTTCAATCCCTTGCTTATGGTTGTATTTATAGATGTCACATCCACCCAAAACTAATTAGGAATATGAGCCCTTTTTAGAATCATCTTATAACTGCAATTAATTATTAATAGATTTTTTTTTCAAATTATATCTCCTTATTTCCCCCAAATATGGTAACACAATCTTACTTTAATAAGGATTTTCCCACTATTTGTACAAGCTGTTAAAATAAATGTATATAGGTCAACACTGGATCCAGGCCATTAAATAAAGTGAGTTGCATAATACCCAGACCCAAATAATTATATCCCAACACATATGTATAAGCAACAGTGTATGGATACCGGAAACAATTATAATTTGACTGAGCCCTTAAATCTTAGCAGCTTGTACCCGTCACGAAGAATTAAAACCAATACTTGGGTTTGATATTGGATCTATTATTTGGGCTTTATTTTAATTTTGGCGATTTCTTGACTAGTTCATCAAAATAAATACTATTAAAATAAAATAAAAATAAAATTAAACTATTAAATTTATTTTTGAAGAAAATAAATTTATATATAATATACTCATCAGTGACTCAAACTGCTCTTGAAAATCTTGAGCTTGACTTATTTGCAGATTATGTATTAACCTCTGCGACTCAGGTCGAGCATGGTTCAGAGGCTCAAAACTGCAATATTTACTGCCATAAAATGTGTATTGATTTTATACTTGCGAATCTGACAGAGGACTTGTAGCTTACTGTGTATTGTTTCCTGTTTGAATGTATAAGTTGTTTAAGCAAAACGAGCTTGTTATGTTACGGAGCTTAAAAATATGGTCAAGCTTGACTTGTTTATATTGTGAGCTGATATCAAAAGATATTTAAAGGAGTCTAATATGAGCCGAGCTCAGGTAGCTTGGTTCGTTTTACATGTCTAATTCACTGCAGCAACTGATGTAATCTTTGTTATTGTCGTGAAGGCATTTTTACATGTATAGAACTTATGTTTAGAAATCATAGATCTTAAAAAACCTCATTGTTTGACCTTGATTTATAGTGCTCTTCTTGAAGCCTTGTGCCTGCATTATGGTGTAACTACTGTGCTGCGTTCTTATACCCATTCATTGTCTCTCTAACAAAGGCCTGATCACTAGTTTAGTTTAGCTAGCTAGATTTAGCCATGCTATGTACTTGTATTTTCCTTGCTTGTCTTTGAATATATGGCAATGATTTTGCAGGTACAAGAGCATAACCATCCCCTCATTTTTCTTTTGCAAAAGGAAACACCTTCTGTAAACTTCCTGGTGGCCGCTTGAAGCATGGGGAAAATGGTATGATATTATGCCTATTGCTCACACCACTCCCCCCCCCCCCCCCTCTCTCTCTGTAACTTCTTGCTTTATTTTCTTTGCAGAAATTGAAGGGCTGAAACGGAAATTGTCTAGCAAACTTGCCGCAAATTCGTCATCCCTACAACCTAACTGGCTGGTTTGTTCTTATGCTACTCCTAGTAATAAGTATATCTGCCATTCTGCCTATCAACCTAAAAGAAAAAAAATCCCCGACTCGGTGCAGAAAATCTTGTAACCTAGTTTTAAGTGTCAGTCGTACCATTTGAAAAAAGGGTACAAATCAACAACATAAAAAGGAGAATTAGCATAAAAAATAAACTATTTTTCAGTGAGGTCCAAGTGTAAGAAACCAGGAGAAAAATTCTAAGGGTGAAAAAAATAAATGATGAGAAGGGAAGTATGGTTACTGTGTATCACTTGGTGTTTGACTGGTATCCGTCCTTACATGTAGAAGAAGCCCACATGTCCAAACTTTGTCCCCATTTTCTTTTCCAAGTTTATCATCAAGAAACAACTGTCATTTTTAGTTTCTTCTTTCTCATTGCATGCCCATGTACATACTGTCATGTATGACAACATCGGTGGGCATGGATTGCACACTTAATTTATTTGTACTTGCATCACATTTTCTTGTAGATTGGCGACTGTGTAGCTACCTGGTGGAGGCCAAACTTCGAAACTATTATGTACCCATACTGCCCTCCACACATCACAAAACCCAAGGTAAACTAAAGGAGATTTCTTGCAACTAGATGATCTTGCAATCCTTTTCTGTGTATGCTTTTTTCAAAAGTGTGTCTGGATGCCCCACTTAAACATTGGTAGTCTCAAACGTGCATGTGAATATAATAACTGAGAAGATGGTTTTAAAATGCCATTGGCTATTTGATTATTCACATGCTATGATTCAGAAGCCGGGGTTGCCTTCTGTCTCTCAACTTTATACACCAACTCGCTCCCCCACTTCTATTTACCATTGGTACTCCTCTACTGAGAAACACATAATTTTGACTTCATTTAACTATTCTTGCTCTATTATCTGCAGAGATATGGACCTGTTATTTCTACAATTCCGCAACATCTTTCCAGATTTCAGTTCAACATGATAAACACATGGACACAACAAACTGCAAGGGTTGATTAATGAGTAACATAAATTAGTTGTTTAATTGGATCTGAACTGTGGTTCCGTTGTCGGCTGATTGACATATATCTGAAGCTAATACTACATACATTCACGGTCGACTCTGACAGTCGTTAAACTGCCTTGATAGACTCAATTTGATTGGAAGAGGTCTTACTATGCTTAGTTTCATTGTGGGTCTATCTTTCTATTCAAGTTGCTAGGTGTATTGGGGCCTTCGGGCCTTCGTGGATTGTATTTGTTTACCTGAAGTACCAGGTCGTAAAAAGTAATTCATATATATATATATATATATATATATATATATATATATATATTATGTTACCTGTTGGATGCATAGATGTTTTGATGCCTTTTTTGTGGCTCTACTCTATTTTTTTTGTGTGTGTGTGTGTGGGGGGGGGGGGGGGGGGGGGGGGGGGGGCGTAGGAGAGAGCCTGCTTGGGCTTAAGCTCTGTTAGTATATTCATTTTGAGTTACTTTTTCAGTTATTTTTACAGGAAATATAAAATTCTTGTTACAAATCATTTTATTCTAGTTCAAAGAAACTAATCATTACTAGTAATTCTTATGATAAATTTCATTGCATAGATAAGGGTGTTGAGGGTAAAGCCAAACATTTCTATTCCCAGACAGACAAACTCATCACTTTAGAATGGAATGGATAGGAAAGGAAAGTAAGCCTCGTAGATGTGTAATGGATAATATCGGGTGGCCATTGGGTCCCTTAGCTAACCCTTATCTTGACTTTATTCTTTTTCCCTAATTCATTTATTTTATCTATTTATTCTTCCTAATTTGGTACATTTATCTTTGATTACAGTGACAGCCTTTTATATGAAGGAAATAATATGTTTGAAAACGATACAAGCAGCCGTGAAATAAGTATTTTAACTTTGATGACCAATTAAATTAATTTATATAATTATTGAATTTTTATTAATATACAGTAAAAATATCACTTAATTGCCTGAAAATTCTGAATGAAGTTTCATATCATCCCAATGAACACAAGAAAATAAAAAAACAGAAGATAGATATAGATCTAAATATCAACCATCTTATCCCTCCATATTTGTATTTATAAAAATAGAGGTAATTTTATTTTTTTATTATTATTATTATTGTTATTATCATTATTATTATTATTATTATTATTATTATTGTGTGAGATTTCTTTTAGAAAAAAATACTCCTTAAGTCTAAAACTATTCTCGTAGTTGACTTTCAATTTTTAAAGATTGAAGTTTTCATATTATACTAAATTTATGTGTCATTATTTCCATAGTTGTTCTGTTTAATTATTCACCTTTTTGTTAGGAATTTCACCGTGCCGAGTGCTTCTTCTATTCATGACTTGGGACCGCTCTCCCAGTTACTAGGAATAACACGAAATTCTATAAGCTATCTTTAAACAGTTCGCCACAAGCCGCACAACCTTCATGATTTAATCTTTTTGGGTTTTTTTCTTCAGAAAAAAATGTTTGCCTTTTATGGAATCAAATATCTGAACCCATTAACTGGCACTCTCCTCTTCTTGTTCTGTTTTATTTTTGCTCCATCAGGATAGAGGAGGAAGAAGAAGAAGAATAATCTAATTCTTGGTGGGTCTTTTAATTAAGTTCTGAGTTCTTGAAAGATATATTCATCTTCTTAGCAGTGAATTAATGTGACACATGGTGAGTCCACTTACTTTACTAATATTTTTTTCTTCACAATTCTTACTTGAAGGCAGTTTTTAGCTTGCAAGATTTCATTTTTAAATATGAAAGTGTAGCTAAGTTAATAATGTATACATGTGTACAAATATTACATATATTGTGCCTGTATGTACATCTAGTGTGCATATATATATTTATACGCGTGTGTGTTTGTATCTCTGTAGATGTGTATGTTTTTTTAGGTAATTACTCTGTAAAGTTTATGCTGGAACTGTACCTAGCTGTCCTGGCCTGAATTGCAGCCTCACAATTGGTGGGTTTCTTCATTCCTGATTGATATATCAGATGCTAAATCTTTTCCCCTCGTCCCAAAATGAGAGAGTCGACTTTTCCGAGGTTATAGTTTCGACTTTAGCAACAATAAGTAGTCGACATGAAACTTATATAAATATAGTTATAAACTTATAAACATTCGATATTTTAGGCATTCTTTTTATAACTGCATTTTCTGGGATTTGAGTGTAGAAATGCTGAAATGTAGTGTGAGAAGTGAAAAACAATTATCTAAATTTTCGGATTTTGATCACTTTGTAGGTCGACAGTTGAGATGACTACCCTATCACTATTAGTTGGGAAATGTGGAAGAGGAAGAAGGAATGAAGACCATGGTTTTGAATTAGGATTGCGTACATACTTTGGCCAAGAGTTCTTGGCTAGTGATTCGATTAAAAGTTTGAATAGAAGTTTAAATTGTGTTTGGTTGCGGGATTTGGGAGGCTCAAGATATGGGCATAAACTGCATATTCTTGCGAAGGTAAGGAAGGGGAAGAAACATGATTACCCTTGGCCTGATGATATCGATCCACATAGCAACACTGGAGCCTTGACTTACCTTTCTTCCTTCAGGCCCCTGGCTGAGAAACCCAAGCCAGTAACACTTGCCTTTGAGAAGCCACTAGTTGATTTGGAAAAAAAGATCATTGAGGTAACTTTCTTTTTGCATTGTTATTAGCTGTTTAATTTGAATTTTTTTTTAGTTGAAGTTCAATGGCTACTAAAAGTGATGAATATGCATACAAAATATTGTGTAACACAAAAATAATAACATGCCAATCGTGAATTAACCAGTCAAAACCGCCATATAGTGAATCCGATAAAAGTATTAGTTTGGAATCTGCTTTGCCTGTCCTTGTTATTCCTCTTGTACACAAAGAATTTGGTTTTCAGAAAAAAAAAAGTGTATTTGACAACAATGTAACTCTTTTTTGTGAATTTTGAGCTCATTTAATCTGGTTTCTTGCACAGATAAGTCAAATGGCTGATGATACTGGATTGGATTTTAGCAATCAGATTAATGCATTGGAGGGCAAGTATCAACAGGTATTTGGTGGAGTTTCTAACTTTCTATCAACGTCGACTTTAGAAGAAATTAAAAACAAGTAGTGATCCTTTGCTTCTTCACTCATTCTTAATATTTATTTCCATATCTGCATAAAATCTTTGGTCTTAAACAATAGATTTAGCATTTTTAATCTCAGAGTAATTCAACAACCACAATGCTTTCAATTTTCAATAGTAAAATTCTACCAAAAGCAAAGTCGGGTTAGCAATTGAACCACAAATATTTTCATTGATTGAGTTGGTAATGACACTTTTAGAAGTTAGTAGAATGTAAATTACTTGACCAAAACTAAGTCCTTAATGGCATTTGTGGTTTTAGCTCTAGTTACGTCCTATCTAAACCATAGATATAGCTCATGATCCAGTCATGTTCCTGAATAACAAGGAGCAGTTGACTATAAGTTTCTTAGCTTTTGAGTTTATATATATGTAGTTCCAAGTTTTACATTATTGTATATACTCTCAGGCTCTTAAAGAATTATACACCCATTTGACACCCATTCAACGCCTCAATATTGCTCGACATCCAAATAGACCTACTGTTCTTGATCATATCCTCAACATCACAGATAAGGTAACTTTATTGCTTTTATGCATCAATTGTTCTTTAAACATTATTTCATATAATAGCGTATAAATTCTTACTCAAATTCCTATATCATAAAGTGGGTGGAACTCCATGGAGATCGTGCAGGCTATGATGATCCAGCCATTGTAACTGGCATTGGGTGCATAGATGGCAGAAGTTACGTATTCATAGGCCATCAGAAAGGTAGAAACACAAAGGAAAACATTGCTCGTAACTTTGCCATGCCAACTCCTCATGGGTATGTAGGCCAATATTCTGTATTAATTTAGAAAATTAAAAATAAGAATGTTTACTGAACAATTTGCTGCTATACAGATACAGAAAGGCATTGCGTATGATGAAATATGCTGATCATCATGGTTTTCCCATCGTTACATTCGTCGACACACCAGGGGCTTTTGCTGATTTGAAATCTGAGGAACTTGGTCAGGTTCGTCAATGACTGTTCATTTTCCTCAAAGTGTTAATCAAAGAATTTTAAGGCCATGAATTTATATCTACGATTGACACTGTTATACCATAATCAGGGTGAAGCAATTGCATGTAATCTGCGAACTATGTTTGGCCTGAAAGTCCCAATTATAACAGTTGTAACCGGTGAAGGCGGTTCAGGTGGTGCTCTTGCCATTGGTTGTGCCAATAAGTTGTTTATGCTGGAAAATTCAGCATTCTATGTTGCTAGGTAATTTCTATTCCTTCTTTGCTTTTTTCTTCTTCTCATTTTTCTCCGGAAGAAAGAGGAATGTTTAGTTTCTCTCAAGTTCTTCTGCCAAAGCTAAATATTTTTTTTCCTGCTGCTCTTTTGTGTGAAGTCCTGAAGCCTGTGCTGCAATATTGTGGAAATCATCCAAGGCAGCTCCTAAGGTATATAATAAATCTGATTTTTGTATCTTTTATCAAAAAGAATAATCTTTAATAACTAAATTTCGGGTATAAACTTTTGTAGGCAGCTGAGAAATTGAAGATAACAGCTCAAGAACATTACAAGCTCAAAATTGCTGACGGCATCATTCCTGTAAGCACCTTGATCTTCTAAGATATTTGTGATTCCCAACTCCATTTGGACGTCAAGTAAGAAGGGGGGAACAAATGTAAAAATGGAATTTACGGAAAATGTATATCGAAAATTTCTTGTTGGGTTAAAAGTATCCAAGTGGAACTTCAGTATAACAGTATGAGAAATTCAAGTAAAATTTGCATTTATTAATTGTAGCAATGCTTATGGTATAGTAAGAGTTAAGCATATTTGAGTGATTCTGTAAATGGGACTTGTGGATGCTGCGTCTTATTACTAGTTAATTAGTTATGTAGTACCTTCTGTTTTCTGGCTCTAATATTGTCTTTCCATCACAATCACAACATCTTTATAATCAAGAATACCGGTAATAAACTAGTGCTTTCTTTTTCGAATATATTTTTGTATCAATCTCATGCTTCTTCATCGGCAGGAACCTCTTGGTGGTGCGCATGCAGATCCTAGGTGGACATCTCAACAGATTAAGCATGCCATCACCCAGGCAATGGAGGTATATTTATCATTATTTTTATTTAAATTTATTTTTAACTATACTAAAAAAATGTCTCATAAAATCTATGTACCGGAAATGAGTTATGCATACAAGTTTTCATGCTCTTACTCCTCAGAAATGGATGTTTTAGTTTCCACTGATGGCTGATTATCCAAATCCAGGAACTGACAAGGTTGAATACTGAAGAATTGCTGCGTCATCGTATGCTAAAATTCCGGTCTATTGGAGTTGGAGGTTTTCAAGAAGGTATTCAGGTGGAGTCTCAGAGGAAACGCAACATGAAGTCATCTGATGCTAATACATCAGACACTGTAGACTTAGAATCCGAGATTGAGAATTTAAAGAAGAGGATTTTAGAAGCAAAGGGGCCATCAGATCTCATTATAGACCAAGCAATTGAGAAACTGAAACAAGATTTAGACCAGGAAATGACAAAGGCATTCATTTCAATGGGAATGCAGGATAAGATTGAGTCACTTAAACTGGAGTTATCTAGATCCAATCGTCCTCCAAATCAACCACTTAACCAGGGTATAAAAGAGAAGGCAGACAAAATTATGCAAGATTTTAAGCATAATTTGTCACGGCCTGGGGCCTATCTCGGATTAAAGCAAAAGCTCCAAAAGCTAAGCATGGTTAGCAGGCTCATTGAGCTGAAAGAGAATGGAGAGAAACTGAAAATGGAGATCAATCAAAATATTCCGTCTGAGATCAAAGCAAAGAATGAACTTTTAAAGAAAGCACAGGAAAAGTTATCAAGGGGGGATCCATTAGATAAGAATTTAACGGAGGAAGTTCAAAAAACTAAGAAAGAGCTGCAGGAGTTTCTGAAATCATCTAACTTGGAAATAGTTGGGACCACCAAGAGAAAAGGTGGAACTGCAGCACCTGATTTGGAAGCGAAGGTGGAAAAACTTAACAAAGAGATCAGTGAGGAGATCAAAAGAGCTGTAAATGGAACAAATCTTGGCGAGAAAATTGAAGAGTTGAAAGTGGAGGTGGCAATAGGCTCGAGTTCAGAGAAGGTAAAAAAGTTGGAAGCAGAGATAAAAGAAGGGATTCTAGCTGCATTGAATACCACCCCTTCAAAAGAAAAGATTGAGAATTTAAAAGTGGAGTTGGGATCCTCTACAGAAGTAGTTACTGAGGGTAAGGTTAGCGCTGATCGCAACAGCAGATGGTAAGACTAAATCATGGTTAGTTAAAAAAATGTTGTTATCTTTTGTGGGTTCATTTCACCATTAGTTTTGAAATGTTTAGTTGCTTTCATTTTATGTTGAGTATGTATATTGCTTTCTTTTGTATGACATGAGTTTTTCATATAATCATTCGGTTTTAATTCATCTGCTCAATGGTAATATTTAGTCTTCTATTTTTGAACATTCACTAGGAGTATACATCTATGTGCGAGTTTCACATACATGGTTACAATATTATAGACGGAATATCAATTCGAAGATACAAATTAACAGAACAAAGAATCAACTGATCTTTTTTCAGTACTTTCTTGGTTTCTATGTGGCAAAACAGATCTTGGAATCCTGAGATGATCCCTGATCATTTTGGTTGCAAATGGTACTCCAAAAGGCATCAATAAGGAAAGGATAGTAAATAAAATGGAAATGCCGCCGACAGGTCCTATAGCTACCATAGAATTATCACAAGTCCCTATGAGTGCAACAAGTGAAACTTGCAATTCCAGTTGCAAAGGGAATCCAACAGTGAGATAATTAATCATGTGAAACTAGGAACAAACCATAACACGTAGGATTGTTAGTTCCCATGACTGCGTGCCCAGCTCTCTGTGTCGGTGAAATGATATTAGCATTGGTGTTCTTGTTGTTGCTAGACTTATAATCCTCCTTCCATACAACCCCTGGTGGACTTAACACAGCTTGATAAGTTACTGTTGCAATAAGTATAGCTATAACAAGCAAACAGTTTCGTATTTCTCTAGGGGGGATCGCTAATTCTATTGTATTTGAAGAATTCTAGCACTTGTTTAGAGGGAGACAAACTAGACAAACTATGCTCAAACTTGATTGACCACTGATCAGTTGACTATTATTAGTTCCAGCTACCTGAATCTGACTTCTTCCAGGTGCAAATCTTTGGATGTTACAGCACCAGCACGCCTAAGTATCTCCTCAATCTCTCCGTCACTTGTTTTAGTTTGAAGCTATAGTAAATCATCAAGAGGTGTGAGACCCCTCTCGTTTAACAAATTCAACTCTAGTGCTCCTTTTGTAAGAACATCTCCATTACGCACCAAGTTAACCACCTGTTTTTCATAAATTTTATGTACCAGTAGAATGAAACAGATTGTATCAATCAAATGAAAAATAAGAAATATATACATGTCTCATATTGTTTTCTTAAGGCTGCAAGGTGCAACATGGTGTTGCCTTGGCTATCCCTTTTATTTATAGCATCCTCTTTCGTGAACTGTTTGATATGATCCAACAATGCTTTAAAGGCCACAAAACTGATGATTCTTCACTGCAAGGTGAAGAGCAGTTTCTCCTCTACCTGTCGAATCTTCAATAGAATGCTTGCTAGCAGAAAGTAATTCTTTTATAAGGTTTACCCTTCCGTTGATGGATTCATAATGAAGGGGAATTCTCCCTTCTTTTCCCTTAAGCCGGCATAGATTATGGTCTACTTTCAAAAGCTCCCTTACAATTTCTATATCCCCGTCGCAGAGGCAATATGCAAGGGACTAAAACCATATTCTGCAGCGAATTCTTTTCGCCATTTTAGAACTTCTTTTACAAAACTAAGACGGCCAGCCATACAAGCAAATATGCAACGGCGATTCACCTCCTGATAATGCAACTGCCCCTAGTATACGCAAGCAATCATCATCTCCAGCCTGAGCAGCCTTGATCAATCTTCCATCCATTATTCTGAAAATATTTCACAACTTGTTTTCCTATGTTGAATTAGAATGAGAATAAGATAACAAGTAACAACCCTCAATATATATGTTTTTTTTCTCTCCAAAGGGTTGACTAGCTTAATATAAGATCATTTAGTTTACCAAATGTTGAAATAAAAATTTTATGAAAGGAACATTAGTGCAAGCATACTTTTCTGCTATGTTGTTAGTTATAATTTATAAACTATTATGTTATGTTTGGATTGCAGAAATGAAGGTGGGAATGAAATTTCTCATTCTCATAGAATAAAAAAAATTGTGTTTGGTTGTTCAATTAGAATGAAATGAACTATTTTTAATCTTGCCAAATTTGTGAATTTAATTTTTTGGGAAAGGGTATGCAATGACTCATTTTAGCTAGAATATAGGATTAATCATTTTACTCTCTATTTTATTTCATTCTCTATTATATTTTTTTCACCAATTTTATTTTTTTTAATTCAAACGTATCATTACATTCTCCTTTAATCAATCACAACTGAAATTTCCAAGGTATTTGACTATTTTCTCTTACGGACACGTACATCCTGCACATACAACCTTTTGGGAGCAAAATGGTTGATTCTCCTTGGTTTGTAATTTTTCTGGGTTTTGAAATGAGTTTTGCACTAAGCTAATTTAGTAGTTTTTGATAGGGGAGAATGCGGTGCGGCGTATTGCAGTTATAACGTATAAGTACTAACCGCAACAGAAACCACAATATGAGGTTATTAATATTAGCTACCGCATCAGTTATTAATATTACCAACCGCATCGCTTATTAATATTAACAACCACAATTATGCGATTTTTTGCGATTGCAGTTATATGCAATTACGGTGCGGTAGCAGTGTGATTGCGATTGTATAACTATTTTTAAATATATTTATAAAAAAAAAAAGGTATAATATCCTCCACCTTGTAAAAACTGTCAAGTTTGACTGGTCAAATTAATAAATTTTAAAATTAACAAGACTATGAACTAATTTAATTCAAGGATGCCCAAGACGCTTTTGTCAATTGTCATCTATCAATTGAAGTTCGTTCATGCACATTAGCAACCATTTTCGAAGAAGAAGAAGAAGAAGCCACCGTTGATGTCGGAAACATGTAGACACTGTTGTCACATGCACCTCTGAGTAGTATCGCCGCCCTTGTGCTCTGTTCCTTCGCAATAAAATAAAATGGGTGAAATTCAATGAAGACATTATTTTGTTTGGTGAAGTGATGAAAAAAAATTAAATTCTTATGATGAATATTTGGGACATAAAGTGTTTCACGTAGAAAAAAAGGTTGTTGTGGAGAATGTAAGGTTAAAGAACCAATATGTGTGACTTCCAAACCTGTACCATTACCAAGAACAACTTCGTCAGTGCCATCATGTTCTGAATGAACAGATAAATTTTAAAGATCACTAATGATATTGTGAGATGTCGCCGAGTCAAGGAACCATTTATTTTCATTTCCATTTGATGTTATAGCATAGTTGACTGTGACCTCGGCTTGCTGAAGTTGGGGACAATTTTTTGCCACATGACCCAACTTGTCACAAAGTTGACATTTGGGCTGGTATTTGCGTTGATTTAAATTTGGTCGTCTCTGGTATTTGGATGAGCCTATGAAATTTGAAGTGTAAGCATGTTGTTTGGAAGGCCCGTTGAACTTGTGATAGCCTTTTGATAGTTGCCATCTAGAACATGTTCTTCTGTTTAAGTAATTTACAGTTGCAACAAGTTGCTGAGTGGCAGCTTCCATTATCTGAAGGTAACTCTCATGCCCCACAAGCAAATCATACAATTCTTCAAAGGCAAGAGATTTCTCTCTTGCACGAATTGGAGCAGCAAATGTCGCTAAAATCAGGACCCAGGCCATTGAGGATGTAGAGAGTAAGACCGTCATTAAAAATTGGGTGATCAATTAGTGCAATTTCGTCAACTAGAGCTTTGGCAGAATGAAGATAATCTGGAATCGATCGATTCCCATGCTGGAGCAAGGTGAGATCTTCCTTGTGTTGCATGACTCTTGTACGCGATTTACTTGCATACATGTTACTTAATTTCTTCCAAGCCTCATGAGAGGTCTTAGCAGTAGCGATTAAAGGAGTGATGGTGGGTGATGTGGAGGTAAGAATAACACTTAAGATAAGTTTGTCTTGTTGGACCCAGTGATTTTTTTTTTGAGTGGGAGGATGGAGTACCATCGAAAATAAGACACACAGAGTCACCATTAACATAGTCCATTAAATCATACCCAATTAATAAAGCTTCAAATTAGGCACGCCACTGTGGAAAGGTTGAGGATGTAAGCTTCTCATTGATTTAGGCAGTGATGTTGAAAACAACAAGTGGTGTATCGGTGGAGGAGGGTGGCTGAGTGTTTAGAGTGCTTAAAGAAGACATGAGGAAAAAGTAGGATCGATTCTCGGCGGAGATGTAGACTCCTGATACCATATAGAGAATATGAAGAACACTGTTAAATGAAAGAAACTTCAAAACCCCCATATATTGATTCCATGTTGTTGCATATACAAAGCATATCTGCTAGAATTAATTACGTACACTAATTTTAAAATTCAAAAATATACAAACTGTTACAAATATATATTCAGTTGATTACATAGAGATCTTCAAAACTTTTAAATGATTTTTAGTTTTCATGTATCTCGGTTATATCCTCTATTTTTGATTTCCTGATTTTGCTTAACTTCTTTTATAAAACGCACTATAAGTAAATTATGGTTATATTATTTAAATTTAAAAAAATATATTTTTTTATAATTTTCATAAAGAAAATAAAATATAAATTTTGCAAACATTAAAAATGTATATATTTGTCTTGAATATAGTGGTGATGATATTTTAATAAATTATAATTGAAGAAATTTAATAATATTTTGATGATTAAAGATCGAAAAGAAAAGGCATGACTTGATGGGAAAATAAGTACTGAGTTTTTCTTTTTCCTTGTAAGATTTTGAATTATTTGGTGAAGGCAATCATGCAGACAGACAGCTAATCCACTTAGCGTGTGTGTGATAATACTATCACTATGATGTAATGCTTTAATGATAATAAAATAAAATTTAACATGTCGGCATTAAAGAAAAAGTATAGAGTGTAACGAAGACGTATCTTTGCCTTGCGGACTGGAACATCCATACTCGTATTGCAATTCTTCCAGTTTTCCTATTCTAATCCTTAAAAATTTTCATAAAATTGTTAAAATTAAAATTATATAGAAAATATATCAATAATTTTAGTCATAAAAACTTTTCATGAAATTATTATAATTGAAACTATACCGATATTTTTTAAGTATTATCTTTTTTACATTTATTGCATTAGAAATTTCAAACTCCTAACACAAATTTTGTACATATTTAGTTTAAATATTTTAAAGTTCATATACACTTAAAAATTTTATTTATCTAAGCACAACTTATTTTAAGAGTATTTTTTTTAATCTCATTAATGTGAATTTTAAACTTTAAACACGTCGCATTAAAAACGACGTCGTATATGTATTTATCAAACGCCTTAAATACACTAAAATGAATAAATTGTATTGCGTTTAAACTTTAAATACAATGTTCATAAGATACAATTATAAATATAAATAAAATTATCAAATACATATAGAACGCTACATAAACGAACAAATACTATTTTATTTTTATTTTTTAGTAAAAGGTAAATGAACAAGCACAATAGTACTAAAAACAATATATTCATGAAATTCGTCCCCTTAAAAGTCTTACTCCAATAAGTCCTCCCCAATCAAACGGCTCATAAGCTGAGGGTGCACCTAGTATTAGTACTCCGCCGTGGCACATATACCGTCTGTCTATTTAAACTGAAAGAACGGTAACACACGTAGAGATATATAAGAGGTGCACACTCGTCTCCCACAATTGATAAATTCACCACAAACTTTCCTTCTTCCATAAAATAACTTGGTCACATTATCGTTTCCCATTGATTCAGCATTTCACAAAGTTAAATTAGCTACTCAATTGTTGAATTAATGTCAACGGAAAAGCCCCAGATAGTCGAAATGGAATCGCCGAAAGTACCAGCTCCGGCGCCGGAGAAGTCTGTGATTCCACCGGCCGATGACTCCAAAGCTCTTTCTGTCGTCGAAAGTATTTTCTCTCTCTTACTCACACTCAAACTCACAGTTTTCTGATATTTGATAGAAGAACCAATATTTTGATGGAATTAAGCATAATTGGGAAAACCCAATTCTTGTATTACTGTATTTTAATTGCCAGAAAGATAATAAAAATCACATCTACTGACTACATATATAGTAGCTAGTTCAAGCTTAGTTGAATTTTCTCTGATCCAAGTTAATGCAATATTACTCACTTCTGTTTATATTGCGAATTCCAACTTTTGGTTCAGATTTTTAGTGCATGTATTACTTAGATCTGGATTTATTTATTTATTTATAATTTTATTTTTCCATTTTAGTGAATATGTGGTTAGTTTGTAAGTGAAGTTTACAATTTTGACCATGAAAGCAATTTTAACAAAGATATTAATATGCTTATGCTTTTCATTCTAATGAATGTCACACTATGCTTTTCACTTTTATGGATATGATTCGACAGATATATGCTTGCTGTTTTGGATATGATATTTAGTCAGAGACATTTAACTTATTCTTAAGATATTTTTCACTTAGTAATTCAGATTCTTCCTACTTCAAGATTGATAAGTAAAGAAGGAAGATGAGGAAGTGTTCAAGTTCATGTTCATTGCGTTTATAGTACGAGGACAGTATAGAATTAGAAAATTCACCTGTTAGACTTCATTTTTATTGGTAGTATCTGAATTTGTCGGCAGCAAAGGTAATACATAAGCTGGTCTGAGAGTGTATTCAAGTTCCTAAACTAACACTGTTTCTTTGTGGCTGATTTTCTACGTTATTTGGAATGATTTATTTCCTACATAATGGGTTAAGTAAGGCTCTAGAGTATGGAAACATATATAGAAGTTTTGCTAAAGCGGTTCACTTTTATGCTCATCCAAATCTAACTGTTTTATTCCTTCCTAGATTTGCCTGAGACTCCATATCCTGCAGCAACGAAAACTTCCAAGGGTTCTATTGACAGAGGTAAAACAACTCGATTTTCTTGAATTTAATCTACCAAATTTGATTGTATGAAATGCATTAGGAATGAACAAGGAAATTGAAAGAACTTATACATTTACCTAAGCATTTTGACGAGTACATTAATTCTATCTGAGTTTGTAAAATGGTGGAATTGCCTAATCTCTTAAAGGCTTACTGAAAGAAAAAACTAATCATTACTTTTCTTCCAATATGTTTTAACATTTCCTTTATGTTTTGTCTTCAGATGTTGCTCTTGCAGAGGTTGAAAAAGAAAAGAGATTGTCCTTTATCAAGGCTTGGGAGGAAAGCGAAAAATCTAAGGTTGAGAACAAGTAAGGCTTTTCTCCAATTTTCTTTGTTCTTTTTTGCATTCTTAATGATCGGCATGCTCTAGAAACTCTTGTATGTTTTCTCGAAGAAAATGAGAAAGTAAATTCAACCCATTGCGGCATCGTCTTTATTAATCCATTTGATCTATTAAATCTCTGCTGACATTTTGTTTGAAGTTGGGGTGGTATATTTTGTTTCCCACTACTATGAGAGGATCAAGATTGCTGAAATTTTGTTGACTCCAATTAAACAATTGAACAGGACCCAAAAGCAACTTGCTGCTGTCAATGCATGGGAGAACACCCAGAAATCAAAAATTGAAGCTAAACTGAAAAGTATCGAGGTAATTAACTAATTATGGCCCTTAGTTTGTCGTCCCAAATTTTCCTACATCTTGATTTGGAGATTTATAATGAGAGATGTCTGACTATGTAGGTGTAATTCAGTATGGGTTTTACACTTCTAGTCTTATGGAGACTGTAAAATCTCAAAAAAATAAATTTCATTATGGAAAGTACACCCGGGATAAGATGCACCAGACAAAACATTTGGGTTCATGAGATCGCACCCCTTTATAAATCCGCCTACACTTTGTTTACAGAACATTTTTGGCTTATGGACAAAATGCAGTCCGATCGACCAATCAGTGGTATTTTTCCTAAATATAGTTCTTGCAGAGTTTGAACCCAGGCATGATGAACGTTTTAACGGTCAGCCACCACCATATCAGTGTACCACTGAGGTCTTTCTTCATCGATGTCGCTATGACTAGAAACCATTAAATTATTATGTACGGGATAGATTCCAAATATTTTTAACTTATAAGTACATTATAAGTAATCACTGTCTACATCTGGCATAAGGGGCTAGCTTAATACGTGGCTGAAAACAGGGAAGTTAGAAGTAATATAACTCCAGGACACCTGTTACGAGTAGGAGCCAAATGAAGAACATAATTATATAGTGGAGCAAGGAAAGACTTAAAATACTATAAATATCGATCAATACACTTTCATAGTATTATGTTTATGTTCTGCAATAACACATTTAGGTATGAGCAGGAAGATCTGGAGAAGAAGAAAGCAGAATACGCAGAAAAAACGAAAAACAAGGTTGCTTTAGTTCACAAGGGGGCGGAAGAAAAGCGAGCCATGGTTGAAGCCAGCCGTGGGGAAGATTTGCTAAAGGCAGAGGAGATGGCTGCAAAACACCGCGCAACTGGTTATGTTCCAAAGAAGATGCTTGGATGCTTTGGAGGTTGAGGTTTCCTCTCCCTTATTGGACAGTTTCCAGCTTTTTAACAAGTAAAATTTTGTTGTTTGTTATTGTTTTGTGTGTTTACATATTTTGAAAATCTTTATATGTTCATTGTTGTGTTGTTACTCCTCCATATAGGAACATGTTTGGTTTGTTATAAACAAGTATAACTTTAATGAAGTATTCAGAAGTTTCCCAAAATACATGGCTCCCTCCATCTCTGTGTGAGAATTTTTACGCGTGTGTGTGTGTGTGTATATATATATATATATATATATATATATATATATATATATATATATATATAGAGAGAGAGAGAGAGAGAGAGAGAGAGAGAGAGACTGATAAACAGCAAAATATGCAATAAAAATCACACTGAATAATCCAACTGTTGTATTAGATATATAAAATTAGAGATAACGCACTACTACACTCAACAAGATGGTTTGATCAAAACCAGGAATAAGTTTTCCATATACCCTCACTCAGCAGCCTAACTCTAACTAATTAGCATATGGTTTACATAGAAGGACTAATTTACTTGTTCTTCCTTCACAGCTGGACACATGCACAAAAAATAACCAGCTCAATATTAAGCAATAGACAGCTTTAAATTATTTAATCACCAAAAAAACCAACGAACTTTAGTGCTTTTTTCAAATAAAAGCAATGAACTTTTTTTTAATATTTTTCAATTAAACTAATGATGTCTTAAAAATGTAACAACAATAACCAAAATTTAACCAATCTTTTAACTAAAGTTAATTATTGATGATGTGTCTTTACATGCTACAATTGATTATTTATTTATTTATCTATGATTTATTACTAACATCATATTAAATAATTTTAAATAAATTAAAAACTAATTAAAAATATAACTAGCCACTTTATTTAATTGAAAACGACTTAAAAATGAAACTAGTCATTTTATTTAATTAACAAATAAATTAATTTAGTTTAATTAACATTAAAAACACCCATATAACATTTAACCTTCATCAATTTGACTTTAAAATGTAACTAACCATTTTTTAGTTAAAATTAAATGAGAATACAAAACTATTTTCTTAAGTCAAATAAAAAATATTTTATTTTATTTTTTTAATTAAATAAAATGGCTACTTTCATTTTTAAGTCATTTTTTATTAAATAAAATGATTAGTTATCTGTTTAGATTGTTTTTATTTAGTTAAAATCACTTAATCATGATGTTAATAATAAATCATAAAAAATTAAAAATAAATATAATTGCCATATGTAAAAATGATCTCATCAATTAACTATGGTTAAAGTGTTATTCAAATTTTGGTTATTGTTGTTATTTTTTTTTTTAAGACTTCGTAGGTTTGATTGAAAACAAAAACAAAGTTAATAGATTTTTTTGAAAAAAACAAAACAAAGTTGATTGTTTTTTTTGTTGATAGTCTTAACAATTTAAGGTGGTGTAGTTTTAAAAAGGGCGGGATACATATCATAGTGATCAGTGTGTCCTTCCAAAAAGCTCATGTCATTGCTGCCGGGATAATCCAAAAGCAACTGTAAGGCCGTTTCGGATGAATCTTCCAAGTCATCAGAGCTTGAGGAATCCAATCTGGCCATAAGATAATCAGTGTAGGATTTGCTGCTTTTGAATTCTGCGTCTTCATTTGGCTTGTTAGTAGCAGGGGAGGACTCTGCTGCTGCTGCAAGGCCTACTTCTGTTGTTACGCCTGAAACAGAACCATTTTTCGTTGATGAAGATGCTTGAGAGATTGGACTTTGGCAAACAGTTTGAGTTTCGCCTCCCTTTTTGAAGTTTCGAAAGGATGCTCCTACTTCAGAGTTCCATATGCTTAAAAAGTAATCAGTATCAGTTCTTCCATCAGATGGTGAAGATAAGAACAGTGACTCCTTTGAAAGGCGAGATTCGGCTTCAAGCCTAACACTCTCCCATTGTGCCATGTGGCGGGTCGAAGGGGATACAGTTGGTCTTGTCAGTGGTCCGTTGGTTGAGGTGCAGGGCTCGTGGGTTTGTGGGTCGATGCCCATGGAAAGAAGCCATTTCTTTAAGTAGGTATTCCATAGGTTTTTGATCTCATTGTCTGTTCTTCCTGGTAGTTGGGATGCAATGGCAGCCCATCTGAATAATGCATTTGAATGTTTAAGTTAAAAGTTGCATGGAACTTGAATAAATAAAATATAGACAAGCAACTGGTGCCAATCCAAAAGTGACCATTAAAATTGACCAATAGTGACTAAAATGATTATTGGTGCAGCCAGAGTGACCTAAAAATGACTATTCGTGCAGTGCAGCTAGAATGAGTAGAGTGACCATAAGTTAAGTGCAGCTTCTGGTGCTAATTTAAGCCCAAGTATACCTGTTACCAAGCATCCCATGCAACTGTATAACAAGCGTCTCCTCTTCAGGAGTGAAGGGACCCCGTTTGATGTCTGGCCTAAGGTAGTTTATCCAACGCAGCCGACAACTCTTCCCACACCGAAGAAGACCTGCAACCATCATAATTTATATTGCACTTTATAAAACCTAAATAAGCCTATTTCGTTCGAGTTTTTTAAGGAGGATGGTGATGTTGGAAAATGATATCAGTTTTTCATTCTTCTTTGCGAGAGTTTGTGTTCTTAGTATATTATTGCGTCTGAGTTGTATATTCAGTATTTACTCTTCAAACTTGGTGTTTCATAGTAATAACTTTTATCTAATAATAGCTAGCTCTTGTAAGTAGATAGCTTACTAACCGAAGAAAATATATTCATTTCCACCGGGTAAGGGGAAGAAACCAGTGCATCAATTGACCAAAGTACATAAAACAAAAAAGCATATATATATATCAAAATCAAAATCTCTCCAACAAGTTACTTTAGCTAGTATTTAGAAAAGGTTCATGCATAAAATCCCCTAACAAGATGTGATGGTAAAAAAAATAAATGAAAAAAATGCAAGGAAGAGATCAAAGAAAGGAACCAGCGAGCTTAGGGAGAGAACGCCAGCTTCCATGGCCGTTGTTTTTGTCAATATATCGAAGGAGAAGCTCATCTTCTTCAGGAGTCCATGCTCCCCTCTTCATTCCCTTCATATCACAACAAGTTTTTCTTCCCATTTTCTCTCTCCAAAAATTAAAAATCTACGACTCCTGAATGAAACCTTACTCAACAATGAACGCATCAGATGCTTAAAAAAATAGGATGAAAAGACCTGTCAATAGAATCATGGTGTGGCAGAGAGAAGATTGGGCAAGTAATGTATGCATTTAATACAGCTGATCTATCTGAAGAAATGAAATCATACAGTACTATGATTCAATTAATTGAACAAGAAAAAACAAATCAATGTACATGAATCAATCTCTGTGTCTGTCCCTCCGTTTTGAGGCTAGGAAATAAATTCAAGCCCGCACACATTATTAATTGGACTATTCATTCTCTTATGCAATTTATTGTAGGTTTGGTTAGGAGTGTTGTATACGTATGTATTGTTTAGATATCAAACACATTTAAAATTTGTATTTATTTAAAAGCAATTTATAAGTTGTGTTTATAAATGATGGAATAAATATAATTACATAACATTCAAAAACTATATTTATCTTAATTATTAAAAAATAAGATATTACATTAAAATCTGTGTTATGTTCAACTTTTTAAGGGGAATTTATTCAGTACTCTTGAGACATTATTACGTAGTGTCTCACATTAATCACATGTTATCATTTTAGTATGTGCAATAGACTCTTTATATCTGGACCTACTGTACATATTGAAATAACAGTATGTAATTGGTCTGTGGTACCATATGATAATATCCGAGAAGCATTAAATAATTTTTTTTTTAAATAAATATAATATTTAATTTTATACTTAAATATTATGTATTTAGACTTGTCCTAAATAATGGATTCATCTCAAGTCCAAATGTTAGGAACGCTATAAAGGCTAGAATTGAATAAATCCTATGCTCTTTAGTGCCTCCGTCTTCGAAAGGATGACTTAATTGATTAAAAAATTTGTTCTCAAAAATATGTTTAAAATGCATAAATCTACTAAATACTCCCTTTATTTTAATTTATTAGTCGATTAAGGATATTTTTACTTCATAATTAACATATGTTTCAATTTTTATATTTCTTCCTTTATGTTAAACAAGAGAGAGGAAAGAAAATATATTTTTATCGTAATAATTTCTTTGAAAGGAAGAGAGAAATTAAAGGTATTATAGAAATATAAATAATTTTCTATCTTAAATAAAAATAAACGACTATTAAATTGGAATAGGAAAAGAATCATAGAACAACTAATAGATTGGAATGGAGGGAGTAAAATTTTACATAGACTAGTTTAAACTTGGTCATATTGAAGTGCATCTTAACCAAATAATAACACATCAAATTAATTCTATTCATAAATTCTAAGCGTCAATTAAAATAATTAATACATACAAATTAATATAAAAACAAAATAAAAAATAAATTTATATTTTTTTATTCGACTATTTTAATTTATAAAAAATAAAAATTTATATTTAAGTCATCATTTTATTAGAGATAGAGAAAAATATTTTTGTATAAAAAATGAGTAATTATTCAAGGTTTCAGGAACAGTGTTATATACTACTCTGAATTATATATAGTTATTTGTATAAAATTTACGTAAATTTTATATTTAAACTCACTAATTTATTGAAATTTATATAAATAATAATATATAATTAATATAGGACATCAATTGACTCGATCAGTACCCCATAATCAACTAATAATTTTTCATGAAAAATAGCTTTCCAGATGAAATGAATGGGACAGGGAGCTGGTAAGATCAGAGGGAGATGAATTAAATGTAGAGAGAAAGCATTACACTATTATTCTCTCTTTCTTTTTTATGTGTATATGTGGGGAGCAAATAAAATATTTAGAGAGAGAAAAAGGATCTGTATGTAACAGAAATAGTAAACACCGTCTATAGACTACAGAAATAGAGACAATATTTGTATCCAAAGAAAAAAAATGTCCAAGTGTATAATTTTAGAATATAAATTTAAATATAAATTTATATTAAAATTATTAAAAAGTGAAATTTAGTATTAAAATTCGTATTAAATTCTATTTTTTAATAATATATATAAAAAAATTATATTTATAAACTTATAATAAAAATATAAAAAAAAGACACCGTACGGACTGACGGAGAAGTGATAGGAGTAATTATTTAGCAAACCAACGTCTCTATCTCTCTCTATATCTTGTAATTATTCAAGTCAATGCTATTTCCACCGCCAAAGTCCATCATTTTAGCTTTAAATAATGCACACACGGTTGTATTTATGTGTGTATACATACACACACGTACACACACACACACATATATATATATATATATATATATGAACGTATATATAGTAATTGACTGTTGAAAGTACTATTGTCATTAAAAATAAACAACCGGTAAAAATTGACCCGAATAAGACCAGTTGGACCAATATCGATTCGGTATCGCAAAATACAAATCAAAAAATAATATAATTATTATTTTTATTATTTATTAATAATAATAATAAAATAAATAATCAATAATCAATACGATTAAGTATTTACCGAACCATAAAAACTCAGTTCCGGTACAGAAAAATTAATATATACCTATTTTTTTGTACCGATACTGGACCAGTTCTTTTTATCTCAAACTGGTTGGTTCGGACGTGTTCGAAAAATCAAACAAAATGCACACCTCTAGTTATAACAACCACATTCAAGGGCAAAACTTGAAAAAAATTCCTGCAACTAGAGCTTGTAACGGCCGGCCAAATAATATTTTTTTTGCCTTACCGCTACAAGCTCTAACAGCATACAATTTTTCAAGTCAGTTTGTTGTTGCTACAACAGTACTTTCAAAAATCAATTGCTATGAATGCTATATATATATATATATATATATATATATATATATATATATATATATATATATATTAAAAGTTGTGCATGTATAAACAATAAGAGAATAAATTTAGTGTCAAAAATATTAAATCTTTTATTTTTCTCTTAAATTACTCGCGTAAAATAATATTTTACAGACAATCCGTGTATAATTTTAAATCTATAAATAAATGACTTTACACTTTAAAACGAAGATAGAGCACTGTTTAGTTAAAGGTTACATTTACTTCATAAAGTGATGACAAAATACTCAATTATCCAGTCAGCGTATTATAATTTTTTTTTAACAAATAATTGAGTATTTAAGTTAGACTACTCTAATCCAATCTGAAGTAATATCCCATCCAATTCAAAAGAAACAAACATGACCTCCATATCCTTCCAAGTTTATACCACCTCCTATCCACAGAATGTCCGACTTGTATTTGATTTTCATTAATTTGCAAATCTTAAAATTCAAATTGGGATGTGCAATTTATTTTTTTGTTCAAGCAACAATGTTATACTTGGTAATACTCGTTTCTTTTCTGAACAAATCTAAGAACATAATGAATCCTCGTTTCTTTTCTGAACAAATCTAAGAACATAATGAATCGAACTCATCCTTGGTTGCTACGAAAGAAATCGAAAAATCGGCCTCTCGTTCCAAGTACTTAAAATTATTAACACTAACAAAAAATTCATTTGTCAAGATTCCTCTTTGTACAAGTAAACACGACCAAAAAGGAAAAAAAAAACAAAAACACCAAGTATAAAGAAAGAAAGGGAATAGTACCAATATAAAACCCAACAATTTCATCCGTAGTTCAACAGAGTCTAGCTTCCTCTTCTAAACTATGAACTACTAGCCAGGGGATGAATGCTAGAATTAGAAACAAAGATGACATCTACTATTACCTCCGAGTACAAACTGCACTCAACATTGTTTTGTTGGTAATTAACTAACAAAAGAAAACCCACCCGTCTCCTCCAAAAGCTGATATAATAGATCAAACTTGAATGGCCCATACTTTCCTCCTCTATAGGTGGTGTTGCTAGTAGTTCGCAGCCACTTCATTTCACCACCTAAAGAAATTTATTGCTAAATAACTACATAAGCAACATATGTCAGAACAGCCAATTCATACATAGAATTCAAATGTCACCTCATCCTACAGCAAATTTTACCAAACCAATCTGTTAAACTAAATCAAACACAATCACAAAGTGAACCCAAAGCCAATCTGGGAAATTATGTACCATTGTAGATTTCTGTATCTTGTTAGTTTTTCAAGGCTACGAAAGCCCAACAACATCTCACAAACTGCCGGGTTTTTGCACAAGGAACTAACCTAAAATCTTACACTAGTATCGTCTTAGAATGCACCCTCAGGTGCTGTGAGTTGCGTACATTCTTCAACAGGCAGCAGAAATCCTGCAAAAGGGTGCACACAACATGCTAATTAGAGACCAACATAATAACGCTGTACATATCTAAATGAGTTGTGATGAAATAACATATTTAATGGGGGCAACAAGACGAGTCGAGAAGAAATTATATTTATTTATTGAAAGTTTTGCTATGTTCAATTTGGGATAAATTGATGTAATTATTCATTTATTTACTATTAGTGGGGATTTAGGGCATTTAATAGTGATCAGGATTGTAATATTTAGTAAAGGTATTTTAGTCATTTCATTATTTTATTGTTCTCCAAGTAATATTAGGGTTGAATCTATAAATATTGATGTAATCCTCACAAGTTCATTTCATAATAGATTATTGATTATTGATAGCTATGAGCTATTTTTCCACCTTCAGTTGAGAAACTCTTGGGTTAGTGGTACGCGGAGCATCAGTAAAAGATCCTTGGGGTGTAACGAACATGGTTGTAATTTTTAGATCTATGGTTTAATTATGAAATGAATTATAAGCAAACATTAGTCTTCTGAGATATGAAAAGGGTTGCACACATCTGCCAAAGCCATCACTCACCACGTAGCCAAGATTGACCATATGGCAAGGTTTCTACCACAGGTCACTGGCAGTAAATAGCCTGATCTATATGTGGAGGAATTTGCTTGATCTCGGTCCCAAGTTCTTGTTCAATCCTATACCTGTCAGAGAAAAATATAAGAAAACAAATGCCAATATCCCCAATGTACAGTCATATACTTCAGTTCTGAAAAATGAAAAAAAAAAACAGTATTCATACAAATTAAAGCGGTCCTCGTAAGTGATAAGATTCACCGCCAATCCAAGGTGTCCAAACCTCCCTGATCGACCAACCTAGATAGAAGATGAATGTGCATAAGAAGTCAAATATAAGATAAAATTTCTGAAAACTGTTTCCAAACATACCCTGTGGAGATAAGTTTCAGCGCTTTTAGGAAAATCGAAATTTATAACGACATTTACTGCTTGAATATCTATCCCCCGTGTAAACAGATCTGCAATTATACCACCCAATTAATATGAAAAAGTTCATATGAGCTTATTAGGAATAAATTATCAATTTAGCACAACTGAAACATAGGCGTAAGCCCAATAATAACCAACAACTTTTACAATGTCTTGCATATTTGAAATTTCTAGGCAACAATAAATGTCCTTATTCACTATTGCTACATACACATAATGTACGTATGGATATATACATATGTATCTATATCAGGATTACAAACAAATTCACTACACTGTAACATAAAACTTCTTAGGCCAAGCAAGTACCAGGTATAATTAGTGGTGTAGTATGAAGCAGATAGTTTAGACTGTACCAGTGCAAACAAGATTTCTGCATGCACCATTACGGAAATCATGAAATACTCTGTTGCGATGATCTTGAAGCATCTTTGCATGAATATAGAAGCAAGAGTAGCCAAGCTCTGTAATTTTCTTGGCCAGCAGTTCCACACGGTTCACAGAATTGCAGAAAATGATTGATTGGTTAATTTGAAGCTGTAACAGACAAGTTAACTAAACTTATCCCAAAAAATTAATTAAAATAATAATGACAATCACCATAATTCAAAGTTCACTAGATATCAAACCTTTGAAAAAAGAGTGTTGAGGCAGTGAACTTTCTGCCTCTCTTCAACAAAAGCATAAAATTGTGTTATTCCTTTGAGAGTAAGCTCATCCATAAGGTTAATGACATATGGCTTCTGTAAATATCTATCCTTAAAATCCTTGACTGTCACAGGAAATGTGGCTGAAAACATCAAAATTTGACGATTTGTAGGCAAAAAGCGAATGAGCTGTTCTATTGAAGGTTGGAACTCTGGTGACAACAGCTTATCAGCCTGACATATTTTAAGAAACCCGTAAGATTCTTGCCTATCTAAATTTAAGACCAAGCAGATCATGATTAATACAAAAATTAGACAGCTATAAACTACCATGATAAAAATTGTGACTTGCAATAAAAAATTGTCATTCAAGATAGTATCAACCCTTCACCCTAAATAATAATAGCAAATAGCAGACACGAGCTATCTAACGGGCTAGGTTCATAACTAACCAAACATACATGCTTTATTCTCAAACTTCAAAGCGAGACAAGGTTTTTCCACAGTTATTATCTAATCAAGTAAAAAGTCTAAATTGTTCAACTTTAAGAGAAAAGCTAAAGGTCTCTTTCACAGTAAACTTTTTAGACAGACTTAACATGACATAGCCCATAACCATTGCTTAACAAAAATGAAAATTTTCAAAACATTGCTCTTTCTTTCTTCACAAAATTTTATATCTGCGACAGCTACAGAATGGTAAAACAGCAAAACAAGACCAGTCTATGATCTGGATTAGAACAATTTTTAGCTTTTTCCCACTGCCCAAAATCTTTTTACTTGTTCTCTCCATTATGCAGGAACACACTGCAGAATGTTGGCTCAAATCCGACTCACAGATAGAAAGAAAAATAACAAAAAAATCATGACATACCTCATCCATAACAAGCATTGCACAATTATTCAAATCGCAAATACCCTTTCTTGCAAGATCTAGTATTCTTCCAGGAGTACCCACTAGCAAATGAACCGGCTGATATAAACGCATTATGTCATCTTTTAAGCTGGTTCCACCAGTGGTAACCATGACTTGAATTTTCAAATGTTTTCCAAGCTCCTTACAAACTTGTGAAGTCTGAAGAGCCAATTCTCGTGTAGGGACAAGTATAACAACTGCACAGAAAGCACAGCAAAGATGAATATGCGGGGAGAAAAACAGAACAAGAAGTTCCAAGTTTCCAACAAGCTAGGCACATATTTATTGAGGGTGAATTTTAAAATTGTGCCATGTCAAAATGAATGGCAGATTACACTAAAATAACCATCAATGAATTAGAAGCTACGACATCCCTACACAAAGAACTGTGCGTATCAGATGACCTAGAGGAATACTGGCACACAATGTAATTAGCAGGTCTCCAAAGACATAAAACCCATGGAGCTCATTGAAAAAAAGGGCTCTCTATCAAACTTTCTTGAATTAACCTTTCTAAATGTTATTCTTGATGTCATAATTACCCTCTAATAACACTTAACCAAAAAACCAAAACTAAACTTACTATCCTTCCACTAATGCAGTAAAATGTTGTTCATGCCATCCTTTGGAGTCCAATATCAACTCCCAAATATATATTTATAACAATTTACAATCCAGGCACACTCTTTTCCAGAATTCAGAAGTACAACACTTGAGAAAGAATCATATAATAACCTATAGAAAAAATTGAGCACCACGGACGTATATAAAAAAACTTTATAGGATGGTAAGATAGAAACCTTGAATCACATTGTTGTCTTGATCTATCCTTTCCAATGCAGGAATGCAAAAGGCAGCTGTTTTTCCAGTACCATTTTTAGCTCTGGCAAGAATATCGCTACCCGTTAGAGCAATGGGAATACTTTCCTCCTGAATAGGAGATGGCCTTTCAAAACCCTTCTCATATATTCCCATAAGTAGTTCGCGTTTCAGAAAATAGTCTTCAAATTCATTTCCTTTAGTGGCTGTCACATCCTGGAAGAAAAATAAAAAACTAATTAAAAGTGCAATATATGGTGATATCTCCTACCAAAATGGCAGCCAGAATTCCCGAGGATATAACACTTAAAAAGCAAGTAAATCCATATTACAAAATGATAAAGAAACATGCTATCGATTACGCTTACATAAGAAGTCTTATAGAATTAAAGACCATCATCATTTTATCAATCTAAACCACCCAAAAGAAAAGAAAATCCAAAACAAGCAACAGGGAGACTTAACCACTCTATATATTGGTTACTGTCAATTTTCTTGTACTTAGGATTTATGTCAATAGCATCAGAAAATGGTGAATGATGACAGTACATCTAAGATCCAACATAGCACTAACTAGTACTTCATTTGAATGTGCAATGCCATGTTAGTTTTATGAATTTATCAACTACATATCAAGAGGGTTAACATTGAAAGCACAAGTACTAAATTTACAAAAAAAAATATAATGCATAAAACACATGGTCCAAAAAATGTTTGATAGAGAATGTATAAGAAAAACACACAATTCACGTACTTTTGAACACAAGAATATATCATATCATTTTTTTTTATCATACCTCTGTCCTGTACCGAGTATCCTGTGGTGGAAGCTTTAATTGCGCCTTCCAATCTTGTGAACTAAAATTAAAAAAAACATACAACAGTTGAGATTTAGCACACAGGGTAAAAACCCAAAAAATGCCTAGTACTATTAAATCTCGTTTTTTATGGGTCCTACTACTTTAACCTTGCTGGTATTAATAGATTAAGTAGAGCAGATCCATTCTCTTCATTGCTTATCCAACAATCCCGCCAAAATTTTCTATTCCTTTTTCCGTGTTATCTACTTGAAAGAATAGCATTTATAAAAAAATAAAGTAAGTTTAAACCAGTAACTGAATAATTTTAAGAATCTCAATTCCTATCTTCCAAAAAGTAGGCAATCTCCTCGACTTTGGAGCAATCTCTTCCTCAAACCAAAGCAGTAGTGATTTTCCCCATAATATTCCCTTTATGGTGTTGTCTCTAACTCAATGACATCCTTCATTGACATATATACATGTGCCTCCCCTCAGTTAAATGGTGTCATCCTACTTTTACATGAACGGATTGCGCAAAAAAACAAATTTTGGGTCTTTCCCTTCCGGCTAAGACAACCACCACAACTAGGAATAAATCTGCTGCATATGGATTGAAAATGCAAAATACCCCACATCCTCCTATCCCCTTTATAATCAGAGCTAACAATCTTGGTTCAAATAATAAAATCAATAAATTTAACTAGACACAGATTCCATATTCAATTATGATAATTGCCAAAAAGTTCTTAGCAAGTTAAATAAGCACTTGAGTGCTTAATTGAAAAAAAAAATCACTGATTTACAACAAAGAGATAGTAGAGGTCTAAGACAAATTACTTATAAAGACAGCAGAAGAAATAATACCTAGAATCAACAGATTCAGATTGTATTGTCTTCTCAACTTCTTCAGTGCTGGAATCGGTTCCCAACTGGTTCCTTCTAAGCCACTGTTGTTCTTGTTGTTGCTGAAACTGTTGATGATTCTGCAGAACATTCCTCTGAACATACTGTTGTTGTTGCTGCTGCTGATGGTTAGGGTTTCTCTGTTGAAAATTCGGGTTCGGGTGCAAATTTCCACCGCGGCCGGCGCCGATCCCCGGCGGATACCTTCCTCTCCAGCTCATCACTGCGATCGGATCTAAACTCTAATGATTTAAACCAAATTGAATGAAAAAAAAAATCCTAACAATCACTATTGATTAGTATACAATATGCAAAGCCGCAGATCGAAAAATGTAATAGAAAGCAAAATCGTGGGGGTTAAAAAGAGCCACTATTTGCGTTTCTAGTACTAGAAATTTGATATGGAAAATGAGAACGATTTCAAATTGAATTTTCGCGAAAAATTAGAAGATTCGGAACCCTAATTATCGAGGGAGACGGATTAGAGATGGACAAGAAAAATGGTGACACCGTAATACAGCAAGACGGTTCTAGGGCGTTAGATAGACATAGATTGGTTAAAATTGCGAAATGGTTACCATATTTGTTTTTATTAGAATAACTATCATAATTGTCTTACATTTTTACATTAATTGCCCTGAGTTTTACTCCAATTGCATTGGAGGTCCTTTACTAGCCTAAAAATTAACTTTTAAATTATCTCATAATATAAATTAATTAAACGAGTTGAATAAACGTCAAAAAATTAACTTTTAGGTCAAAGAAATAATTTTTAGAAAAATAAAATATTTTTCGATATTGATGGCTGTAAGTCAGGAATTAACAATGGAGAGTGAGTTGAAAAGACAAAAGATTCACGGCGACTAGGCAAGAATGACAGTATTAATATGCAGAAGAAATTCTCTCTCTAGGTAGTCTAATGTGTTTTGTCAAATGTCAAGTCGTCCTATACATAATGACCAGGAAACTAGAGCCACATGGCGCGTGGCAAGTTGCATGTCGCACCTGGAGTCATGTGCCCAAGCAGGCCCCACAATATTGCCGAACCATTCTTGGCCGAGAGGGGGGTCGCCCTCTCCGCAATCTTATTTCTCTAACCATCAAGTCAGACTCTTAGCCAGGAGCCTAAAATCATTTGTATTTAAATTTTATTTTGCAGTATAAAATTATAAGATATACATAAATTTTATATTTTAGATTTATATATATATATATATATATATATATATCATAATTTTATGTTTTTAAATATAAAGATATGAAATAAAATTTAAATACAGATGATCTAAATCGCACGATAACATAGAACCCACGATGACATATTTAGAATGTATAAATTTATATGCACAAATATCAAACACAAATTCACATCATATTATTAAAAAAATGAAGTCTGACAGACTCTAAACGTGCTTTGGTGTTTAGTTCTAGAAAATGAATTCTTTTACAGTATTGATATATATTTTAGGTTGATAATTGCACACTAAAATGTATTATCGCGTTGTTCATAATATGTTATACTATTATATACAATAAATTTCAATGCATATCAGTGTGTGCAACTATTACCTTATGATTTACATATAGCAAAAGTACCTTTATTTTAATATTTAATTTTGAATAATGTTGAAACTTGTGAAGATACGAGTATTATCTATTAAAGCTGACACAGTAAACACTATGTGAATACTTAGTGACTAAGGAATTAATTTGGGTTATTTATGAACTCAATCATTTTTTTTGCTAAATTGAACTCAAACATCTTGTGTTGACTTTTTACTAGTAAACCAAAAAAAAATTACTTAATAAATGCATGTGACTAGTGGATAATTGAGTCTATGGTGTTATTGTATTAATCAAGTCTGTTAACATGCAGGCTTCTATTGTTGGGATCGAACTTTTGGTTGGTGTGTTAAATAAATCAAGTCACCCACCCTTAGGTATTTTCAGTGATGTTCTTTTACCTATAAAACGCAAAAATAAAAAAATAAAAAGTGGATATAAAGAGCATTTTGGTGGAATGCAGTTTAATTTTTAGGTAGCTTGTAGATCTACATTTGGAGGAAGAAAAAATAATTAAAATTACTTACGAAAACGAAGAATTGTTAAGTGTCTGTTTGGTAGAACGATGCAATAACTAAAAAACTTATTTTGCATTCAAATTTCTTATTGAAAAAAAAAGTGTTCGATATATAATACGCATTGAACACTTTTTTGAAAATGAAAATAGAATTTAAAAATGACTAGTTCAATGTTTTCTAAGTATACTTGTGAGCAGTAATGTAGGAAGTGTTTGTTGGGACATAACTTGAGAGTCTTTTATAATTATCTACACAAACGGAGAAAGAAACAAGTGTTATATATCCCAAAGAATTGCTCAGCTTTAGGTGAAATTTTGCATTTTGCACCACACATTGCAGTAAATAGTAAGTAGCAAATTAATTACTTTCGATTTTAGTCTCCTTCTTCATCTTCTCTTTCTTTTTTGCCCTTTTCATGAGAAAGATTAATCCACTATTTTATTGGTTAAACTATAGCTGGAAAATGTAATGGTTTAATTGTCCATGCAGATCATGCATGGTTCTTGATCTGACTGGTTTCAATGGGCGTTTCCCGCTTTTACATCATACTCTTTGTGGCTGCAATTATATCCATGCAATGGGTTGATCTTGTAAGTATATAGTAATGTAATTCTATAAGATTCCTTTCTTTCCTTTTCTATTTGGTTTCTTAGATTCCTTCTAGTTCTTCTAAAATTGATTTCAAATAACATCCACAAATTTATATTAAGCGAGCAACTAATGCATGGTATCCTATCCATCTTGCTAAGCTTTATTATATATTGGCGTCATCAATCAGCCAATATATACTGCATGATTAAGGATTTTAATCAGTTTTATTTTGATCTTACATGATTAAATAGTCAAGAGAAGCTAATGAAATCTTAGTCTAATGGATAAAGACTAAAATATTGAGATTCTAACAACTATCATGTAAGTTTGTATTCTCCTCTATATGAGGCTACAATATTGATTTGTGTAATTTTCTCGTTTTGTGTGTTACTAGATTGACTATTATAATTTTTCGGCAGTAGCTTGAGTTTGCTGGTATTAATTGTTATATACTAATACTATAGTTCTTGATCTTGATTATGAATTCATTGTATTTGCTAATAGATCACTTGATTCAAAAATTAAAAAGGGAAAGAAAAGAAAAACTAGTCAAGATACTTAATTTTTTCATCTACTAATTAAATTATTACATTTTTACAGTCTGTTTTCACAGACATTTCATTTCAGAAGTATATTCTGTCCTCTAAAAGCTCCGTAAAATATCCAAATATCAATTGCTCTTTGGCATGCCCAGCAAACCTTCGCGTTACTCGTACACCTGAAATCTCTGCCAGGACATGCCCGGATTATTTTCAATGGATTCACGAAGACCTGAAGTATTGGAAGAAGACGAGAATCACAAAGGAAATGGTAGAAAGAGGGAGAGATAAAGCACATTTTAGATTAGTGATAGTAAACGGAACAGTATACCTAAAAAGGTACGAGAAGCCGGTTTTTCAAACGAGAGATGTGTTTACGTTATGGGGGATTATGCAGCTGCTTAGATTGTATCCGGGGCAATTACCGGACTTGGATTTGATGTTCGAGTGTGGTGACAAGCCAAAAATCCTCAAGAATGAGTATGGTGGATCTAAAGGAAAAATTGTGCCACCGGTGTTTCATTATTGTGGAGACGATTCAAGTTTTGATATTGTTTTTCCTGACTGGTCCTTTTGGGGTTGGTAATTAAGCATGTTTACCTTCTTTAATTTCACTAAATTCTCATAACAAAGCATACTCATTCTTGATTAATTATTACTCCATTGGGTATGTAGGACAGAGCTAAAGATAAAGCCATGGGAAGTCCTGAAGAAGGATTTAGAAGCAGCAAACAATGTAATTGAGTGGGAGGAGAGAGAACCCTATGCTTATTGGAAGGGAAACGCAAAATTAGGAGGCAGGCCAGACCTTGCTAAATGCAATATCACCGATGAACATGACTGGAATGCTCGAATTTATGGCATGGTACGTACTTCTACCTTACAACTCTGCTTAGTTTGTTTTCTTATTAGAGATCGATCAATCTAGAGTCCAACTTTTCCATGTATGTATTAAAATGCAAATTCATTCTCGGATCTAATCATATCATTCCATTATTTTGACAAATTCTTTTTCTGGTTTTTTAAATCTGGGACAAACTGTAGGAAAAAAGTGATCCCCATTTCCTTTAGACAAATTCGATGCAGAGGAATAAAAAAGAATCAAATTTTTAAAAAACTGTTCATTTCTATAAGTCATACGAATCGATTCAACTTGAAATTGTCAAGTCGCTTATAACTGTTTAAACTTAGGCTTAGAGGGAGGTCTCCCTTTCTCGCGTAAAAGCGATTAGAATTCGAACACGTTGTGTTTTACTTACTTTGAAAATTGCATAGATTTATAAAATCGGTTACCATTTTTTAAGGTTGTAGGATCGAAGATCATCTGCTTCGTGTCAACTTTATATCTAGTTTACTTATAAGTTTTACCGAGTTTTTTTTTTTTTTTTTTTTTTTTCTCTGTTGATTTCACATCGAGAGTACCTTCCAACTTCAAATAGAGTACAACTATATATGTATGAAGCATTATATGTATGAAGCATAAGATGCATATTGGAATTGACTCATATTTTTATGGGTCTGACTAATGGCTATTACAACATGGTAGTCGAGGGTTGCAAGATAACAACACCCGATGTAATTGAGTTTGGAGATTTATTAGTAATCCAATATTGAGTTTTACTAATGTATTAGGTTTGAGCCCATATTATAATAATTAGAGTTTTCTAGTAACTATAAAATATTGTTTGATGTGTGGATCATTGTAGAGCGTATGAGATATCTAATGAAAACATCAGACAAGCACCATTAGCCAAATTGGTGAACTTACTATACTATTTGTTCTTATTTTTCAGTTTTTCATCTAATTTCGGTATGATTGTACTATATTTCGATCTTAAATTTTAATAGCGCACAAATTATAAGACTATTGATCAACAATATGCTGAAATAGTCGCAAATGGTTTAGCAAACATGTTTCATTAAATCAAGTCAGAATCATAGTAATTTTACGTATATGCTAACAGTAGCCATTGCAGGATTGGCAACGGGAACGACGTGTGGAAGGATTTAAAAATTCAGATTTAACAAATCAATGCACTCATAGGTAGGTAATAGTATCTCAAAACTATATATATATATATATATATATATATATATATATATATATATTTGCCTTTAATATTTTTTTTTCTTTTTGCTAAATTCTTTATTTACCTTTCTTTCATTTCATGGATGTAGATATAAAATTTACGTCGAAGGAAATGCATGGTCAGTTAGCGAGAAGTATATCCTAGCCTGTGATTCCGTGACTCTAGTTATAATGCCTCGTTATTATGATTTCTTTACGAGAAATTTAGTACCTACTGTTCATTACTGGCCGATAAGTGAGGACCAGAAGTGCAGATCAATTAAATTTGCTGTTGATTGGGGAAACAAACACACCAAAAAGGTAACAATCTCACCTATAATTAATAATATCCCTAGTCAAAATTTTGAAATGATTAGCTGGATAGTAAAGAAGTTAAACGACTAGAATTTTGAACTCGAATTTAAATTCAATTACTTATTAATGAGCTACTGGAACCCAACCCATCTCAATAATACTCCATGTCCAACGACGAAGTCACAATTTTTTTCTCGGGGAACCGGACTTAATGTGATCACGATTTTTTACTCTTGTATTTATATACTTACCATCAAAAGATAATTTTTTCTTTTAAGAGGACTTAGCTAAGATAAATTACCGAACAAAAGACTTGATAGAAATAAAATTTACTTTCAAAGACATTTACGTAAATAATGTATATAAATTTTAGGGAGGCATAGAGTAGAAATATTAAAATTTTAAGAGCTTAAGTAGACCTGGCAAAATAGGCCCGCGGGTCGGGCCGGGCTGACCCAAAAAAATTGGGCTATGGGCTCCCATTTTTCATCCCAAAAAAAATTGGGCGTTTTAGCCCGGCCCGTGGCCCAATTTTTATTTTTTTTTTCTTATTTTTATTATTTGATATTGATGACAAAAAAAAAATATTAACTTAAAAAATGAATTAAATAGGGAATTATGAATAATATAAGAGTAAATTTTAACATGTGATATTGAATAATAATACAAAAAATAATTACTATCAATTAATTAATCACAAGATTAGTTATATTTTAATATATATGACTATAAAATTATTGATTATTTTATTTACTAATACTATTAAATGATTATGTATAAATTATGTGTTATAATTGTAAATAATTAGAGTTAATATTTATTTTAAATTATGTATTATAGTTGTAAATATATATATATATTTTAAAAAGAATTATTATTTTTAAATATTTATAAAAAAAAATTAAAAAAAAACTTACAAAGCCCGCGGACGGGCCCGGCCCGGGCGAGCCACGGGCCACCAGATTTCAGCCCGGCAAAATCCGGGTCTTTTTAGCCCGGCCCAAAAATGGCCCGGCCCGTTTGCCAAGTCTAAGCTTAAGCATAATTTCTTAAAACTTAGGTGACCACCCCAGGCCCCAACACTGCTCCGTCCCTATCCATGTGATCAATTCATTATAGTGTAACAACCCGGGTCAAATCCCAATTCATTATAGTGTAACGACCCGGGTCAAATCCCGAATCCGAATCAAATCACAGCAGAATAAGGCCCAATGAGTTGTCTCAATAATAGCTTATTGGGTCATCTTAGACCACCACAGGCTCACCCAAAAGATCATGACTGAAGGTATTAATGATAACAACTTGGGTCCTTATAAACACATCTAAATATCTCACATTAACTGATGTGGGACTGAGATGTTACATATAGTCAGACTGGATTTTCAAGGACAAGATCAAAAATGGTAGAGAGGGATTAATTAATTAATGTTAGTGTTGAAGATATTTATTCGACTAATTAAACGGGTGATGTTCATCTTAAAATATTTATATTTGACATAATACGTACGTGTGTCTTGAAACGACATGAATTCGTCACAAACGATATGATTTCAGTTTCATGTTTAAACTGTATACTCAAAATTTATAGTAAAAAATTATGACCTAAAGTTATCTAGATTATACACGTTGACATATCTTAATAATATTGCAGGCAAAGAAGTTGGGGAAAGCAGGAAGCAAATTTGTTCAAGAGCAGCTAAAAATGAAATATGTGTATGACTACATGTTTCATCTGTTATCGGAATACGCAAAACTTCTGAGGTATAAACCAGTAGTTCCGGCAGGGGCCGTGGAAGTATGCTCGGAGTCGTTGCTTTGTTCCGGCGTAGGGCTGAAGAAAAAGTTTAAGTTACAGTCCTTGGTAGAGGAGCCTGCAGATATAGGACCTTGCACAATGCCCCCTCCCTATGATCCTCCAGCTCTTCAATATTTTCTTGAAAGAAAAGAGAATTTAACGAGGCAAGTCGAATTATGGGAATCAAGTAACAATATTGGAGCATCAAAATTCATAAGCTCTGCATAGTAGTAATATTCTTTCTTTGTTATTTTCAACGGCTGGCTAGTTTTTTGTGTTGTTTTGTTTTTAAAAATTTATTTATTTTTGTTTTCAAATTGGTTTAATGGGTCACTACTGAGATATTATTGTTTAGCACATAAACATATGTAGTCTTGTATATTTGATTAGCTTTATACTCTCTCTATTCCAAAATTAATGATACAATTTAACTTTTGATATCAAATGACAATGAATTGAATTTTAAATTATTTTTTTGAATTTATATTTTGTGAAATTGGTGATCCAAAAATTGATCCACTACAACAAAAAGGGCTACAACGACCGCCTATCAACGATCGATTTCGGTCGTTAATTATTGGGATTAACTCATGCTTCTATGGGTACGACTAATGACCACTACGACAGGATAGTCGGGAGTCTCGTATTTGATTTACTAATGTATTGAGCTTGAGCCTATGTTATAGCATCTAGGGTTTTTTAATTACTATAAAAATAGTTGTTTGGTGTGTGAATCATTGTAGAGCGTGTGAGGTATCTAATGAATACATTAAACAAACAGGACTAACCAATTTGGTGAACTTGAGTATATCGCGTTTTCTTACTTTTCGTTTCTTTGTCTAATATTATGTGTGATTGTGTTCTATTTCGTTATTAAATTCTAACACTAATAGCTATTAGCGATCACGTTCGGTCGCTAATGTCCGTTGTAAATAGGCTGGTTGCTAAATGACATATTAGTTAGTGACCGACAACAGCAATTGGAATATCAATGATCGACATTTGCGATCGACTTGGTCACTACTCGGAGTCGGTATTCTGATGACGTGTTGCCATGGTATATTTATTTTCTTTAGGGTATATCCGAAATTTATTAGGTGTATAAAGTATTATTTTTTTTTAATTAGGAGTAGGCGTGTTGTTATTTGTGAAATGCCAAAAAATATTATTGCTGCCTAGCTAAATTTTGGAAAGTATTGAAATTTTGTGTTGTTTTCGGCCGTCATTATTGATCTATGTTACAAGGCGAAATTTGTATTACTAATGGTTTATAGAAAGATTGGAAATTAACATAACCAATTGGCTGGCTGAGCCTTAATTGTTATAAAGCTTACTTATAATCTCAAAATGAATGATTATGAGAGGATTACATTTGAGAATAATTAGTTTGATGTCTCAAGAATTTGAACATATTGTAGTAGCAAACTATAGATTCTGAGGTTAAATTGATGCATGAATTTAGATTGCTATAGATTTCAAAAATTTGTAATTTTGCTACTTCAGGTTCTAAACCAGCAAGCTTAAGTAGCCCTGAACTGTCAATGCACAGACACAGCCATTGCTCGATTTGAATGGCGGTAGCCGTGGGTGGTATGAAAACTGGGTTTGTCGAGTCTGACTCATATAAAGTAATATGCGCCACTATGATGATGCTTTAGCTCCAATGAACAAATTAACAACAAAAGCAAAATAATTCGCATATTTTAAAATAAGTAACTTAGTTTTGGGTGTAATTTCTTCTTCTATGTCAGAAACACATCTCCCCTGCTACAGGAATAATATGATGATTTAAATCAAACATCAAAGAGCCCTCCTTCTAGCGCCAATGTTAACGCCAAATTTTGGACAAGGGCTGAAATCATCGGGGTAGACAACGTAAAACGCGTTACCAATGGAGAATCCAAACTATGCTGGAATGAAAAATGTTTGATCAAGTAAATACTAAAAATAATTCCACAATGATTTACGTGGAAACCCAATACGGGAAAAAACCACGGGTGATACGCCAGAAATCCACTAAAAAGATATTGAAAGTGTTATAATCATTCTTACAGGAAAAATATGATCTGTACTCGGATCATCGTATATCGATATATGTCGTTATATAATGATTTTTTAACGAGACACAACAATATTTATTCATACACATGGTGTATATCAATTGTGACGCCCCCAAATCTGGGCCCACACAGCCCAAACTTGAGTCGTCAAAAGACTACAACAAAATTATTACAACAAAGCACAACGTACAACAATACAGTGTATAATAATACACAACTAAGTCTTCACTATTATTGCCACACTATTTTACAAAACGTGAAGACTATGATAACTATTCCTCGGACCCTCACTCCATTCCCCGGCTAGACCCTGTTATGTTTTCATCTCCTGTTGAAAAACAATGGAACAAAAGAAAGGGTGAGCTCAAATAGCCCAGTAAGAAATATCATGACTAAGATAATGACGAATAAATTATCATTAGCCTTCAACAGTTGAGTTATTGATAGAATACAATAGACTACAAGGTTTATATCAAAAACTGTAGTTAAATTCTTAAACAATGTTCAGATCAATAATAGCAGCGGAATGAGCAATCTATTAGAAGAATAATGCAGACTATAATGTCCACTCGCTTCTCTTTTTCGTAAAAACATCATCAACTTTTATCATCTGAAATACCATTAGTCATGATAATATAAATTCACAGTTCCTGATCATAATCATGCACATCAACAGTTCATCTTTGCACTACGGGCCAAAGATATTCAATATAGCACCAACGGTCATGATTATACCATATTCAGCATTTGGTCATAATCATATCAAACAACAGTTCATCTTTGCACTACGGGCCAAAGAGAACATTCACCACGTGCCATAAAAGACACCGAACAGATGTATCGCCTTTAACCTATTATATCGCCTTTAACCTATCATCTGTTCAACAAATATATCACATATGTGCCCCCGGCCACAGATATTCACAACAGCTTGATTTTTGGATGATTAGAATGATATAAATGATGAACAGAAGAAATAGGATAACAATAAGTATCGGAAGTTTACTTTGTACAGATTCAAATAATGTCCAAATTGTCAACATGATGTGGAGTGAAATTCAAGATCCACAGTTCAGAATAACGGTTACAATTCAATAGAAAGGTTCACGTAAATAGGAAGGTTCAGTTGAAATAATGAAGTTCAACTATTATGGAACATATAATATTTTCAGGAATTATAGAAGCAATAGTTCCATAATAAATTTTGATTTAGGAGTATGAAAGAAAATAATATCCCTTACCGTAGCAGGTTTGATTAACAAAAGGTGAAGGAAATTAATACAAAGGGTTATTCACCAACAGGCGGCAATCCGCTCCGTAAGGTTATTCCCACAATTTAATAGAATTTGAGTACAAAGAGTTATTCACCAAACAGGCGGCAATCCGCTCCGTAAGGTTATTCTCAGAGATTAATAATTAATGAATACGAAAGGTTATTCACCAACAGGCGACAATCCGCTCCGTAAGGTTATTCCCACAATTTAATACATGGAAATAAAAGGCACGTCTTATGAGTAAGGAAGAAACAATATTATTATCGAGAATCAAATAATGATAATCCCTTACCATAGTACGTTTGAATAATGGAAGATGAAAAAGATGGTATCCCTTACCTCAACACGTGACTGGATATTGATTTAAATGAGGTTGATTAACTTGAACAGTACACGTATACTTATAGATCTTCACAAATACTCAAGATGACTTAAGCACACTTAGAGAGAACTTTCACAAGAAATATTTAGAGAGAGAAAGAAAGAACAAGTAAGGAAGTTTATGAAAAATCCTTAAGTTAAGGCTTCTATTTATAGCCAAAAATCTTATCATTCATTTAATCTAAACCATTCATTTAAAGATCATCTTTTAATCTACACCATCCATTTCAAATATTATATTATCTTTAATCTACACCATTCATTTCATATCACCTAATAATCACCTAACTTTATATTATAAACAAATCAATTTAATTATTCAACAATAATTCACACTTTAATCTACACCATTCATTTCATATCACCTAATAATCACCTAACTTTATATTATAAACAAATCAATTCAATTATTCAACAATAATTCACACTTTAATCTACACCATTCATTTCATATCACCTAATAATCACCTAAGTTTATATTATAAACAAATAACTTTATCAATTCAATTATTATGACTAATTGTTATAAATACAGTATAGTTAGTTCTTAGATATCAAGTCAATAAATTAATGAAATACAACTGTTTAAATAACATCATAATAGAGATAACAATAATGTAAAATAAAGCATACGTTACTGTGTAATGACAATTATTGATTCAATAATGTGAATTACTGTGCATATATTACTGTGACAATTATTAGGTTCAATAATTTTAAAAACAGTGCAACAACAATTATTGACTCAATGATATAAAATACAGTGTAATGACAATTATTAAATCAATAATGCAAAATACTGTGTAACAACAATTATTGAATTGATAATATAAAATATTATGCAGTGACAATTATCGATGAAATGATGCGTAACAGTTACGGTGTCAATTATCAGACCAATAATATGAGACACTATGCAATACCGTGTGTTACTGTAGAGTACCGAGTGCTACAGAAAATACCAATAACTACCGTATGCTACTATTCTTTTATCACCGGTATTTTAACAGTTCCGTTGACTATTTTTATTTAAAAAGGTTATTTCTGTCGTTTTCTATATCCGACAAATATTTCGTTGTGGGGTCCACCAATAATTTGTTATTTCGGCGCCGTCGGACCAAACGAATATTCCCCGACCAAACGAATATTCTCCGACAAAGCGAATATTGTCCGACAAAATAAAATTTGCACATAACATCCTTAACTTTTAACTTTATCGATTTAACCACTTACTGTTTCAAAAAAATATATATATGAAGAAAAATTAAATTTTGTATTTCATAAAATTCGGGGTCTTACAAATACCCTTCGATGTTTACCGATGTGTATAAATGGTGTTTATTGCTTACGCTATATATCACTATAACTTTGTATATATTGGTGTGTGCCAGAGCGTGATCAAAATGGAGTATTCCAGTCTAATATTTGATGTAATGAAGAAGATGATATATTTTCTGTATCTTGTAGTGTTGCATGTTCAAATTGCTGATAATGATCATCATTTTCTCTAATATTTTGTATATAAAGTATATCTATGACCGCCTCTTCCCAAATCTACTAAATAATGTGAAGATATTTCCTGGTAATACTCCACCGCCCAAGTATATCATAAAGAGAATTTGTTCCTTATCTCTCCACTAGTGTAACTTTATAAAATATTTAATAGTGAGTCACCACTCTAAATATTTACACCTCAACACTTATCTTCCACTATTAATAATAAAAAATTAGTGACAAAATTGTATTGTAAAGATAAGACTATATTAATAATTGCAATGAATTTAGGTTAATAATATTAGAGGTTTCATTACTAAGGTATTATCATAAATAAATTTAAATTTATGAAAATAGAAAATACCCTATAGGGGTATCTAACTTGTATATAACTCACATAGAGGTGGGCTTATTTTATATTGACTAATAAAAAAAAACATAATATTCAAATATACTAAAATTAAAATGGCTAATTTTGTATTTTACTCGAGATGAATGTAGTCAAGGTTGTGCAACCATTGAAACTTTTCTTTGAAAAATTATGTGGTCCAGTTTCAAATGTAATAATTGCAATGAATTTAGGTTAATAGTATTAGTGGTTTCATTACTAAATTATTATCATAAATAAATTAAAATTTGAGAAAATAGAGAATACCCTAGAAGGGTATCTAACTCACATAGAGGTGAGCATATTTTGTATTAACTAGTAAAAAAAATGTAATATTCAAATTTACTAAAAATAAAATGGCTAAATTTGTATTTTACTTGAAATTAATGTAGTCAAGGTTATGCAACCATTGAAACTTCTCTTTGAAAAATTATGTGGTCCAGTTTTAAATGTAAGTATATTCTAAAGACTTATCTTTCACTATCAATAATAAAAAATTAATGACAATTTTGTATTGTAAAAATGAGACTATATAAATAATTGTAATGAATTTAGGTTAATAGTATTAGTGGTTTCATTACTAAATTATTATCATAAATAAATTAAAATTTGTGAAAATAAAAAATACCCTAGAGGGGTATCTAACTTGTGTATGACTCACATGGAGGTGGGCTTATTTTGTATTGACTAATAACAAAAATTAAAACTTTCAAATATACTAAAAATAAAATGGCTAATTTTGTATTTTTTACTCGAGAGTAATGGTGTCAAGGTTGTGCAACCATTAAAACTTCTCTTTGAAGAATTATGTGGTCCAGTTTCAAAAGTAACTCAAGTCTAAAGACATATCTTCCACTATCACTAATAAAAAATTAATGACAAATTTGTATTGTAAAGATGAGACTATAAATAATTGCAATGAATTTAGGTTAATAGTATTAGTGGTTTCATTTGTAAAAATAGAAAATACCCTAGAAGGGTATCTAATGTGACGCCCCCAAATCTGGGCCCACACAGCCCAAACTTGAGTCGTCAAAAGACTACAACAAAATTATTACAACAAAGCACAACGTACAACAATACAGTGTATAATAATACACAACTAAGTCTTCACTATTATTGCCACACTATTTTACAAAACGTGAAGACTATGATAACTATTCTTCGGACCCTCACTCCATTCCCCGGCTAGACCCTGTTATGTTTTCATCTCCTGTTGAAAAACAATGGAACAAAAGAAAGGGTGAGCTCAAATAGCCCAGTAAAGAATATCATGACTAGGATAATGACGAATAAATTATCATTAGTCTTCAACAGTTGAGTTCTTGATAGAATACAATAGACTACAAGGTTTATATCAAAAACTGCAGTTAAATTCTTAAACAACGTTCAGATCAATAATAGCAGCGGAATGAGTAATCTATTAGAAGAATAATGCAGACTATAATGTCCACTCGCTTCTCTTTTTCGTAAAAACATCATCAACTTTTATCATCTGAAATACCATTAGTCATGATAATATAAATTCACAGTTCCTGATCATAATCATGCACATCAACAGTTCATCTTTGCACTACGGGCCAAAGATATTCAATATAGCACCAACGGTCATGATTATACCATATTCAGCCTTTGGTCATAATCATATCAAACAACAGTTCATCTTTGCACTACGGGCCAAAGAGAACATTCACCACGTGCCATAAAAGACACCGAACAGATGTATCGCCTTTAACCTATTATATCGCCTTTAACCTATCATCTGTTCAACAAATATATCACATATGTGCCCCCGGCCACAGATATTCACAACAGCTTGATTTTTGGATGATTAGAATGATATAAATGATGAACAGAAGAAATAGGATAACAATAAGTATCGGAAGTTTACTTTGTACAGATTCAAATAATGTCCAAATTGTCAACATGATGTGGAGTGAAATTCAAGATCCACAGTTCAGAATAACGGTTACAATTCAATAGAAAGGTTCACGTAAATAGGAAGGTTCAGTTGAAATAATGAAGTTCAACTATTATGGAACATATAATATTTTCAGGAATTATAGAAGCAATAGTTCCATAATAAATTTTGATTTAGGAGTATGAAAGAAAATAATATCCCTTACCGTAGCAGGTTTGATTAACAAAAGGTGAAGGAAATTAATACAAAGGGTTATTCACCAACAGGCGGCAATCCGCTCCGTAAGGTTATTCCCACAATTTAATAGAATTTGAGTACAAAGAGTTATTCACCAAACAGGCGGCAATCCGCTCCGTAAGGTTATTCCCACAATTTAATAGAATTTGAGTACAAAGAGTTATTCACCAAACAGGCGGCAATCCGCTCCGTAAGGTTATTCTCAGAGATTAATAATGAATGAATACGAAAGGTTATTCACCAACAGGCGGCAATCCGCTCCGTAAGGTTATTCCCACAATTTAATACATGGAAATAAAAGGCACGTCTTATGAGTAAGGAAGAAACAATATTATTATCGAGAATCAAATAATGATAATCCCTTACCATAGTATGTTTGAATAATGGAAGATGAAAAAGATGGTATCCCTTACCTCAACACGTGACTGGATATTGATTTAAATGAGGTTGATTAACTTGAACAGTACACGTATACTTATAGATCTTCACAAATACTCAAGATGACTTAAGCACACTTAGAGAGAACTTTCACAAGAAGTATTTAGAGAGAGAAAGAAAGAACAAGTAAGGAAGTTTATGAAAAATCCTTAAGTTAAGGCTTCTATTTATAGCCAAAAATCTTATCATTCATTTAATCTAAACAATTCATTTAAAGATCATCTTTTAATCTACACCATCCATTTCAAATATTATATTATCTTTAATCTACACCATTTATTTCATATCACCTAATAATCACCTAACTTTATATTATAAACAAATCAATTTAATTATTCAACAATAATTCACACTTTAATCTACACCATTCATTTCATATCACCTAATAATCACCTAACTTTATATTATAAACAAATCAATTCAATTATTCAACAATAATTCACACTTTAATCTACACCATTCATTTCATATCACCTAATAATCACCTAACTTTATATTATAAACAAATAACTTTATCAATTCAATTATTATGACTAATTGTTATAAATACAGTATAGCTAGTTCTTAGATATCAAGTCAATAAATTAATGAAATACAACTGTTTAAATAACATCATAATAGAGATAACAATAATGTAAAATAAAGCATACGTTACTGTGTAATGACAATTATTGATTCAATAATGTGAATTACTGTGCATATGTTACTGTGACAATTATTAGGTTCAATAATTTTAAAAACAGTGCAACAACAATTATTGACTCAATGATATAAAATACAGTGTAATGACAATTATTAAATCAATAATGCAAAATACTGTGTAACAACAATTATTGAATTGATAATATAAAATATTATGCAGTGACAATTATCGATGAAATGATGCGTAACAGTTACGGTGTCAATTATCAGACCAATAATATGAGACACTATGCAATACCGCGTGTTACTGTAGAGTACCGAGTGCTACAGAAAATACCAATAACTACCGTATGCTACTATTCTTTTATCACCGGTATTTTAACAGTTCCGTTGACTATTTTTATTTAAAAAGGTTATTTCTGTCGTTTTCTATATCCGACAAATATTCCGTTGTGGGGTCCACCAATAATTTGTTATTTCGGCGCCGTCGGACCAAACGAATATTCCCCGACCAAACGAATATTCCCCGACAAAGCGAATATTGTCCGACAAAATAAAATTTGCACATAACATCCTTAACTTTTAACTTTATCGATTTAACCACTTACTGTTTCAAAAAAATATATATATGAAGAAAAATTAAATTTTGTATTTCATAAAATTCGGGGTCTTACAACCTCCCCTCCTTATGAAATTTCGTCCCCGAAATTGACGTACCTGACATATCGAAGAGGTAAGGATACTTAAATTTCATCTCAGATTCTAGCTCCCAGGTCATTTCCTCAGTATCTTGGTTCCTCCATAAAACCTTAACTTGAGGTATAACCTTTGAGCGTAGGATCTGCTCCTTCTTATCCAGGATCTTAACAGGTACCTCCTCGTATGTTAAATCCTCTGCTATAACGTCTGGTTCTAACTCAATGACGTGGTTTGGGTCCTTCACATATTTACGTAACATAGATATGTGAAAAACGTTATGGATGCGAGACATACTTGGTGGTAGGGCTAGTCTGTAGGCTACGGTTCCTATTCGATCGAGGATTTCAAATAGACCAATAAATCGAGGGTTGAGCTTTCCTCTCTTTCCGAATCTCGTAACCCCTTTCCATGGAGAAACACGTAAGAATACATGATCTCCGACGTTGAAACTTTCGTCTCTCCGATGAAGATCAGCATAACTCTTTTGTCGTTCTTGTGCGGTCTGTATTCGTTGTCGGATCATTTGGATCTTTTCGGTCGTCAAGCGTACCAACTCGGGTCCCAACAATTTTGCTTCTCCTACCTCATTCCAACATATTGGAGAGCGACACTTCCTTCCATACAATGCCTCGAATGGAGCCATGCCTATGCTTGCTTGGTAACTGTTATTGTAAGAAAATTCCACCAACGGCAAGTACTTATCCCAACTTCCTTTGAAGTCTAATACACAAAGTCTCAAAAGATCTTCGAGGGTCTGGATCGTCCTTTCCGATTGTCCGTCCGTTTGAGGATGGTATGCAGAACTAAAACGTAGTTCAGTGCCCATAGCTTTTTGTAGACTGATCCAAAAGCGTGAAGTGAATCTAGGATCTCGATCAGAAACTATGGAAACTGGCATGCCATGCAATCTCACGATCTCATTTATGTACATACCGGCAAGACGTTCAAGTGAAAAGTTTTCTCGTATAGGCAAGAAATGAGCAGATTTGGTCAATCTATCTACGATCACCCAAATTGCATCTAAGCCTTGAGAAACTTTTGGAAGACCCGTCACGAAGTCCATATTGATGTGTTCCCACTTCCATTCGGGAACTTCAAGTGATTGTAATGGACCTTTAGGAACTTGATGTTCTGCCTTGACACGTTGACAAGTTAGGCACCTTGAGATAAACTCCGCAATCTCTCTTTTCATATTGTTCCACCAAAATGTATGTCGAAGATCTCGATACATCTTGGTACCTCCTGGGTGGATTGCAAACGGCGTGTTGTGTGCCTCCATCATGATTTTATGCTTTAATTCAGGATCGTTAGGAACACAGAGTCGAGAGTTGACTCGAAGTATTCCTTTCTCGTCGATTCTTGCTCCGGGAATGGCACCTTCTTGTACTTTCTTTATCATGTTTATCAGTTCCGGATCGGTAGCTTGAGCAGCTTTAATTTTATCGATTAAAGTTGGTTCTACTCGCACGTGAGCAATCTTCGAGTGGGTCCCTGGTGTCTTTAGCTCTATCTCCATCTTTTGCAAGTCGTACAAAATACACTTTTGTGTTGTCAGCAGTGCACTTGTACTTGCATAAGATTTTCTGCTCAAAGCGTCAGCTACAACGTTCGCCTTTCCCGGGTGATACTGGATTGTGTGGTCATAATCCTTTAACAGCTCAAGCCAACGTCGTTGTCGCATGTTGAGTTCCTTCTGGGTGAAGAAATACTTGAGACTTTTATGATCCGTATAGATATCCACTTTTTCTCCGTACAAGTAGTGTCTCCAGATCTTCAACGCGAAAACGGCTGCTGCCAACTCTAGATCATGAGTAGGATAATTTTTCTCATAATCTTTGAGTTGTCGAGAGGCGTAGGCTATAACCTTTCCATGTTGCATAAGGACACAGCCTAGACCTTTGCCAGAAGCATCGCTGTAGATAACAAATTCTCCTGATCCTGATGGTATGGTCAGAACAGGAGCTGAAACCAGTCTCTTCTTGAGTTCTTGGAAACTTTTCTCGCATTCCTCGCTCCATATGAATTTTGTGCTTTTCCGAGTAAGCTGCGTTAATGGAGTGGCGATTCGAGAGAATCCTTCTACGAATCTCCGATAATAACCAGCTAGACCCAGAAAACTTCGGACTTCGGTTACTGTTTTGGGTTGTTCCCAATTTAGTACCGTTTCAATCTTCGCAGGATCGACTGATATTCCTTGACTAGAAATCACATGCCCAAGAAACGCGACCTCCTCAAGCCAGAACTCACATTTCTTCAACTTGGCATATAATTTGTTTTCACGGAGCTTTTGTAATATCAATCTCAGGTGTTGTTCATGATCCTCGCGACTCTTGGAGTATATGAGGATGTCATCAATAAAGACAACCACAAAATGATCCAAATGTTCCTTGAATATCCGGTTCATGATGTCCATGTAAGCTACAGGAGCATTAGTTAGTCCAAAAGGCATGACTAAGAACTCATAATGCCCATAACGAGTTCTGAAAGCAGTCTTTGGAATGTCCTCAGCTTTAACCTTTAACTGATGATATCCAGAACGGAGATCAATCTTTGAGAAATGTTGAGCACCTTGCAATTGATCAAACATGTCATCAATCCGAGGTAACGGGTACCTGTTCTTGATGGTGACATGGTTCAATTCTCGGTAGTCAATGCACAATCTCATACTCCCGTCTTTCTTCTTCACAAATAGAACAGGAGCACCCCAAGGTGATGCACTCGGACGAATGAAACCGGTATCCAACAATTCCTGTAGTTGGACTTTTAACTCTTGAAGTTCAATGGGAGCCATTCGGTAGGGAGCTTTGGAAATGGGCTTGGTACCGGATTCAAGATCAATATAAAAATCAATTTCATGGTTTGGGGGTAAGCCAGGAAGTTCTTCAGGAAAAACGTCAGGAAACTCATTAACAATGGGAATATCATTCAAGTTTGACGTATTTTTGTTCAAATCAGTGACATGAGCTAAAAAGGTTTGACATCCGTTTTTCAATAAACGAATGGCTTTATGGCTAGAAATAACAGTTATAGATTTCAATGGTTTAGTTGCTTGAATTTGCATGACAGGTTGATTAGGAATATGAAAACTAATAATCTTATGAAAACAATCAATTTTAGCATGATGGGTAGTCAACCAATCAATTCCTAAAATCACATCAAATTCATGCATCTCCAAAGAAATAAGGTCAACAGGTAATGTGAGGTTTTTGATTTGAACTAGGCAAGATTTATAGACAGTAGATGTAATGGTCATTTCTCCTAATGGGGTTTCAACTGATAGGTCAAAGTCCAAATTTTCAGGAGTTAAGTTTAAACGCTGAGCACATGCAGGTGAGATAAAAGAATGGGTAGAGCAAGTATCTAACATGGCATAAACTTCACAATAATTTATAAATAGCTTACCGGTTATCACCTCATTCGGTTTCTTGACTGTTATCGTCAAATCGAATCCCGAATACTTCATTCGGATCTTCACGTATTTCAACCATGGGAATACCACTGAATAATTTTCTAGCAAACTGTTTCTCGGGTTCATCAACTTCATCAGTAGTAAGGTACCAATGATTTCCATTAAAATAGTATTTTCGATAGACTGCAGTTTCCACGATAGTGACTAACTTAACCTGAATTCCTCTAAATTGTAACGCCCAAAAGTATAGAAACATCATTTTTAAATAATCTTGAAAATCATAGTTGGAACACCATAAATCCCAAAGACTAATATGAAAAGTCCATATATTCTGATCCTTTGTTATAGAGCATAACCAGGTGATATCACTCTCCCAATTAGTGAGTAAATTAAAGGCAATAATTTCCGCAAGTTCGTTACTTCCTTTAATTGCTTCTAAGAATGGATCTGGAACGACTGTAGCAGAGCTTTCACCTTCATCCTTACTGGATAGAACACGCATAATTTTTGCCTTAGGCAAATGATTCAACTCTGAGTTTGTAAGAAGATTATTCGTCGCCTCTTGTTTTGCAGTTACATTTGTTTCGGTAATTTCATAGTTAACCTCCTGATTTCCAGATGCCATAATTAACTGTGGTCACAAAATAAATGTTAGTTCAAATAAACTGACTCATCACTTCATGTTCCTACATTCAAATCGACTCATTAGATAATAAAATCTATTTTAGGTAGGACACACTAGTGACTGATTCTATTCGTCTCTCCCCTCCTAGTTCTACCCCAGATCGCCATTAAAGACCATATCCCTAAGCTCTGATGCCAACTGTGACGCCCCCAAATCTGGGCCCACACAGCCCAAACTTGAGTCGTCAAAAGACTACAACAAAATTATTACAACAAAGCACAACGTACAACAATACAGTGTATAATAATACACAACTAAGTCTTCACTATTATTGCCACACTATTTTACAAAACGTGAAGACTATGATAACTATTCCTCGGACCCTCACTCCATTCCCCGGCTAGACCCTGTTATGTTTTCATCTCCTGTTGAAAAACAATGGAACAAAAGAAAGGGTGAGCTCAAATAGCCCAGTAAAGAATATCATGACTAGGATAATGACGAATAAATTATCATTAGTCTTCAACAGTTGAGTTCTTGATAGAATACAATAGACTACAAGGTTTATATCAAAAACTGCAGTTAAATTCTTAAACAACGTTCAGATCAATAATAGCAGCGGAATGAGTAATCTATTAGAAGAATAATGCAGACTATAATGTCCACTCGGTTCTCTTTTTAGGAAAAACATCATCAACTGTTATCATCTGAAATATCATTAGTCAAGATAATACAAATTCACAGTTCCTGATCATAATCATGCACATCAACAGTTCATCTTTGTACTACGGGCCAAAGATATTCAACATAGCACCAACGGTCATGATTATACCAGATTCAGCCTTTGGTCATAATCATACCAAACAACAGTTCATCTTTGCACTACGGGCCAAAGAGAACATTCACCACGTGCCATAAAAGACACCGAACAGATGTATCGCCTTTAACCTATTATATCGCCTTTAACCTATCATCTGTTCAACAAATATATCACATCTGTGCCCCCGGCCACAGATATTCACAACAGCTTGATTTTTGGATGATTAGAATGATATAAATGATGAACAGAAGAAATAGGATAACAATAAGTATCGGAAGTTTACTTTGTACAGATTCAAATAATGTCCAAATTGTCAACATGATGTGGAGTGAAATTCAAGATCCACAGTTCAGAATAACGGTTACAATTCAATAGAAAGGTTCACGTAAATAGGAAGGTTCAGTTGAAATAATGAAGTTCAACTATTATGGAACATATAATATTTTCAGGAATTATAGAAGCAATAATTCCATAATAAATTTCGATTTAGGAGTATGAAAGAAAATAATATCCCTTACCGTAGCAGGTTTGATTAACAAAAGGTGAAGGAAATTAATACAAAGGGTTATTCACCAACAGGCGGCAATCCGCTCCGTAAGGTTATTCCCACAATTTAATAGAATTTGAGTACAAAGAGTTATTCACCAAACAGGCGGCAATCCGCTCCGTAAGGTTATTCCCACAATTTAATAGAATTTGAGTACAAAGAGTTATTCACCAAACAGGCGGCAATCCGCTCCGTAAGGTTATTCTCAGAGATTAATAATGAATGAATACGAAAGGTTATTCACCAACAGGCGGCAATCCGCTCCGTAAGGTTATTCCCACAATTTAATACATGGAAATAAAAGGCACGTCTTATGAGTAAGGAAGAAACAATATTATTATCGAGAATCAAATAATGATAATCCCTTACCATAGTATGTTTGAATAATGGAAGATGAAAAAGATGGTATCCCTTACCTCAACACGTGACTGGATATTGATTTAAATGAGGTTGATTAACTTGAACAGTACACGTATACTTATAGATCTTCACAAATACTCAAGATGACTTAAGCACACTTAGAGAGAACTTTCACAAGAAGTATTTAGAGAGAGAAAGAAAGAACAAGTAAGGAAGTTTATGAAAAATCCTTAAGTTAAGGCTTCTATTTATAGCCAAAAATCTTATCATTCATTTAATCTAAACCATTCATTTAAAGATCATCTTTTAATCTACACCATCCATTTCAAATATTATATTATCTTTAATCTACACCATTTATTTCATATCACCTAATAATCACCTAACTTTATATTATAAACAAATTAATTTAATTATTCAACAATAATTCACACTTTAATCTACACCATTCATTTCATATCACCTAATAATCACCTAACTTTATATTATAAACAAATCAATTCAATTATTCAACAATAATTCACACTTTAATCTACACCATTCATTTCATATCACCTAATAATCACCTAACTTTATATTATAAACAAATAACTTTATCAATTCAATTATTATGACTAATTGTTATAAATACAGTATAGCTAGTTCTTAGATATCAAGTCAATAAATTAATGAAATACAACTGTTTAAATAACATCATAATAGAGATAACAATAATGTAAAATAAAGCATACGTTACTGTGTAATGACAATTATTGATTCAATAATGTGAATTACTGTGCATATGTTACTGTGACAATTATTAGGTTCAATAATTTTAAAAACAGTGCAACAACAATTATTGACTCAATGATATAAAATACAGTGTAATGACAATTATTAAATCAATAATGTAAAATACTGTGTAACAACAATTATTGAATTGATAATATAAAATATTATGCAGTGACAATTATCGATGAAATGATGCGTAACAGTTACGGTGTCAATTATCAGACCAATAATATGAGACACTATGCAATACCGCGTGTTACTGTAGAGTACCGAGTGCTACAGAAAATACCAATAACTACCGTATGCTACTATTCTTTTATCACCGGTATTTTAACAGTTCCGTTGACTATTTTTATTTAAAAAGGTTATTTCTGTCGTTTTCTATATCCGACAAATAGTCCGTTGTGGGGTCCACCAATAATTTGTTATTTCGGCGCCGTCGGACCAAACGAATATTCCCCGACCAAACGAATATTCCCCGACAAAGCGAATATTGTCCGACAAAATAAAATTTGCACATAACATCCTTAACTTTTAACTTTATCGATTTAACCACTTACTGTTTCAAAAAAATATATATATGAAGAAAAATTAAATTTTGTATTTCATAAAATTCGGGGTCTTACATCTAACTTGTATATAACTCACATAGAGGTTGGTTAATTTTGTATTGACTAATAAAAAAAATATAATATTCAAATATACTAAAAATAAAATGGCTAATTTTGTATTTTACTCGAGATGAATGTAGTCAAGGTTGTACAACTATTGAAACTTCTCTTTGAAAAATTATGTGGTCCAGTTTCAACGGTAAGTCTATTCTAAAGACTTATCTTTCACTATCAATAATAAAAAAACTAATGACAAATTTTTTATTGTAAATATGAGACTATATAAATAATTGCAATGAATTTAGGTTAATAGTATTAGTAGTTTCATTACTACGTTATTATCATAAATAAATTAAATTTTTTGAAAATAGAAAATACTCTAGAGGGGTATCTAACTTGTATATAACTCACATAGAGGTGTGCTTATTTTGTATTGACTAATAAAAAAATATATAATATTTAAATATACTAAAAATAAAATGGGTAATTTTGTATTTTACGCGAGATTTATGTAGTCAAGGTTGTACAACCATTGAAACTTCTCTTTGAAAAATTATGTGGTCCACTTTCAAATGTAATTCTATTCTAAAGACTTATCTTCCACTATCACTAACAAAAAATTAATGACAAATTTGTATTGTAAAAATGAGACTATATAAATAATGACAATGAATTTAGGTTAATAGTAATAGTGGTTTCATTACCAAATTTTTATCGTAAATAACTTAAAATTTGTGAAAATTGAAAATACCCTAGAGGGGTATCTAGCTTATATATAACTCACATAGAGGTGGGCTTATTTTGTATTGACTAATAAAAAAAATATAATATTCAAATATACTAAAAATAAAATGGCTAATTTTGTATTTGACTCGAGATTAATGTAGTCAAGGATGTACAACCATTGAAACTTCTCTTTGAAAAATTATGTGGTCCACTTTCAAATGTAAGTTTATTCTAAAGACTTATCTTCCACTATCACTAATAAAAAATTAATGACAAATTTGTATTGTAAAAATGAGACTATATAAATAATGACAATGAATTTAGGTTAATAGTATTATTGGTTGCACTAGTAAATTATTATCATAAATAAATTGAATTTTGTGAAAATAGAAAATACCCTAGAAGGTTATCTAACTTGTATATAACTCACATAAAGGTGGGCTTATTTAGTATTGACTAATAAAAATATATATAATATTCAAATGTATTAAAAATAAAATGACTAATTTTGTATTTTACTCGAGATTAATATAGTCAAGGATATACAACCATTGAAACTTCTCTTTGAAATATTATGTGGTCTAGTTTCAAATGTAAGTCTATTCTAAATACTTATCTTTCACTATCAATAATAAAAAATTAATGACAAATTTGTATTGTAAATATGAGACTATATAAATAATTGCAATGAATTTAGGTTAATAGTATTAGTAATTTCATTACTAAATTATTATCATAAATAAATTAAAATTTGTGAAAATAAAAAATACCCTAGAGGGGTATCTAACTTGTATATAACTCACATAGAGGTAGGCTTATTTTGTATTGACTAATAAAATAAATATAATATTCAAATATATGTAAAATAAAATGGCTAATTTTGTATTTTACTCGAGATTAATGTAGTCAATGTTATGCACCCATTGAAACTTTTCCTTGAAAAATTACGTGGTCCAGTTTGAAATGTAAGTCTATTCTAAAGACTTAAATTCCGCTATCAATAATAAAAAATTAATGACAAATTTGTATTGTAAAGATAAGACTATATAAATAATTACAATGAATTTAGGTTACTAGTATTATTGGTTTCATTACTAAATTATTATCATAAACAAATTAAAATTTGTAAAAATAGAAAATACCCTAGAGGGGTATCTAACTTGTATACCAGATAGGGTGAATACATCAATATTTAGGATTTTTAGATAAATCCAACCGTACAGATATTTAAAAAAAGAAAAAGCATTCAAAAGTATTTTAACAAATGATTTTTCATATAATTTAGTAATGTCTATTATCGAGTTTATATTAATGAAAGTTTAATAAATCTAAGTCATAAAAAAGTATACTTATTTTATAAGGTTATTATAATAACGATAGTACATAACCTTAAATTAAAATAATAATAATAATAATAATAATATTTAATATTTTTGTATGAACTTTTCATCCTTATGTTAAATTTTGTCAAAAAATAAAGATAAAATTGTTATATAAAAAATAGAATATATAAGTTATATACCTAGATGCATGGTATCTCTTGCAAACTCCTAAAATTTACTAAGTTTGAAAAATTAATTTGACTGAGTTCAACCGTAATGGACTAAATTATTTAAACTAAAACTTAAACGACTATGTTGTTTGAGTTCAAATTTAATAGACTAATTTGTCTCACTTTAAATACTAGTATTTACATTCTTTGTAAAGTATGGTGTCTTATTATAAATTATGATATTATAAATATTTTATTATTTTTTATAAATATATTATTGAATTTATTAGGTAAAAATAGTTGTAATAAAAAAAATCATTCTAAAATTATATTATTTAATTTATAATTAGATTTTATTTATACTTGAATATAATTATACTTATATTTAATCAAGAGTAACAAATTTAGGTTAGGTAAGACAATCTATGTGAAAAAATATTTTCTTCTCAAATTATATTTGCTAAGTTGTAATAAAACCTTATTTAATAATGATAACAAATTAATATCAAATAAGATTGTTTCATTGTAAATTATATTACTATTTTTATTTTTAACTTGGTTAAACTGAACGAAAAGTCTTGTTGAAGAATTATAATATTATTATGGATGTTTTAAAGTTTATTTTTACAAATTTTTATTGGACAAAGGAATTAATTTTTATTTTTTTATTTAATAACTAAATCATATGGTCAAGTAGTATATTATATTTTTATTTTAATAACAGTAACAATTATTTTATCTAGATAATAATTAAATCTTATTTATACTTAAAACTATAATTAAACTTATATTTTAATAATAATAACAAATTTAAGTTAGATAGATGATTTTTATGATAATTTTATTAAATTATATTATAAATTCATGTTTTATTATAAAATTACGATACTATTAGAAAAAATAATTTTATTTTACTTTATTTTTTATAAAAATATATTATTAATTTTTATTTTTTTATAAAACTACGATATTAATTTTTATTTTTAATTTGAACTAATAAATAATAAAAATTAACTTAATGTAAAAAAGAGAAAGAACTAAATATCAATTAAGATAATTCCTGGACTGAATTGTCGTATACGTTTATATCTTTTAATGGGTAAAAGCTGGGCCAGTCACAATTTCCTTGAACCTACGTCATTAATATTAGCCATATACATGACATATGTATTATGTGTATAAATTATGTGAGATAAACTATAAAAAATTATAAAATTTGTTAAATTAAATAAAAAGATAAAAAATTAATATAAAAAGACAAAATAATAATATAACTAAACTTACAAGAGTAAAAGAGAAAAAAATATTGTGATACGGTTATATGAACAACGTCAACGACTTCGGAGAGCCGCTTTATAATATAGATTTGTTGAACTTTTAGGGAAAAAATGATGAACTAATGCCCCTTGCAAATATGTTGGTTGCTAAATAACATATTAGCTAGCGACCGACAACAGTGACTGCAGTATCGACGACCGACATTTGCGACTGACTCGATCGCTACTCCAAGTCAATATTCTAATGACATGTTGCCATGATATATTTATTTTCTTTAGGGTATGTCTGGAATTGACTAGGTTTATAAAACATTTTCTTTAATTATGAGTAGGCGTGTTGTTATTTGTGAAATGCCAAAAATTATTAATCCTGCCTAGCTAACTATTGGAAAGTATTGAAATTTTGCGTTTTTTTCGGTCGTCATTATTGATCCTCGTTAAAAGGTAAAATTTGTATTATTATTGGTTTATAGAAAGATTGGAAATTAACATAACCAATTGGCTGGCTGTGCCTTAATTGTCATAAAACTTACTTATAATCTCAAAATAAATGATTATGAGAGGATTATGTGACGCCCCCAAATCTGGATCTACATAGATCAATTTGAGACGCCATAAAATACACGATAACTAATACAAATAGTACATAGAACAGAAATACAAAATTTAATAATTCACAACTAAGTCTTCACTATTATTGTCATACTATATACAATATGTGAAGACTATTACAGCTATCTCTCGGACTTTTACTCCATTTCCCGGCTAGACCCAGCTATTCTCTCATTTTCTGAAGAACAATGGAACAAAAAAGAAAGGGTGAGCTCAAATAGCCCAATAAGAAATATCATGACTAAGATAACAATGAGTAAATTTTCATTAGCCTTCAACAGTTGAGTTTTTGATAGAATACAATAAACAACAAGTTTTAGATTAATAATAGCAGCGGAATGAGCAATCCATTAAAATAATCATGTAGAGTATGATGTCTACTAGCTTCTCTTGTTTATAAAAACAGCATCAACTTTTATTATCTGAAACACCACTGGTCATGATAATTTAAATTCACAGTTCCTAATCATAATCATGTAAGTCAACAAATCATCTTTGCACTACGGGACAAAGATATTCAAATATAACACTAATGGTCATGATCATACCAGTCTACAGAATCAGGTCATAATCATATCAACAATAGTTCTTCTTTACCCCAGGCCAAATAGAACATTCACTACATGCCCTAAAAGACATACAACAATTATATCGTCTTTATCCTATCATCTGTGCCACAAGCCATAAATATTCACAACAACTTGATTCTTGATTATTAGAATAACAACAGAGATATAAATGATGAATAGAATAAAATGTACTTTGTCCTGAGTCAAATAATATCCAAATTATCCATATGATGTGGACTAAAATTCAAGAATGATATTCAAGATCCACAGTTCAAAATAACGGTTAAAGTTCAATAGAAAGATTCAGAAAAATAGGAAGGTTTAATTGAAATGATATTAGATGAAGCACGGACTATTAAAGAACATATAATCATTTTAGAAAATTTTACCAAATAGTACTTACCGTAGTAAGTTTAAGAGTATGAAAAAAAATGATACCCCTTACCTTAACACGTGATTAGATATTGATTTAAATGAAATTGATCAACTTATATATTTATAATTTAATTAGTAACTACCACATATAATTTCATGGTGCATACCAATTTGTATGAAATCATCAAAAGTGATTTTATAGAATAAAGTATAATAACTTCAATATAGTTTTTGAAAGAAAATAATATTTCAAAATAAATCTTCCAAATGAAGATCTTCACAAATATTCAAGATAACTTTAGCACACTCAAATAAAACTTACACAAAGTAATATTTAGAGAGTGAAAAAAAGAATAAGCAATGATGTTTTTATTAAAAATCCTTAAATTAAGACTTCTATTTTTAGCCAAGAATCTTATCATGATCCAAGATTTTTTAATTTAATACAAACCGTATATTTCAAGATAATATTTTATCCATGCCACTCATTTCATCTTTTAAGATTTCTTTAATCTAAACCATTTATTTAAAGATTATCTTTATTCTACACCGTTCATTTCAAATTCTATAATTATTGCATTATCTTTTATCTATACCATTAATTTCGTATTTCCTTTAATCTATATCATTCAATTAACTTTATATATAAAACAACTAACTTTATATATAAAACAACTAACTTTGTATAAATCAATTAACTTTATATATAAAACAAACAACTTTATATAATATATCATAATAAAATAATTTACTTTACATAATTTATATAAAGTAAATAACTTTATATAATTTATTATAATAAAAATAAATAACTTTATCAATTTAATTATTCAATAATAATTCACAATTATTCAGTATTATGACTAATTGTTATAAATGTAATGTAGTTGTCTTTCTGAGTTAGATACTCACAATACAAGTAGAAAAAGCAACTAATAATGAAATACAACAGTTTAATCAACATCATAATAGAGATAAAAATGATGTAGAAAATAAGTAAAAGAAAGAGCATGTTATTGTGTAATGACAATTATTGATTCAGTAATGTGAATTACTGTGCATATGCTATTGTGACAATTATCAGTTTAATAATATGAATTATTGTGCATGTGACAATTATTGGTTCAATAAAGTCAATATTGTACAATAGCTACTTTATTAGTTCAATAATATGAAACACTGTGCAATACCGTGTGCTACTGTGCAATATCGTGTGTTACTGTATAATACCGTATGTTACTAATTTTTTACCACCGGGTATTATAACAGTTAAAAGTGATAGTACCGTTGACTATTTTTATTTAAAAAAGTTACTTATGTCGTTTTCTATATCCGACAATATTTCGTTGTGGGGGTTCATCAATATTTGGTTATTTCGGCGTTGTTGTACGAATCGAATATTTCTTGACAAAACGAATATTCCCCGACAAAACGAATATTTTCCGACAAGATAAATTTTATACAAAATATTTCTTAATTTTCACTTTTCTCAATTTATTCACTTACCGTTTCAGAAGAAAATATATAAAGAAAAATTAAATTTGTATTTCATAAAAGTCGAGATCTTATAGATTACATTTGAGATTAATGTAGTCAAAGTTGTGCAACCATTGCAATATCTCTTTAAAAAGAAAAATTAATATTTTCACAAGATTCTCCTTATATGAATATTGGTGCAAAATAAGTCATCTAAAAATTCTCTTCTGTCAAGAAGCGAACTCAAAACCTCAATCTCATAACTTTAAGTAATTGTCCAACTAAGCTATATGATATATTTATAAATGAGACAATTCTCCATTTTAACAAAAATAAATAAATAAATAAAGTTTTTTTTAATTAAAAATAGTTTCAAATAAAGTTTTTAAAAATTTAATTTTGCCAAAAAAAAGAAAATCTAAAATGATGGGCTGTAAAGTTCAAATATAGCAGTGTTGAACCCAAGATGGGCCGAACGAAAAGTCTTGTTGTAGAATTATAATATTATTATGGATGTTTTAAATTTTATTTTTACAAATTTTTATTGGACAAAGTAATTAATTTTTATTTTTTTATTTAATAACTAAATCATATGGTCGAGTAGTATATTATATTTTTATTTTAATAATAGTAACAATTATTTTATCTAAATAATAATTAAATCTTATTTATACTTGAAACTATAATTATACTTATATTTTAATAATAGTAACAAATTTTAGTTAGATAGATGGTTTTTATGATAATTTTATTAAATTATATTACAAATTCATGTTTTATTATAAAATTAAGATATTATTAGATCAAATAATTTTATAAAAATATATTATTAATTTTTATTTTTTTATAAAACTGCAATATTAATTTTAATTTTTAATTTAAATTGTTAAATAATAAAAATTATCTTAATGTAAAAAACAGAATGAACTAAATATGAATTAAGATAATGCCCGGACTGAATTGCCGTATACATTCATATCTTATAATGGGTAAACGCTGGGCCATTCACACTTTCCTTGAACCTACATCATTAATATTAGTCATATATATGACATATGCGTTATGTATATAAATTATGTAAAATAAAATATAAAATATATAAAATTTGTTGAATTAAATAAAAAGATAAAGAATTAATATAAAAAAATAAAATAATAATATAACTAAACTTACAAGAGTAAAAGAGAAAAAAAAAGTGTGATACTGTTATACAACGTCAACGATTTTGGAGAGCCGCTTTATAATATAGATTTGCTGGAGTTTTTAAAAAAAATGATGTCTAAATTGTCTATTAATTTTTTTTCTTATAAAATTATGATATTAATTTTAATTTTTTTTTTAAAAAAAAGGCAAAATTTAAAGTCAAATCAAAAAATAAAAGTAAAATCAAATTATCTATTTAATAATAATATAGATAGATAGATAGATAGATAGATAGATAACTTGACATGTTTTGGTATTTAAAGGTAACAAATATATTAATATAGTGTAGATTTATTACTTACCCAGATAAAAAAATTCATAACTATTACTTAAAGAAGTACTATTTAATATATAATCATACTCTCAATTTTAGTTTATTGTTTAAAATCTTGGAGAAATTATTCCAAATAAACTACGATAAACATGACCAAATCTATATATATAAAACTCTCCTATCATGTCTTATTCTTCTCATACCTTTTTTATTTTATTGTTCCTACTCTATGTTTTGAACTCTTTTTTTTCTGTTCCACCCCCCCCCCCCCCCCCCCCCCCCCCCCCCCACCCACCCCAAATTCCACATGCAAGAGAGAGGTGATTGACCAATAAAGTTACTGTCTGTAAATATACCTGTATTAACAGTAAGATTCTCTCTCTCTCTTCTCTTCTCTCCCAACAAGTACGTCTATGTGAAAAATAACATATATATATTTGGTGATTCCGATCATGTGTTTGACTTTAGAATTTATTTTATTTTATCTTACAGATGCCTAAAAGAATATATATCAAAGGGGAATTGTATATATATATATATATATAGAATTGTTTAATTATTTGGATATATATTCTTTTGATTCTCAAAAAACTACCTCTCCTCTCTCTTCGATCATTTTCATACAAGCCTAACATGCATGAAACAAGCACCTCATGGATATATTCTTTCTTTCTTTATTTCTTTCTAGTCTCTCAAAATTTCTTTTTCTTGACTAATTAGTCTCCATTGACTATATTATATTATATGGAAGCAAATTAATATATAGTTGAAGGAAGGAAGGAAGGAAGGACTTAATTGATCTCAAGCCAAAAATTAAATACTCGATCTCATATATATATGCAAAGGAAAAATTAAACTATACTCTGTTGAGGAGGTTTGGCCATGGAAGAAATTGATGTGGGGGCATCAAATAAGAGTTGGTTGGATGAAGCTCAATCATGTTATTCAGAAACAATTCGGCAGACTATGAAGAAAGGAGCTTTAACAACTGCTACCATATTTTGTATATTTATGTTCATCGGAGCCCTTTTCGTCACCCGCTGGCTAGATCATGTCGTAAGTTTTTCTTTCTTTCTTTATTTTTTTTTTCTAGATTAAATTCGGAGACAGAGAGTACACGGTAATATATAAAAAAAGAAATTAATTCACGAGTTCTTACACATAGTGCATATACGATAATTTAAACCGAAGTTTTATTGAATGAATGATGTTTGGGGGAAATTAAGAGGAGGTTTTTTTTTTTTTGGGGTTGGGGGGGGGGGGGTCCTGTTTAATATCAGAAATATATATTTGAATCCAATCAGTTGTGGAATTTTTGAAAATTCATTTGATCTTAATTAGTGCAATTTTTTTTTAAGAATTATGATGAGTGATCAAAGCTGATGTATAATCCTTCCTTTTGTATTAGAAAAAAGTAATTAATCCAAGGAGGTGGGTGGGTGGGTAGGTGGGTAATTCCTCATGTATGTGTGAGAGTTTTGCTCTGTTCCGTTACATTCTCTTACTGCTTTTGGTAATGATAACTGCATTTTCTATTGTGGTCATCTTCAATCTGCTTTCAAGTAGCCTATCAGGCAGGCAGGAGCTCTACTGATGATATGTGTGGTGTTACTTAATTTTGGATTTATTTTCTTAATTCTAATGAATATCTTAATGTTATGGATGATTTTTTATTTATTTTTCCTTTTGGCCTTGGAAGTTTAGTTCCCCTTTAACTAGTTTTATTTTTACAGTCCATTTTTACGGGTGCTTCAAATGAAAAGTCATTTTCAACATCCAAAAATCACACAATAGACGCAAAATTTAAATATCAGCTCAATTGCTCTGCCGAGAACACTACAGAGACATGCCCAACAAATTATCCGAAAATAATTAACGTCAATAATTCATCAATGGGGGAATGTCCAGAATATTTTCAATGGATTTACGAAGATTTGAGACCATGGCAAAGGACAGGCATAACGAAAGAAATTGTGAAGAGTGGAATTCCCAAGGCAAATATGAGAGTAGTGATATTAGATGGAAAACTTTACCTAGAGCAGTATTCAGGTGTTTTTCAAACAAGAGACGTGTTTACCCTATGGGGATTACTGCAACTTCAAAAATTTTATCCGGGTAAATTACCGGATGTGGATTTCATGTTCAATTTGGGTGATATGCCAAGGATCCCAAAGAGAGACTATATGGGAGTGAATGCATCTATTCCACCACCAGTGTTTCATTACTGTGCCGATGATTCGACTTTGGACTTAGTTTTTCCTGATTGGTCATTCTGGGGCTGGTATGATATTTTTTTCATTTGTTGGTTTAACTAGACCTAATTTATTTATTTATTTTGTTCCGACGATATCATTAACACGTCATCATTAAATGCCGAGTCCGATTACATTCATCGACTCTTTTCAATCGGATTTTTAGCCGAGTTGATGCAATAGCATACTTCATAAATATTATATAAAAAAATCAGTTAACAATTTTAGCCGATTAAACACCATAGCATGCTACATTTCTAATTCTGTGGAGTTGGAAGAAATTATATTTTGTTTGTAGTGAATATTATTGTAAATTTTCAAGCCAGCTTCTTAATTAGTTTGATTTGCTTCATAGGCCGGAGATCAATATAAAGCCATGGGTGTCTTTGAAAAATGATTTAAAAGAAGGAAGCAAGAGAATCAAATGGTCGAAGAGAGAACCTTATGCTCATTGGCAAGGGAATTCATGGGTGAGTGGAAACAGAGGCGACCTCATGAAATGCAATGTCAGTAAAAAACATGACTGGAATGCTCGACTATATCATGTGGTAATTACTCTTCTTTGTCATTTTTTTTTCATCCATTGAATTCATAAATTTGGCATACATTATTGTAGATAGTGCTTACTTCTTATGTCCTATTTAATTTATTATTTTTATTTTAAAATGCGTGAAAATAACCTATATTGATGTCAAACTCGAAATAAGTTATATTTGGCCCCCATTTTAGAAATTCTTTTATTTATATAAATTATTTTAGAGAATTGATATTTTTACAAGAGAAATTGATATTTTCACAAGTCTCTGCTCACATGAAAGTGAGTCCCACTTAATATTCATGTAAACAGAATCTTACGAAAGAACAAGTATAAATACACAATAACCAAACACTACATCCATCCATACCATTAAAAAGTGAGACATGACATTAAAATTTATGCCATACCCTACTTTTTAATAGTATAAATGGATATAATTTTTTTTATAAAAATATCGATACTCTTATTTTATTGTCAATAAATATAAGCTTCATTTAAGAAACTCATTTATTTGGGACCCGCTTTAGAAATTCTTTATTCAAAAGAAGCTTTTATTGATATAAAGGTTCGGCATGAAGTGTTGTCGAATTACTTTTTGACAAAAAAATCTCATAGCCAGACGTGGTCCTCCTTTTGGACCTTGACCCGTATCACATGGGTGCAAGACCACCCCACTTCTCAACCAAATTACAATCCACACTTTTTTAAATTGTTTTTTTGTTTTTTTTCTTTAGTTATCGTGTGTATGAGTGTATCTAAACCTCTTACAACATTCGACAAATTTCACATAAGAAAGTACAAACGTACGTAGGAGTTCATGTTTTTCACAAGTTTTTTAAAAGTTCAAAACGACACTCTTAATTTGCACTTGATTTTGATTCCAAATACATGGTAATCTCTGCAAACATTTGAAACAGTCTTATTAATCATATTGGTGAATTGTCACTGTGCCTGCACATATGGTAAACTTTAACAATTTTGCAGAATTGGAATGATGAGGTAAAGTCAGGATTCAAGCATTCAAATTTAGCAGATCAATGCACTCATAGGTTGGTGATTTAATTCAGTAGTTTCTAGCTAGATCTTGTCCTGTATTCATGTTCATTTTATCACTTAATTATATTAATTTCTTAACCTCTTTTTTTGGCATTTATTTGCTTAGGTACAATCATAGGTTGGTGATTTAATTCAGTAGTTTCTAACTAGATCTTGTCCGGCATTCATGTTCATTTTTATCACCTAATTATATTAATTTCTTAACCTCTTTTTTTGGCATTTATTTGTTTAGGTACGAGATTTATATTGAAGGAAGAGCATGGTCTGTTAGTGAAAAATATATTCTAGCATGTGATTCTATGACTCTTCTTATTAATCCTCAGTACTATGATTTCTTTTCAAGAGGTTTACAACCTCTGGTGCACTACTGGCCCATAAACAATAATTACAAGTGCAAATCAATTAAATTTGCGACTGACTGGGGAAATAGCCACAAAAAGAAGGTGACTTTCAATCTTTATAACTCCATATATATATATATATATATATATATATATATATATATATATATATATATATATATATATATATTATAAAATTTCTTTAGTTAGACGTGCACAAAATATATTTATACTTTAATTATATAATAAAATTTAAATTCTCAACATATTTGTATGTATAAAGTCAACTATATTATAGACAAATTAATACAATAAAAAACAAAAAATTGGCTTACACACAAAGAATAGTCATCAATTTTATATTTGTGCATACGTAATTGTACAATATGTAAAAAACTTCAATTATACATGAATAAAATATTATCACAATGAAGATCGTTGATGTCACAGACTGTTGAGCTTTTATAAACCTTAAAACACTTAAAAGAGAACATCTATTATCTTTGAACAGAGTTAGTACAAGTAATTTGATATGATTTTAAGATATTACAAGTATAGATAGCTCTTTTATTTATGAAATTTATATATGAGCAAAATTTTGTGTACTTTCTTTTTCTTTTCTTTCTAACTCAATTTTCTGACTTGACGAAGGCTCAAAAAATTGGAAGAGCTGGGAGCAAATTCATACAAGAGGGATTAAAGATGAAGAATGTTTATGACTACATGTATCATATATTGAATGAATATTCAAAGCTCATGAATTATAAACCAACAATTCCTACCCGCGCCGTCGAAGTTTGCCCGGAGACAATGGCTTGTAGAGAACCTCTAGAGTTAAACAAGAAGTTCAAGATAGAATCCATGGTGAAGGCTCCTTCTGATTCAAGTCCATGCATTTTGCCTCCATATACTCCCCAAGAGCTTCATGCTTTAAATAATAGGAAACAAAGTACAATAAAGGAAGTGGAGATGTGGGAAAAAAGTAAGAAAGCTAAAAAAGTGAATTTTTAAATGAAGGTATGGCATTTTTGTTTAGGTGTTCTTATTTTCATCTTTGAGAATTCATGAAATCACCTTTCCTAGATATAATCTGTATTTTGTAGTTTTTCAGCTTTTCTTTATTTGCAAAAAATATATATGTTAGTTTTGCTTGATTTGTCAATAATTTTGAGACGTGATGCAAGAAAGTTTCATAATACAATAAGATTACGATGCGTCATTTTGTATGCATGTTTATATTTTTAATTATTTTTTTGTAACAACAATGACGTTTTACAAGCTAGATTTGAGGAATTAAGAATACAAAGTAAAAATAATATTTGAGTTTTCAGGGAGAAGAAAGATGATGGTGAGGTTGATGATGGTGGTAGATATGGTTTTACGATGCCATTTGGGGGTTCGGATTTGGTCACATCGTGATGAATTTTAATGGGGGATTTTGGAAAAGAAGATGAAGAGAAAAGTTTGACCTCGGAGAGCCACGTAAACCATGTAGCCTTAGTCCATGTTATTTTCTTTTTCTTTTTCTTTTTACCAGTTACATAGGAAAAAAATCTGAAACAATTTAAGAGGCTTTTAATCAATTTAATAGAATGGTCCAATTTTTTTTTAATTTTAATTAGTTCAGTTTATCAATTGTATAAATTAAAATTTTAGTAGTGTAATAAGTAAAAGGTGCAAACTATAACGTGATAATCCTTAATTTTGCTGTTATTTTTGCAGTTAACCCAAAAAATAATTATCAATCTTGTACTTTGTACATAAATAATAGTATAATATGCAAAAAACTATAATTACATATGCATAAAACATAGCCACAAAGAAGATCCATTTATATCACATTCTATTGAGCTTTTGCGAACCCTAAAACACTTGAAAGAGAACATTTATTATTTTTTGAGAGTACTAGTACATGTATTTGATATGGTTTTCTAATGATTTTTACAAGTATAGCTCTTTTATTTATGAAATTTGTATTTGAGTAAAAAAATATGTATTTTCTTCTCTTATTTTTAACTCAATTTTCGACTTGAAGGCTTAAAAAAATTCAAGAGTTGGGAGCAAATTCATCCAAGAGGGGTTAGAGATGAAGAATGTTTATGACCAAATGTTTCGTGTTTTCTTTTTTGATCAGCTAAAAGAAAATTTCATTGAACACTGTGAGCTCAGGAATAAAATTAAAGTTTACATTAAATAGTCATAAATGAAATTAGGGTTAACATTGAATGTCCTAAAATAAAATAACGAACAAATAGAGACCGAAAAATATAATTTAAGAGTTGTTGTCATGAGTTCCAATGCAGAAGGCTTGTGGGGACTACTCGGGTTTGGGAATCGGTTGAGGGATTGGATTGCTGGCTAGAAGAATTGGGTAATTTGGGCATTACCTGGGTAACTAGGGATATTCCAGGAATTTCCTCATCATTAAGAACATTTCTAGAAATTCCCCTCTTGACATGTGCCTAGCACATGTCATGGACCCTATAAATATCATTCACCTAACAAGTGAAGGGGGAGGATTCTTTGAAAAAACACTTAGAATTGAGTCATCGAAACACACACTCTCTCTATCTAGAAACAAGAGGTAAGTTGGAAAGAATTGGGAATTTATGATCGACTTATCATCGAGTGAATGAAAGTGTTGGCTTGCCTATCTGGAATTCACTCGAAACACCTGTCACGGCTCCTGGACACCAGCTGTTACGCCGTGATTCTGGAGTTCTGTCACGTGTTACTTTGGTAGTTGCTCACCGGTTCTTCCACCCTCTCTAATCTTTCAACCGATTTTGTATCTTTTGCGGATTTCTCTCCTCCACCATAACTACATATAATAATAGTACATAAGTAGCAAATCCAAAAGATATAGGTAAAGCCATTATAGAAAAACAATACAAAAAACCTATAAATTATGTATAAAAAATAGCACATTGTCTAGCAATCATAAACCTAGACACCTGATTCTTAAGGAGAATAAATCTGAATTGAAGTTTAGTAGACACCCCCATGCAAAACTCCATCAATTGTTGAATTTCAAAATTCTCCAAACATCCAACAATACCCGTAAAAAGATACTAAAACGTAAAAGCAAATAATCTTGCCAATCATCACAATCAATTCTTCATTTTAAACCCTATCGCCAAGGAGAAGAAAAATCCTTTTTGTAGTTTTGTAAATGCCCTGTTAACGCCAAATTTTGTAGCACCCGTTTAAATCACAAAATAACGAGCGAAATAAAACGTCCAACACAAATAATTCAGAGAAATTACTGTAAAGACACGAGAAATTTACGTGGAAACCCAAATCGGGAAAAAACCACGGGGAAAGAGAACAATTCACTAGAATAATATTGATGGTTACAGGTTTCCCTGATAATAGAGAGCTTGTATGCTGGAAAATTGGTTCTGCGTGTGAAATAGTGAGTAAAATAAGCCAATGTTTTTTCTTTCCTGTTGTTCCCCTTTTATATGCCCATGCAACCATAATTACCAGCATTAATCAACCAAATAAACGTCTCTCTCTCAGACAACCGTTTGACAGACTTTTCATTTTTCAAGTAAAGTGGCTTTTCCTCTTCCAGACAGCCCATCCGTCAAAATGAATGGTCCAACAGATAACCCTGCCAGGCCCAGCCCAATAAATTAATAGGGACCAACCGAATAATCCAGTATGGGTCCAAACCCGGGCCCAAATTATCTCAGCCCAACATTGCCCCCCCACTCTCCTATTTGTAAGAGTCTTAAATAGGAGAGTAATTCAAACATTCTTATTTCCCTCGTAACTGATTATACCCAAACAGGCCTTAACTCCCCACGTCTGGCACACGATCATCACCCTCCTCTCACGTTCCCCCAAATCTGCTTCCGTTTGATCTTTGGGCGCCTCCCTACACTCCCAAAACTGACGCCTATTGAATTTCGTGCGCCCCCTACACCCCCAAAACTGATGCCTGTATGTATTATTTTCATCTATAAAAGCCCCAAAAGTCTTTTTCCTAACATACTACTCATTTTCTGAAATCCCCCTTTCTCTCTCCTTCTGGGTTTCTGAAAAATCCTCAAAAAAATTTCTTCTTTGGTATCCATGGCAACTCAAGGTCATGCTTCTTCTTCTCATGCCCAACCTACCTTTGATAGGGAGAAAGAAAATGCCATCCGGCGAATATATAGAGACGCCCTAGCAGCAAACACCCCGTCGTCTGTAACCCCCGCCAAGCTTCAATCGTTCCGCCATGATTACCAGATCCCGCTTCAGTACGAGCTCAAAATTCCCCGACCTCATGAGAGGATGTACTGGCAACTCGAGGGAGGCTGGATAGGAGTTCCATCCCTAACCCTCAAACATGGCGTCCGATTCCCTCTCCATCCTTTCATCACTGAGTTTTTAGGGTTTATAGGGATCGGGTTCTCCCAACTTGTTCCCAACTCTTATATCCACCTGATCTGCTTCATAGCCCATTGCCGAGACCAGAATGTGGATCCAGCCTTAGATCTGTTCTTAAGCTATTTCAAACTCATCAACTCGAAAGAAAAGGGTTTTAAGGTCTTAACCCGATACGCCAATCGGAAAGTCTGGATGGCCACCCCTCAAAGCAACAAAGGATGGCACTCCTCCTGGTTCTTCATCCGAGGAACGGATACCGTTCTTCTACCACCCTGGGGAGAACCGAGCAAGGCGTCCCTAGGGTTTGATCACATTGAGGACGTTCGGGAGGCCGACCTCGAAAAGCTTCTTTCTTCCATGCCGACAGACCTCTAGCCCAACAACCTGCTTTCCGACCAAGATTGGCTTTATGCTCATGGAAGTAAGTACCCAAATCACTTATAAAATTTCATCTTAATTTGTCTATCTTATAACTATCCATCTTCTGTGCAGTAGTGCTTTTTCGCAGTTCGGAAAGGAATGCTTCCGATCCTCCCCCGATCACCCAAGGCCAAACTCAGGAGGGGCCCATCTTCATTCAGTTTCCTGCCTCTTCGGAAGAGTCTGAACCTCCTGCTGAACCATTAATCCGAAGAAAGAAGAGTTCTTCTTCTTCGACCATTTCGGGTGAAAACCCGATGGCTCAAAGAACCAAACAAACAAACTTACAGCAAGAATCTGCCCCCCAAACCGAAGCCCAAACAAATACACAAACCGAGCCTGAACCTCAGGTTGAACCACAACCCTCTTCGGGTAATCCTCCAGACAATTCGACCGCCTCGGCCGACCCTACTTCGGGAACCCCAAAAAGAAAAGGCCCAGAGATATCCAAAAAACGAAGTGTTTTTGATATGTCTGAGTCAGAGCTCCGAAAAATCCTGAAGACCAAAAAACAAAAAACCTCCCATTCTTCCAAACCACAACCAGCTTTATCCCGACCCCCTTCTCATAAACAGACCCAGCAAACCCCCGATCAACAAAAAACTCCCACCCCCGAACCGAACAAAGAAAAAACATCTGAACAACCTCACCCAACCCCAGCTCAGACTAGTAAATCGGCCGGAAAACGACCAATGGTAGAGCAAGCCGATCCCGTAGAAGAGTCGATACCTGAAATTGACCCTTCGGCAACCGAACAACCTCCCCCACAACCAAATGATGGACCCCTTCCTTCCTTCTTTCCAAACGAGGCCAATACTAGCCTTCCATTCACGGCCTTCAACAGTTTCAACTTCCGAGCCGATAACAATGAGTTCCATGACTACTCCAACCGTGAGTTCATCTACGCCACCGCCCTTCATCAAGGCCGGGTAAGAATTTATTCTTCATTTAAATTTATTCCCAAAAATTTCCTAAGGTTTCTGATCATCTTTCTTGAGAATTTTTTGTAGGCCTTGGCCACCTTCAGCCGTCTCCTTGGTCGGGAATCAAGGAAGGAAAACAGTGATACAAAGGCGAAAAAGATGAAAACCAAGTATAAGGCCTTGAAGAAGAAAAACAAAGAACTAACCGCCGACAACGTAGACCTTAAAACATCCAACGAAAATCTTCAACAACAGTGTGAGAGTGTGCTTGACATCAATAATCAAAGAACCGAAGAGATCACCCGACTCCAAGCTGAGAAGTCTGAGACATTGAAGAACTTTCAGCAACAAACTGAAGAACTCACCAAGCTGAAAGAACAAAATGCCCAATTAACCTCCGACATACAACGCCAACAAAACGCCAATGAAATTCTGCGGGATCAAGTTCGACTTTGGAACCCCCGAACTTCGATATCAGATCCTCGAAGAGTACAGATCATCTCCTGAATTGTTGGACCAGATAATTGAACAATTCCGCAAGGGTTTTCAGGCTGCCATGGTAAAAGCAGCAAAAACTGGTGTGGATCCTTCAGTGTTCTCCGATTCTGACTCTGACTCTCCCGAGGACAATAATTAACTCCGAACCGCCAACTTTTTCCTTGTATATATTTTCTTTATTTCTTCTTTTTTATTCTCCAATGTAACTTGCATCAATTTCATCAATGGAACTTCGGGATTTTATTAATGTCTTGTGCAAACATATACTATGTACTGAAATTTCCTTTAAAATTCAACTAAGTACAAGTAAGTAAAACATTCTACCCGATTTATTGGAAATACTTCCTTAATCTAGTTGCATGCCAAAAATTCTTCAAATCGGACCCAGACATATCCCGAAGACGATATGTCCCATATTTTACAACTTCAATAACTTCATAGGGCCCTTCCCAATTCGGCATCAACTTACCCGTATTCATGGGGGTAGATGCTTCTGCTTCCCGAAGTACCAAATCCCCGACCTCAAAACGCCTTTGCCTAACCTTTCGATTATAGTGCCTTGCCGTTTTTTGTTGATACAGAGCCAACTTTATTACCGCAGCATCCCGAAGTTCGTCCACTAGATCAAGGTTAAGCCTAAGTCCTTGTTCATTGTATAATTCATTAAAGTTAACTCTCCGAAAAGAAGGAGAGCCAACCTCAACCGGGATTAAGGCTTCAGTCCCGTATGAAAGCCGAAAAGGAGAATCCCCGGTAGTTGTTCGAGGAGTTGTCCGATACGCCCATAAGACACTAGGAAGCTCCTCGGGCCACCTTCCCTTAACATCATCCAGTCTCCTTTTAATCCCATTCAATAGAGTCCTGTTTGTCACTTCGACTTGCCCATTGGCCTGAGGATGAGCCACCGATACCCTCCGATGCTGTATACCCAAGTCAGATAAAAAAAATTCGAATTCAGCTCCAACAAATTGCAGTCCGTTGTCAGATACAAGGACCATCGGGATCCCGAATCTAAAAACAATATTTTCCTTAAGGAAATTGATACAATCCTGCTCAGTAATACGCCGAAGTGGTTTCGCCTCAACCCATTTGGTCATGTAATCTATTGCCACTATCATATAGGAAAACTGTCCTTTGGCCTTTGGCATCGGACCCACCAGATCGACACCCCAAACTGCAAAAGGAATTGGGGAAAGTACTGAAGATAACTCTTCGGGTGGTCGATGTGCCACAGAACTGTTAAGCTGACATTTCGGACACTTCTGCACAAACTCCTTTGCTTCTCGAAACATCGTTGGCCAATAGTATCCTTGACGGATCAGTTTATATGCCAATGACTTGGCCCCCATATGGTCGCCGCAAATCCCTTCATGCACTTCCCGAAGAGCATACAAAGCTTCCGACGGGATAAGACATTTTGCCATGGGTCCCGAGTACACCCTTCGGAACAAATCTCCATCAATCAAACAGAAATAGGCACTTCTATATTTTATCATTTTTGCCAAAATTTTATCACTTGACAACTTACCATCAGCCAAATACTCTAAATAAGGAGTCAACCAACAATTAGATCTTTCCACGCACTTGACCTCCTTCTTCAGTATACTAGGGTCGATCAATTCTTCAATATACACTGACCCCGACAAAGACTCGTTCGGGGTAGTAGCAAGCTTTGATAAGGCGTCAGCCACAGTATTATCACTCCGGTCAATGTTCTGTAATGAATAGGAGATAAAGTACTGCAGGACACTCTTTACTTCGGACAGGTACCTTGTTATTCTAGTACCCCGAGCTTCGTATTCTCCCTGAATCTGTTTTATCACCAGCTGGGAATCACTCATGATCAGCAAGCTCTTGACCTCCAAACTTCGAGTCAATCTTAGGCCAGCCAATATAGCTTCGTACTTTGCCTCATTATTGGTCGCTTTGAATTTAAACCGGATTGCTTGTTGGACCCTAAAACCTTCAGGACTTGTCAAAATTACACCGGCTCCACTCAAGTTTGCTGTGGATGATCCATCAACACTCAAAGTCCAAGAATGAGAAGGACCCGACTGCCCCCCAGCTATCAGTGTTACTGCCGACCCCGAAGAACCAACTGATTCCTCTTCGGAGAACATGCACTCCACCATAAAATCAGCCAATGCTTGGCCCTTTATCGCCGTCCGAGGACGGTATTTAATCGTGAACTGGCTTAGCTCAACAGCCCAAGCCACCATCCTTCCCGATGCATCGGGCTTTTGAAGAATTTTCTTTAAAGGTTGATCGGTGTAAACAATTATTACCCGACCCTGGAAGTAATGCCTTAGCTTTCTGCTAGCTATCACCTGGGAGTAGACACACTTCTCTAGGTTAGGATACCTCGTTTCTGCATCTCTCAAGGCATGACTAACATAGTAGACCGGATTCTGTCGACCTCCCTCTTCCCGAATCAACACAGCCCCAACAGCCATTGCACTTACAGCCAAATAGATGTATAGCAACTCCCGACTTAATGGCTTCTGCAGCAACGGAGTCGAAGACAAATATTTTTTGATGCCTTGGAATGCATCCTCGCAATCCGAAGTCCAATGAAATGATTTCTCGTTCTTCGGCCCTTTCAGGGTGTCGAAGAATGGCAAACACCTTTCGGCCGATCGGGACATGAATCGCCGAAGAGCAGCTATCCGACCTGTCAATCTCTGCACATCCTTGAATGTCTTCGGAGACTTCATATCAATGACTGCCTTAATTTTTTCTGGGTTAGCTTCTATCCCCCTCTTACTAACTAGATAACCCAGAAATTTGCCTGCACCGAGCCCGAATGTGCACTTAGTGGGATTCAACCGCATATTATAATGACGAACTGTCCGAAAGCACTCCTCCAAATCATCCAAATGGTTATGCACCCTGGCACTTCGAACAATCATGTCATCTACATACACTTCCATGTTCCGACCAATTTGTTTTCGGAAGACTTTGTTCATCATCCTCTGATAAGTTGCCCCAGCATTGATCAGCCCGAAGGTCATCCGGTTATATGCATAAATAGCCCGATGAGTAATGAAGGATGTCTTTGGGATGTCTTGTTTGTCCATCAAAATCTGATTATATCCCGAAAAGGCATCCAGAAAGCTGAGTATAGCATTCCCCGAAGTAGCATCGATCAACTGGTCGATGTGTGGTAGAGGATAGAAGTCCTTAGGGCATGCTTTATTCAGGTACGTGTAGTCTATGCAAACCCTCCATTTCCCATTTTGTTTGCGGACCAACACAACATTTGCAAGCCATTCCGGGTACTCAATTTCTTCAATAATCCCGGCATCCAACAGCTTTCCCACCTCTTCGTCAATTATTTTTTGGCGTTCGGGAGCAAAGATTCGCCTCTTCTGAAAGACAGGCTTCTTCTCGGGATCAACGGACAACCTGTGAATGGCCACGTCTTCTGTCATCCCAGGCATGTCTCGGGGTGTCCAGGCGAAGATATCAGCATAAGTTCTGAGTAGTTCGACTAACCCTTTCTTCAAAGTATCTTGCAACCCGGCCCCTATCTTTATCAACTTCTCACTATTCCCCGGAATAAGCTCCACATCTTCCGTCTCTTCAGCAGGGGAAGCCAGTAGTTCGGTAACTCCCTCGGTGAAAGACTCAACATCCACTGTCAAAGTCTGTCTCATCTTACTGACCCCGATCACCGGTGCTGTAAGAGTATGCCGATAACACCTTTTGGCAATGTCCAGATCCCCCTTAACTTCCCCAACCCCATGTGGGGTAGGGAACTTCATTTTGAAGTGAGCAATTGAGGTAACTGCTTGGAGTGCTGACAACGTCGTCCTTCCAAGAATGGCATTGTAAGCCGAGTCTACTTGTACTACAAAGAACTTAACGTTAACAGTCACTTGTTTGGGAGATTCCCCGAACACCATGGGCAACTCAACTGTGCCGATTACTGGCACCGCTTCATTCCCGAACCCATATAGTGGCAATTCCTGGCCAACCTCCAGCTTGATTCCCTCCAAGTTCATGCGCTGGTAGGCATGACTATATAACACATCAACCGAAGACCCGTTATCGATCATTATTCTCTTCTTATCGACGGGCCCTACTTGGGCAGTTATCACCAATGCCCCTTCATGTGGCTCCACTGAGTCAACCGGATAATCTTCATCCGAAAATGAAATCACCGACCCCGGATATAATTGTTCTGTTTTAATCGACTGTTCTGTTACAGCCATCACCGTATCCGAAGTGGGTCTCCTGCGCTTTCCCGATGACTTGATGGGCAAACCTCCACTAATGACATCAATTACTCGTCTCGGCTGACTCCCACTAGCCTCATTCTGATTGTTCTTTTGGGGCCGAACCCCCTGCGGGACTGTTCGCCCGGCCACAAAATGTTGTAATCGTCCACTCTGTATATTTTTCTCAATCAGCTTCTTCAAGTCTGGACATCCTTCAGCATCATGTCCCCTAGACTGATGGTACTCACAGTACTGATTTTGAAATCCTTCATAACCCCTTTTACTCCGAGGTGGTTCATAAAATTGTGTACCCCTGATTTCATTCAGCACCTGCACCCGATCAGCATTCAGTGGAGTAAATGATTTTTGTCCAAACCTGGGTTAGGCGGGTGGTTTGTTCGCCTGATTATTTCCCCTCGGCCCCAACCTATCCATCACATCCGACTTCCCCTCCTTATGTTTATACTGATCAGATCCCTTCTGATTTTTGGACAAAGTAGTCATGGCCTCCTCAATTACAATGAAATTCTCTACTCGTTCATAATCATCGGCCAAATCCTTCGGTGGTTTGAACATGATATTCTTCATTAGCTTCTTTGATCTATAGATGTCCAACCCCGTTGTAAAGAAACCCAACGCTTGGGTCATATCCAGGTTGACTACTGCCCCTGCTGCCTCCCTGAACCTTTGCACGTACTGGTTAAGGGTCTCATCTCCCTTCTATTTAATTTGCATCAACGATGCAGTCAGCTTACCCCTTCTTTTGTTGCTGCCGAACCGGTCATGGAATTTATCACACAACTCCTTCCATGAATTAATGCTTCCCGAAGGCAAAGACACGATCCACTGCTTTGCTGCCTTTTTCAAGGTTGTTATGAAGATTTTACACATCCCTGCATCTGAATGGTTGTAGTACCCCATCACAATCTCATAGGAATTGGTATGGTCATAGGGATCACCGGTGCCATCGAAAGACTCCAATGGTGGCAACTTCATCTTCGGATCAGCCTTTTCCATATTGATTGCAGCAGAAAATGGAGAATTGGTGTTCGTCGACTTTGCTACTGCCTTGACTTCGGCTAATTGTCGTTCCAATTCTGCCATCCTTTTCAATAAGGGATTATCATCATCATTAGTTTTCTGGAGATCAGGTTCGGCCCCTGAATCCCTCCTCGGGCTACGAACATCCCGATCATTCTGCACATATCCCGAACCTCTCCTCGGGCTCCGTTTTTCCCGATCATCGGGCACATACCCCGAAACTCTCCTCGGGCTCCTGATTTCTCTATCATCCTGCACATACCCCGAACCCCTCATCGGGCTCCTGCTTCGGGCATGTCGTCTTTGGGGGGATGGTGAACGCCTCCGCCGTTCTGAATAAATAGATCCCCTATCCCGAAAGGGAGTTGATTCTCCACCCACTTGCTCCGATCGTGATTTTGGTGGGCCATAGTTATTTTCGACTCCATACTGTGATGTGGGTGGGTCATTCACCCGTCCCCGAACCCTCTACTCTGGGGTGTCTGTATTCCAGACCCTTGTATTGTGTTCTGTGGTCCTTCATCCCTTTTCAACTCGGTCAGTAGAGCAACCCACCCTTCTTGCTGATGTTGAAGAGATAACATAGCCTGCTCTGCCGCTTTGATCCTCTGTCGCTTAATAGATTCCCTCTGTTCATGGAGATCTCCTCCTGCAACCGTGTGCTCCCGAACAGAATCTTGTCGAATGGTTTCCCTATCATGTCCCAAACCAGGAGAATCAAAGGAAGACAACCGTTGACGAGCTGAGTTAGAGTGTGACGCCATGGATCCTCCCCTTTGATGGAGAGGACCCAACCTATCCTTGACCGAACCTCTAACAGTTGGTGTTGATGAACCTGTCCGCTCCACATGATTATCTTGATGCTCCATAATCGCAATACACCTGCTTTTTACTTCAACTGTGATTTTTCAAACAGAACCGGCCCTCCTTCTAGCACCAATGTTAACGCCAAATTTTGTAGCACCCGTTTAAATCACAAAATAACGAGCGAAATAAAACGTCCAACACAAATAATTCAGAGAAATTACTGTAAAGACACGAGAAATTTACGTGGAAACCCAAATCGGGAAAAAACCACGGGGAAAGAGAACAATTCACTAGAATAATATTGATGGTTACAGGTTTCCCTGATAATAGAGAGCTTGTATGCTGAAAAATTGGTTCTGCGTGTGAAATAGTGAGTAAAATAAGCCAATGTTTTTTCTTTCCTGTTGTTCCCCTTTTATATGCCCATGCAACCATAATTACCAGCATTAATCAACCAAATAAACGTCTCTCTCTCAGACAACCGTTTGACAGACTTTTCATTTTCCAAGTAAAGTGGCTTTTCCTCTTCCAGACAGCCCATCCGTCAAAATGAATGGTCCAACAGATAACCCTGCCAGGCCCAGCCCAATAAATTAATAGGGACCAACCGAATAATCCAGTATGGGTCCAAACCCGGACCCAAATTATCTCAGCCCAACATGCCCCATGTAGCAATTCCTCAATTGTTGACTGTTAAAACTCTCCACAGTAGTTGCTTTTATCCCATGATGATAGCATCCCAGTGTACATGCATCAAACTCAAAAATAAACCCCAACAAAGAAAAGATCATTGTGATAAAACCTTTATCTTTCGAACCAATTGATTGAGCCTTTGTTTATTGCAAGCAAATGAATCTACTCCTATGCTGGCACCATCTAGTTCACCATAGTTCTCTATTCATTGCTACCATACCTCTCAAATACCATGATAGAAAAATCATAATTATCATTGATTTTCTCCCACAGTATTCCCGCTAATTAGGAGTTCTTCAATTTTCTTCTTTGCCTTCATTAATTTCCTGGTCTGAGTTATTTTTCAATAAACCTAATTCTTTACCTGACTAGCTCCAAAGTCTTTAAGATTATATCATTCCTCCTTGCAATATCCCCTTCTGATAGAGACCCATTTACTATTTTTGGCTTCCTTCCCTTTTTTTTTTCCCAACAAGATCTTCAATATTCTGCATGAATCTCCACCTTTTAACCATTTTATTCTTCCCCTTTTCCATAATTTGCCGCTTGAGGTAGTTTTTGTCAAGGAAGCCCTCTTTGCAATCTCCTCCTCGATCTTCATTGGACTGGATATCATAGAAAAAATCATCTTCCTTTTCCAATCTTTCTTTAATTTTCTCACAGTCAATACAGTTGCACTGCCCCTTTTATCACTGTTGTTTTCTTTCGCTTTTCAACTTTGTTGTTCAATAGATAATTGTCTCCTGCCTCTTCAAATTCTTTGAGCCTCCATTTACCCATGGCATATTTCTAGCACCATTTAAAGACTTCTCAAATTTTTTAAAATACTTATCTTCCATATTAAATGCAGGTAGTTTTTCTTTTGTGAACAGTCCAAAAACATGTGTATTCATTTCTTCTTCTATATTTTCCAGTGAACTACTATCCTCCACATTTTTCGGCCACTGTGTATTATCAAGCATTTCTGGATCCACTTGGAGGCAATAAACATCGTCACTATTTATTTCCTTTACTGTGAGCGAAACATGTTATCCATCCACACTGAGGAACTTTATGTAACTAGAAATTACATTATATTTTGTCCAGATCATGATTCTTGCTTTGTCCAGGCGACCCATGCATCTTCAAAGTTTCATCATCACAAGTCAAAAAATCACCCCACACCGTTGCTATATTTTCCATAGTTTCTTTAGTGCAAGCCTTCAATGGTATTCCTTGGACTACTAACCACATGATTCTCCTGATCTCCTGATACGGATTACCTTTGACTGTGATTGCCCACCGTTGTAATTGATGCCCCAAATCTTCTTGAACTTTTATTCTTTCCTCTACTCTAAGGGGGAGTTTGATTGAAATTTAATGAATTTGAATAGCTGAATGATTAAATCGATCAGTTATTTAGTGCGTTTGTTTAGGACTGAATAGTTAAATCGGTCAAATTTTTGAACTGAATGACTAAGTCTAATTTTTTTAGCTGAATGGTTAAGTCCCGACTGAATAAAGTAAAAAAAAAAATTAAAAATTATATTAAGTAATATTAAATAAATTTATAACAATTTTGAATTTTATCATAGGGATAAAATAATAAAAATATGTTATTCAGATGTTTCAGACATATCACTTATCAAACAACTTTTTTCATTTAGTATTTAAAAATTTATTTCATTCAGATTACTTAAGTATTTAGAAAAAACTATTTCATTTAGTTTTTATCAAACACCTCCTAAGTATCACCAAAAAACAATTTTTTTTTTCTTTTAGCTTCCTTCTCCTCTCCTCTATTTTTCCGTGAGATAAACCATACCATTCTTTCCCACTTCATTTTAACTTCTTCATTAATTTATGACTCCCTTTATGCTCTGTTCCTTGCATCACTTCTTTCTTGTTTCCCATTTCCGTGATATGACTCTTCTGTTCAACTTGATTTTCCACGGAGAATCTCGCTATATTCATACTTGTTTCCTTTAAAACTCCTTCAATTCCGTTCCACTTTAAGATTGCATTTTTTGCATCTTTTTCTACTACTGAATCGAACAAAACCAAATTATTATTTTTTTGTGCCTTAATTCCCTATTTTTCTTCTTTGGAAGGTATATATTTTCAATCTTCCCGAGGCCCTTAAAAAGATTCCATATCTCCCTTTTCATCTCCCCTCTTACCAACCCTTAAAGGTAGATTGTAATAATACTCCCAATCTTGTTTTTTCTTTCTTTGATCTTCGCTTATTCTTCCTCCTTCAACCATACCCACTTTCCAACTCTAAATTTCTTTGTTTGCTACTTTTCATTGTATGATGCCCATCCTTCAGTATTACCTTCGATTGCCCCTCTTGAAAATCCCTCTTTGAATGAATATGCAAAGCTCATGACTTACAAACCAACAATACCTGCCAGAGCTGTTAAACTTTGTCCGGAGACAATGGCTTGCAGAGAACCCCTAGAGTTAAGCAAGAAGTTCAAGATAGAATCCATGCTGAAGGCTGCTTCTTCTGATTCAAGTCCATGCATTTTTCCGCTTCCATATACTCCCCAAGAGCTTCATGCTTTAAATGATAAAAAAGAAAGTATACGAAAGGAAGTGGAGATATGGGGAAAAAGTGAATTTTCAAATGAAGATATATCATTTTTGTTTAGGTTATTTTCAATATTGAGAGCGAATGAAATCACCTTTCCTAGATATAATATGTATTTTGTAGTTTTTCTTTCCTTTATTTGTAAAAAATATATATGTTACTTTTGTTTGAATTGCCAATCAATTTGGAGACGTGATATAAGAAAGTTTCATAATACAATAAGGTTAATTGCGATGTACGTATATGCATTTATATGAATATATTTCATACTAAAAAATTATGTAACAAGTGTAATGTTATAAATTTGGTCGCATCAAATAGTTTGATTTTGCATGCATGTTTATATTTTTAATTATTTTTTGGAGACAACAACGAAGTTTTATAAGTTAGATTTGAGGAACCGAGAATACAAAGTAAAAACAATATATGAGTTTGAGAACCTATATTATTACAATATAGTAAATTTATGAACATATTTTAATCCTAGAGTTTAGGGAGAATTTAGGGATAAGACTCGTGATATGTTGAAGTGAACTTGTTGAATTTTGACTTCATATTGATGGGCATATTTAAATTAGGATTTGTTGAACCGAGCTTGTTGAATTTTGACTTCTTATTGATGAGCATATTTAAATTAGGATCTGCTGAATCACTTGTTGAATTCTAACTTCTTATTGATGGGCATATTTGAATATGTTGTGACGGAATTGTACTATTCATCTCAAATAAATTCTTTATTGGTGAAGCAGACATTTGTGTAAATTAACCCAAAAAACATGTTAGACTACATCATTACTCAAAAGGTTAACACCTATTAGGTATGATTGAGAATTTGAATATCTATCACAAGTATCATATTATAGTAGTCACTATTAAGCACATATTTTTTGATTTATTCAAAGAGCCCTACTCAACTCTAATGCTACTCTACTACACCAGCATCAAACATGGGGATACAATCTTATCCTTTTTGAACCCTTTACCCCCTAGAGTCACTCAAGAGCCTTACTCGACTGTAATACTACTCCACTATCCCATGGCATCAAACGTGGATGTACAACCTTGTTTTTTGTGAACCGTTTATATCCTCCCAAATCCCCTACTCGACTCTAGTACTACTCCACTATACCAGCGTCAAGCGTGGGGTACAAGTACCTTATGATTATAGTTTCATATGATTATAGTTTCTCCACCAATATTTATAAGAAAATAATACAAATTTTGATTACAAAAATAGTTAAATTGAATGAAAAAGTCAGACTAAGTTAATTTTTGAGGGACGAAATGAGTAATTAATATGGGATAGATTTTATTTTTCTTTTCGGTAACACATAATATGGGGTATGTAAGACCCCGAATTTTATGAAATACAAAATTTAATTTTTCTTCATATATATTTTTTCCTGAAACAGTAGGTGGTTAAATTGATAAGGTTAATAGTTAAGAATGTTATGTGCAAATTTTATTATGCCGGAGAATATTCGTTTTGTCGGGGAATATTCGATTCGTACGACGGCGCCGAAATAACAAAATAATGGTGGACCCCCATAACGAATTATTGTCGGATATAGAAAGCGACATACGTAACCTTTCTAAATAAATATAGTCAACGGTACTATCACCTTGAACTGTTAAAATACCCGGTGGTAAAGGAATAGTAACATACGGTATTACATAGTAGCACACGGTATTGCACAGTAACACACGGTATTGCATAGTATTTCATATTATTAAACTGATAAAGTAGTTATTGTACTATATTATCACAGTAGCATATGCACAATAATTCACATTACTGAATCAATAATTGTCATTACACAGTAACGTGTTATTTTCTTATTTATTTTCAGTATTATTGTTATCTCTTTTATGATATTGATTAAACTATTGTATTATATTATTAGTTGATTTTTCTGTTTATCTAACTCGAAAAGCCAACTACACTGCATTTATAATAATTAGCCATAATAATGAATAATTGTGAATTATTGTTGAATAATTGAATTGATAAAGTTATTTATTTTTATTATGATAAATTATATAAAGTTATTTGTTTTTATATATAAAGTTAATTGATTTATTTAAAGTTAGTTGTTTTATATATAAAGTAAATTGAATGGTATAGATTAAAAGATGATCTTTAAATAAATGGTTTAGATTAAGGAAATCTTAAAAGATGAAATGAATGGTATGGATTAAACATTATCTTAAAATATACGGTTTGGATTAAATTAGGAAATCTTAGTGATAATAAGATTTTTTTGTTATAAATAGAGGCCTTAACTTAAAGATTTTTCATAAAAAACTTTCTTGCTTATTCTTTCTTTCACTCTCCAAATATTTCTTTGTATAAGTTCTCTTTGAGTGTGCTAAAGTCATCTTGAATATTTGTAAAGATCTGTAAGTGTACGAGTACTGACCAAATAAGTCTTTTTTATAAAAGTTATATAAGTAACCACACACATCACACGATGTTTATAAATCTTCCTTTAGAAGACTCTTCCTTTGGAAGATTCATTTTTGAAAAGCTTCCTTTGGAAGATTTATTTTGAAATATTATTTTCTTCAAAAACTATATTGAAGTTATTCTACTTTATTTTATTAAATCACTTTTGATGATTTCATACTAATTGGTATACACCGTAAAATTATATATGGTAGTTACTAATTAAATTATAAAAATATAGATTGACCAACTTCATTTCCAGTCACGTGTTAAGGTAAGAGATACCATCTTTTTCATCTTCCATTATTCAAACTTACTATGATAAGGGATTATCATTATTTGATTCTAAAAAATAATATCATTTCTTTCTTACTCGTAAGATGTGTCATTTATCTCCATATATTAATTTATGGGAATAACCTGACTACGTGGACTACCGCATGTTTGGTGAATAACCTTTCGTATTCATTCTTTATTAATCTCTGAGAATAACCTGACTACGCGGACTACCGCATGTTTGGTGAATTACTCTTCGTATTCATTTCTTATTTGTCTCTTGTTGGTAAAGTTTCCTAAAATGATTATATATTCTTAATAGTTTGCGCTTCATCTAATATCATTTCAACTGAACCTTCCTATTTTCTAAATCTTTCTATTGAACCTTAACTGTTATTCTGAACTGTGGATCTTAAATATCATTCTTGAATTTTAGTCCACACCATGTTGACAATTTGGACATTATTTGAATCTACACAAAGAAAAATCATAAACTTTCGATATTTATTAATCATACTGTTTCTTCTAATTCATCATCTATATCATGGTTGTTATTCTAATCATCAAAACCATGTTGTTGTGAATATCTGTGGCCTGGGGTCCAGATGATAGAATAAAGGCGATATAATTGTTGTGTCTTTTAGGGCATGTGATGAATATTCTCTTTGGCCTGGGGCAAAGATGAACTGTTATTGGTATGATTATGACCAAAGGCTGAAAACTGGTATAATCATTACCGTTAGTGTTATATTTGAATATCTTTGGCCCGTAATGCAAAGATGAACTTTTGACTGACATGATTATAATCAGAAACTGAAAATTTATATTATCATGACCAGTGGTGTTTAAGATGATAAAAGTTGATGATATTTTTTTTAAAAAGAGACGTGAGTAGACATCATAGTCTACATTATTATTCTAATGGATTACTTTCCGCTGCTATTATTGATATAAAGCTTATTGTCTATTATATTCAATTAGGAATTCAACTGTTGAAGGCTAATAATAATTTATTTGTTATTATCTTAGTCATGATATTTCTTACTGGACTATTTGAGTTTACCCTTTCTTTTGTTCCATTTTTTTTTTTCAGAAAATGAGAGAGTGGCCGGGTCTAACAGGGGAATGGAGTGATGGTCCGAGAGATAGCTATTGTAGTCTTCAAATGTTGTACGTAGTGTGACAATAATAGTGAAAACTTAGTTGTGTATTATTGAGTTCTGTATTTCTATTCTATGTACTATTTGTATTAGAAATTGTGTATTTTATGGCGTCTCAAATTGGGCTATGTAGGCCTAAATTTGGAGGCGTCACATGGTAGATATTGAAAACTTAGCAAAAGAACTTCTATTTTTTTTTGGTGAAAATTAATGAAATGAACAATTCAAATGCCATGCACCTTTGTAGGGGAAAATTATATTTTTACTCAATTTTTTTTCATTAGACTTTTTAGCATGGTTCTATCAACTTATAAGAAATAAAATATATATGAACCTATTGACTTAGTGAGGATTAAATTAAATTAAAAACAAAAAATCAATCACTTTGTTGATTATATATATGATCACTTTAAACAAGAAAACACCAACTTCACAATTATGCCAAGCACTTATTACATCAAAATGAAGCACAACCATACAATAGTAAATGAATGAATACGTAGCACATACAACACAAATTTCAAGCTACATTTGTGTCGATCCGTCGGTATAATATTAAACTACTACCAAATATTTGACAATTGTATATATGTCCAAGTTTCCCCAGTCCCCTTTTGGCACACCTAACGCCTTCCAAAACACTTTAGAAGCATCAACAATACTGTTAGGGCACGGAGGCAGGTAATCATGGGCAGCGTCGCACCCCATAGTAGAATCACACTCATCAACCACCATGGCATTAATTAACACACCTTCCATTACCAGAAATAGTAATATTGTTCAAGCACACCTACTTTTTTTATTGAACGACAGTTGAAAATGCCACAACTGGTAAGTTATCGAAATGAAATTGTTTTAAAGCATTCAGAAGGGCCTCCTCCATCGCCATTTTTCTCAAAGCTGTTAAGTGTCAGTGTTGCCTCTGTCTTTAGCGACACTTTCAGTGCACACTTGTATATATGTGTTGTAAAGTCTCCCTTCCACAGTTCCACACAACAATCAGAGTCATTCTCTTTGTTGCATTTCTTTGGAGGAGGCTTCTTCTTGCTCCTTATTTTTCTTCTAGGCTGGAAAAATTGTGCTTGCATACTAGAAAAAATTGGAACTAGAAGAAGAACAATGAAAATAAATTAAAAATAAGCTTTTCTCATTTTTTTACTAGTTTTTTCTTGTAGAATTTTGATGGGTTTTTTAGTTGTGAAGGCACTAATTAAACTAAATGGATCTATATATAGACTTGGGGACTTGTTTTCTTGTGTAGAGGTAGGACGTACAGATTAGTATATGTTAGAGATAAAAAGAAGCATATACAATAGTGAAATGTTGGGTTTCCCCCCTATGTTCTAATTTTTTGTACGGCGGCAGACGGCAAGCATGCATTTCAGTAACAATGTGCATGCATGACATGGAATTTTACAGGTTACCCTAAATGAACTTTTGAACAAAATATAAGCAAAGAGACAGCTAGGGCTCCTTATACAAATTATTTTTGGATTTTTGTAAAATTGAAATGATAATTAATCTACTAATTCTTAAACAAAAACAAGAATCTATATCATTGGTGTGCCGCATATGTGCAGAAAGTCGACCAAAAAAAATAATTCTTATTTGTTGTTCCTTTTGACTCAGTAGTAACTTTATGTGCATCATATCTATCTATAATTACCATCAATACTAGAATTAGAAATTTTTGAATAACCATAATGCTTTTTGAGGAATTGGTGCAAGATGCACAAAACCTAAAACCCAAATTTTAGTTTCTGACTTGATGCATGAAGACGGGTAATATTCTTAAATGAATATGTCAACTTTGTACTTAACTAATATTTCTTCCTTTCAAAATTATAAGAGTAATTTATTAAAAATAAAAAACAAATAATTAAGGAGATGCCATACATATCCTCTTGAGAAATGAGGCACTCAACTGTATATTTACACTTCCAAAAGTCATTTTGCTCGTATATTTTGGGACAAGACTAAAAATCATTTTGCTCTTAGATTTTTAGCTGGCAAGGAGTAGTAAAATGTACATCCTTTGCTAGTTAAAAGGACAATGTCTTGTTTGGAGGACCATATGCCTTTGTTGTACCCAAATCTCAGCCAGAATTATGCACATACTAATATACTATATATACATAGTTACTTAAAGTTCAGAAAGAATATTATGCATAGTTAAATTTCTTAGTATGATAAAAGGCATGCCAGAATGCATAATCATGTCAAGTCTCACATGATCATACCATACCCTCTAAGGTGAATTTCCTAGCTAAAAAAATGGTTAAATTTATGACAAAAGCATGCCAGAATTCAAATTCAAATAACTTCATTATTAATAACACGACACAAACAAAGCATAGTTAAATATTACACAACATGATCATAAACAAAATTTATGACACTAACTACTACATGACATGATAAACAAGATTGAACATGGCATATTAACATTCAAGAAAATCTCCACTACACATCTGTCCAAGTGATAGCATACTCGCCCACATTCCCATTCAGACCTAAGGCTTTCCACACAGCTTTTGAAGCATCAACTACATTATTAGGACAAGGAGGCTGATAATCATGTTCATTATCACACCCCATAGTAGAATCACACTCATCAACTACAGTAGCATCTACACTTTTCCCATTAGCACTTACAGTGATTTTTTTTAAACACCTCGACCCTCCGTTGTACCATCCAGTTGAAAGTGCCACAACTGGTGTGTCATCATCGTGATATTGGTTGTCACATTCAGATGGACCACCACCATCTCCATTCTTTTGGAAACTATTTAAAGTGAGTGTTGCCTTAGTATTGTGATTTACCGGAGGTGAACATTTGTAGGTCGGGTAAAGCTTGCCTTGAACACAACAATCAGAGCCATTTTTTCTATTGCATTTTCCTGGAGGCGGCTTTCTTCCCCTGATTTTGCCATTCGGTCTACAACCTTGAGCATGTGTAGCTAAAAGAATGAGCAATACCAGAAGAGATGCTACTAAGTTGTAGTTCTTCATTTTCTCTGTTTTTTGCTTAACTAGTGTTGAAATGTTTTTGATGGGATATTGAAATTGAAAGGATAAGTGGTATTTATAATGTTTTTGCCTGACAAAATGACGAGTTTGTGATCATATTTAAAAATTTTGCTAGACTAGTATCTTTTTCCTTCTTTTTTTTTGTGGTAACGATCAGTTAGGTCAAAATTATTATTAAGTTATAAATAATTTAGCGGGACTTTGAGGACAGCGCTCCCGACCAATTTTTTTGGTGATACTTTTCTACTTTTGGATTACGTACATATACATAAAATATATATTATATTACAATGATAATATAATAACTAATAACATATGGTATATATACACCATATTCACTCATAATAGACTTTTTTTTATCACAATTATTCATAATTAATTAATTAATTAATTAATTAATTTAAAAAATAATTTAAATTATATTATTATTTAGTTTAAAAATATTATAGAGAGAGATTACATACATAGAGGTGATATAAGTCATATGAGGTTAAAATTTGATCGAATAAATTATAAATTTTTAATTAAACTTCGTATAGTAGAAAATTTATAAAATTTGAATAAGTTCAACTAGACCTAGATTCGACTGGTCCCAACATAGTGTTCTTTTGACTTTCTAGGATTATTCTAGACTCCCTTCTGGTTAATCAGAGGATGACAAATTGAGAATCACTAGACTTTTTTAACATAGTTTTATGCTCAGAAGGTGTCTTTTTTATAGGCTGAGCCTCAGCTTGATGATTTGTACTTTGGACGTTTTTTATGAAGTGAAGTTCTTTCTTGTTATTAAAATACAGAGAATTTATCAGTTTAGGGAACTAGTCTTTTTTCAATTTATAAATGAATGAAGCTTGAATTTTATGGTCACTTTTTTTGTCTACTTATTGTGATTAATTACTTTAACATGCACTAATACAAAATGCCAAATTTAGAATATTCATCATCAAGCAAGAAAAAGATACCAAGATGACAAAAATCACTAAACATTAATAATTTTTACAGGATTTCGATACAATATATAAAGCTCAAAATATGCACACCAGTAAAATATTAAAAAGAGAGAAAGACAGAAAGATTGACATTATGAAGAGCATAGGAGCATTTCTTGGTACGTACACTGCTCATTTTCTTAGTTATACATGTTGATTCTCAGTCCCGTAGGCCAAGCGACAAAATATATCCTGGAAAGCCTTATTCTTAACATGTTTAATTATTCTTAAAAATAATATTTTAAATTTACTAACAATAGTATGATAATAAAATTATAATAAAAATTTAATAATTTTTTATTATTATATAATACTATACTCTTTCATCGGTTTGTGGAACAAATTAAGAAACAAATAAAACCAAGTTGTTTTGATTGTAAAAAACAAATGCACACTGGCATGCAGACTGCACCTTACCTTCTTTTTAATTTATATTTTGAAAAAATAGCTGGTAAAAGAGAGGAAAGATGGGCAAGTTTAATTTGTTTTTATTTTTTTTTTAGACACCCGCAGACACTATCCTTTTTAACTCCCTGCCCCAGACCAATATTATAATATGGGAATGTTGGTGTTACCAATTCATGTATTGTGTTTGCCAGCTTTGAACTAATTAATTAGTAGAGTTTATTTATTAGCTCTATCTTGCTGATGCTTCTTGCCTTCTTGAATTGTTTATTCGATTCAGCCAATGCAGATCTTTGAGAATCTCATGCATGGCCTAGTTAAAAATTACATAAAACCTGGCCTTCATAATAAATAATACCCGAAGGAAACAATGCGTCAAAACTGGCCGTCGCAAATGATCTTCATCGTCTAACTGTCTATTTGATGATAATTGTAGCAATATTTTGGTAAAATATGTGTTGCATACTTCTTTTTCGAAGGTGATCATAATTATGTTATTGGTAAAATTTGATTCGAACTTTAATTTAGAAGTGATTATAAAACTGTCAAAAGATTATTGGGTTTGTTCCTGAAACAGAGGACCGGTAGGTCCGGAGCGGAATTAGAGTTTCTTATAGTATGTTATATAAAGAGGGGTCTTACAATTGTAAGATGTAAGATCAAATTTTAAAAAAATAGTGAAACAGATCGACCGCCGACTATAGACTTAGCTCAATGTTTAATTGAACCACATAAATTTTACATCTTGTGTAATTATTATTTTTTTTAATTTTCTTTTTACTATTATTTTTCTTGCGTTGTTATTCTCAAACAAATTCTATGGTTAAGTTTTATTTTTTCTCTTTGTATAATTGCTTTCAAATTAAACGTGCAAATTGGATACCTCTAGCCGACTGATTTGTTGTAGTTGCTAGTCTACAAAGTACAATACCTACTAAACGTTTATATATAATAACTAAGTTTAAAAAAAACAATGTTTTTCTTTGCTTTGCTCGTGCAATCAGAGAGGGGACTAGCATGTACATAAAATTAATTAGGTAGCTCAACAGTGAGATTCTTCATGACAAGAAAAAACAAGCTAGTGTATGATTCTTGAACATGAGGATTCCTCTTGTACCATAATTTAATAAATATATCAACATAAAAATTTAAGTCAGATTTTGGAGTAAAGTTCCCCGGCATGAAATAAACAAGGAAACAATCAACCTACACGTAAATACATGCATGCAACTACTTTGTCCCATTTTCAATATAAATATACACTACAAGAAAAAAAAAAGTTTATTTTTTGTCAGAATAGACCTATTTTTCTTATTAATATAATACTTTTTATGACAGAATTTCACTTTCCGTCGAAAAAAGCTTATTTTCGACGGAATTTATTCTCTCAGAAATAAATTTCAAAAATAAATTCTGTCGAAAATAAACGTTTTTCTTGTAGTGATACAAGAATCTCAAATGAATAAGTCAACCATTAAAATATGAATAAATACACATACACGCAAATAAAATACAACATTTAAACATAATATTATTCTCACTATTAAAAAGTATATTTTTATATTGAAATCTGTATCATACAATATTTTTTAATGATAAGAATAAATTTGGTGTGTGTTGTACTTATACTCTTCCTTAAAATATACTGATAATAACGATGATAATGCAATATAATTTCAATTCTAAGAAACCAATTAGCGGCCGGCACTTGTGTTTACTTTGTTTCTTGATTTATATATTTTTTAAGAAAACAAAACAGCTGGTGAAAGTGGTAAATTATGAATTTTTTTGCATCATTCTGAGTTGGGCTAATGACAAAATTATCCCCCGTACAAGTTTTGACGAATATATATATCACCGTTAGTTAAATAGTATCTCCCACCTAAAATTAATTCGGCCGACCAAAAGGGAACCCAATTATCTTTTTAAAACTCTAAGGTTGTGTTTGATAAAATTGATTATTAAGATAATTTAGATGTCTGAATAATATAGAGTGTCTGAATAGAATTGTATCTGAATGAAAAAATATTGTTTGATAATTATTTTTTTCAAAATGTCTGAATAAAAGTATTTTACTTTTTTATCCTTATGCACAAAAGTATTAAAAAAAAAAAAAAACATAAATAACAGCAGTGCTGCTTCTTCTTCTCCCCGCCCCGCCCCGCCCCCCACCCCCGTCGTCCGCCTCCTCCTCCCTCCCCGCCTCCCCGCCTCCCCCACTGCTCGGCCTCCCCCAGCCCCAGCCCTTCCAGCCTCCTCCTTCTCCCGCCTCTCTCTCCCCACCAGCCCCGCCCCACCCCAGCCCCTCCGTCCCCCTCCTCCTCGTCCTCCCTCCCCCTCCCCCACCAGCTCCATCGTCCACCTCCTCCTCCCCCACCCCCGCCATCCGCCCCTTCCTCCCCCACATCCCCGCCCCCACCCCCTCCTCCTCCCTCCCCGCCTCCCCCACTGCCTGCCCTCCCCCAGCCCCCATCCCCGCCCAGCCTCACCCCAGCCCTTCCAGCCTCCTCCTTCTCCCGCCTCTCTCTCCCCTCCCCCCGGCCGCCCGCCCCCTTCTTCTCCTTCCGTGGCGCCAGTGGTCTCAGATCTGGCGGCGGCGGATCTGGTGGTTGTGGCACCAATGATGATGGCGGATCTGTAGGATATAAAGGGAATTTGATAATATTAAAAAGGGTATTTTTGTCTAAAAAATAGTGAACTTCATTCAGACCAACCTCTTAATAGTCTAAATTTAATTTTTTATCTCAACCATTAAGAGACATTCAGAGGTAAAAAAAAAAAAAAAAAAACAGTCTTATGCCTCTTAGCGAATAAGAGGCAATCTATTAAGAGTCATTCAGATGCAAACAAACACTACCTAAGATTGTTGATTTTCAAACTTTGAGCTAAAAATCGAACCAAGTGTATACTTTGGGGACACTTTTGTTATTAGTCCTTTTGTGTTTATAAGATATATACAATTGTATGAATATATCAAGTATTGTATGTTAATAATCAATCCATGAAATTTTAGTATTCCCTCGATCTTTGAAAAATTGACCTAATTTGATTTTTCTTGTTGAATTGACCAATTTTAAAATTAAAACTTAAGCATGTTTATTTATATTTTCTAACTCGTGAATAATAATATGTAATAGTAAATTTGATATATATTTTTTATAATTATAATGTTTTCACCTATATTTATAAGAAAACAGTACAAGCTTTGATTACAAAAATATTTAATTTGACTAAAAAAATCAAACGAAGTTAATTTTTGAGAAACGGAATGAGTAATTAATATGGGTTAGATTTATTTTTCTTTTGGTAACACATAATATTATGGGGAATTAATGAAATGAGGATTCAAATGCCGTGCACCTTTGTAGGGGGAAATTATATTTCTACTCAAAAAAAAATTCATTAGACTTAGCATGGTTCTGTCAACTTATAAGAAAGAAAATATATATGAACCTATTGACTTAGTGAGGATTAAATTAAAAACAAAAATCAATCACTTTGTTGATTATATATATGATCACTTCAAACAAGAAAACACCAAATTGACAATTATGCCAAGCGTGATGATTTGTACTTTGGACCTCTTTTGTGAAGTGAAGTTCTTTCTTGTTATTAAAATATAGAGAATTTATCGGTTTAGGGAAACTAGTTTAGATCTAAAGGACAACAAAGTCTTAGTCTTTTTTCAATTTATAAATAAATGAAGCTTGAATTTTATGGTCACTTTTTTTGTCTACCTATTGTGATTAATTACTTTAACATGCACTAATACAAAATGTCACATTTAAATTATTCATCATTCAAGCAAGAAAAAGATACCAAGATAACAAATATCACTAGACATTATTAATTTTTACAGGATTACGATATGATTAAATTCAAAATATGCAAATCGGTAAAACATTAAAAAAGAGAGAGAAAGAACATTAAAAAAAAGAGACAGAAAGATTGACACTATGAAGAGCATAGAAGCAGGGACGAAACCACCTATTGGTGAGTGGGGTCAATTGACCCCATTGGAATTTATTTTTTTAAGATAATATATGATTTTTTTTTATTTTTAAATTAGGTGTTATATGTAAATCAATGTCATTGAAATTTTGTAAATTTTTTAATATATGGGGTCAAATTTATATTATATTACTTTCTCAATTCCATATCACTCTTACCTCCTTTATATATGTATTTTCCTTTAATCTTCTTAAATTATACTCCTATATTAATTTCATTTATATTACTTTTGAAGTATTTAAAGAATCAAGAATTTATAAACAAATTCATGGTCAATAGGATGTACATAAAATGTTACTATTTCATTTATATCAGATTTCATTGTAATCAAATACTTCTCATTTATAAAGTTATGCATATATTTTTAAAACAATGATTATTAAGAAAAATCTTTTTTCCAAACATATTTATAACATTTGTTAGAAATGTAGTGCATAGTATATAAATAATGTCATAAAAATTTCATGTGCTTTTATAATTAAAATATATTTCTCTAATTTTGAAACAGATTAAATAGAAAATATGTCTAATTGTGGAAATTGACTAAATAATAACATATATTTCTAATTTTAAAATGTACTAAAGAGTAAAATATATTTTTAATTTTAGAACAGATGAACTATGTATTGTACAACACGATAAAAAAAATTAGAGCAGCGGCACTGCCTTTAGACCCCGCTAAAATATTAATAACTATATAATAATTTTGATCCCACCAAAATTCTTTTCTGGTTTGGTCACTGCATAGGAGCATTTCTTTGTACATTGCTCATTCTCTTAGTTATGCATGTTCATTCTCAGTCTTGTAGGCCAAGCGGGCAAAATCTGTCCTGGAAAGCCTTGGGTGTACCTGAAGATAACCGGGCAGAGTTGGGTATTACATGAACCAATATTTAGAAACTACATGTTGTCCTGTTAAATATGGTCCCTTTTGGTTCTGTTTAGTTTTCTACTCATGGTTAATGTAATTTGTGAAACTATCTAAATTCAATATATTTTAAGTATTAGAAGACATAATGAAAATATATTGGCATGATTATGTATGTATATAATGTACTAATGTATTGAACTTGGTTATCATCAATTTCTTATACCATAAAATGTTATTTGAATTTCACACTATATTTAGTACGTCTCTCAAAAGGTAAATATTGACAGCTAATTGCTGCAACAAAAGATGAAACATTAACATAAATCTACAAAACTGACAAAAACCAATCAAAAGGAAAACAAGCTAAGAATTTTATGACAGTAGTTACAACTAAAAGGGTGCTTGTTAATGTAATATACAGAGGGACTCTGTCTATACTTGTTTTTTGTCAAAGAAAACTAGAAGAGTAGATGATGACAAGAGGAACAAATCTGCAAATCGCGGTTTTAGGGGGTCTAAAAATCCTAAATGAAGGAGCGAAAAGAAAGGAATTATGGTGTACATATTCTTCCCTTCATATTGAATTTAACAACTGTTTAAAGGTAGGATCTTTGGGTATTTTCCAGAGACTTACCATAAAGTATCAAAAACTACTCTTAAATGAGTTCTTGTTAAGCTAATTGGAATAAACATTGAGCCATCTAATAAAGTCGATGGCTAAAAACATGCCTAGAAAATATAATTAGTACTATGAAAAAGACGCGGCATATCAGGATGAAACTAAAAGACTTGTCATTTTTGAAGTCTAGTATCGACCAAAACAAAGCAATAAGTTAACCTCTGAACTTTTGTTTCGTTCATGTGATTTAAGCTAGAGGACTAACTCTATGTCGGCTAATATGAAGCCATTCCTTTGGAAATAAGCCCATACCTTACAAAATGGAGGGGTTCACAGAACAAGGTGATGTATGTCAATTATCAGCCTACTTGAACCCTTTCTAAAGAAAAAAATACAAAATTTAAGTCAATTTGTGGTGATATATATAGTCACATTATAATAGATAACCTAGCTAAGATTACTTTGGATTTTTTGTCAGCACGCGTTTAAGAAACAGAAGATAACAACAGGACAAGATCTCCATTATTTGTATTAGTTGATTTAAGACTATATATGACATGCTAATTGTCAAAATATGTCCCCTTGGATGGAGTTTGATTTATAATCAGATCTGCATTCCAATTAGCCTAGGCATCGGGCCGTGGCAGATATGTTGAAAAAGATATGTATGGAGTGTTCTCTCTCGTACACCCTTAAAATGTTTTCTAGCAAAAATCAGATGAACATTCCATTGGACTGTAGAACCATCAGATTATTGCTCTGGAATAGTATAATTATCATATTTGAGCACAAATTTGGCTTTTTGTTTGTGCAAACAGTATATCTAAAGCCCTATTCCTTAATCCTTTCTGCATCCAAAATCTAAGTAAGAGAAACACAAACACTTAAAGAGAATGAAGAACTTCAGCTTAGGAGCATCTGCTGTTATATTTCTCATTTTCCTAGTCACATTTTCTCTAGAGGTTGATGCTCAGTCTTGTAGGCCTAGTGGCAAAATTAGAGGAAGAAAACCGCCTCCTGGACAGTGCAACCGCGAGAATGACTCTGATTGTTGTGTTCAAGGCAAGTTTTACCCGACTTACAAATGCTCACCTCCAGTAACTGGCAACACAAAAGCAACTCTCACCCTAAATAGTTTCCAAAAGGGTGGAGATGGTGGCGGTCCATCAGAATGTGATAACCAATACCACGACGACGACACACCAGTTGTGGCATTATCGACTGGATGGTACAAAGGCGGATCCAGGTGCCTTAACAAAATCACGATAAGTGCCAATGGCCGAAGTGTAGATGCCATGGTTGTCGATGAGTGTGACTCTACTATGGGATGTGACGATGACCATGACTATCAGCCTCCTTGTCCTAATAACATCGTTGATGCCTCAAAAGCTGTGTGGAAAGCCTTAGGTGTGCCTGAAGATAACTGGGGTGACTTGGACATTACTTGGTCTGATGCTTAGCAAAGCTTAGAGCTTGAATTTCAATTTCTTGTCCTTCTTGTTTATGTCATGGTATACATTTACTTCTTGTGATTGTATGATATGCAAATTAAACTGTGCAATGAAATTGTCTACTCATCTTACTGTAATGAATTTCTTATAGTATTAACCTTCCAAAAAAACAGAAACAAATAACTTTTCTTTTCCTTTTTAGCCGAAAATTTTGGCATAATCCTTCACAAATTTACAGCCTCAGGACTCTCAATCGCATACATATAGTTTTAGTACATAAAAAAGCAAAATTATTGTCTGATTATCCTTTCGAAAGGGCAGTAGATTTCTCAAACAGGAACGAGACAGAAGGGATTTTATCCTTCATAGTTGTTAGAATTTCAGAGGCAGAAGGCCTGAAGCTAGGCGAATGATCAAGGCACATAGCCGATAGAGAAGCCATAGCATTAGCCTCTTCCAAGTCAAATGTATCATCTTTATCAAGCCTCGAATCCACCATAGCCCCGACCTTCGTGGCATCCCTTAGCACTGGTTCAGCTATGGATGTCAGCTTCTGTCTCTTTTCAGAACAAAAGGCTTCCATTCCTGTGATAAGCTCAAGAATAATTACCCCAAAGCTATAAATATCCTGTTTTTTGGAGGCAAACCCTGTCTTTAAATAGTGAGGATCAAGGTAACCATGAGAACCCACAATCATCCGACGATGATTCCTTGAAGACGATGGGGGTTGTACCATTGAAGCAAACCCCATTTTCGCAGACCCAAAATCGCAGAGCTTACAACAAAAATTCTCATCCAGCAATATATTTGAAGATTTGATATCCCCATGGACTATTTGAAGGCTGCACTTTTCGTGCAAATATTCTATAGCTTGAGCAAGCTGAAATGCTATACTCATTCTGGTTCTCCACAAAAGAACAGACAATCTATTCCCTTTACCACGAAGATTCTCCTCCAGAGTTCCATTAGGCATATACTCAAACACCAAAACGCCTTCTTCTTGTTCATCACAATAGCCTATTAGCTTGACAATGTTAGGATGGCGAATGTGGAGCAAAATCTTGAGTTCTTGCTGGTAAACTTGATTAAGACGCTCGCTGCTGCATTGAATCTTGACTGCTCCAAGGCTAGAATCCGAAAACTTGGCTAAATAAACAGTGCTGAACCCTCCATATCCGATCACACGAGAGCTAGAGCAATTCATTGTGAGCATCTCCATCTCATTCCAGCTAATATTCCTTGCGCAAAAATCATCCTTAGTACTAACGGACTTGTCACATTCACCATTTCCATGTGGAGCAATAGCAACAATTCCATAATGGACGCGTTTTCGCCTAATCTTGAACTTTAAAAACTTGAGAAATGCCATGATCAATATCAAGAAAATGAATTAAACGGATGCAAATAAGCTTGAAACTAGCTATTAGTGTACATGGAAATGGATTGTTGTGATTGGTATTTATTTAAGAACATAGATGCCTTGGGGTGGTGGGTACGGCTGGCCCGTACCGCCAGGAAGCAACCCAGAAGTTGAATGGTCAACCAAAAAATTTTTATTTTAAAAATAAAATAAAAACACCACCGACAATTATAATATCAGTACTAGTCCAAGTACTTTTAATATGTTCCTCGTGTGGTTTTAATATTTGGTAGCCTTTATGCTCGACTCACTAGTACCAACTACTGACATGTAACTACTACTCATGAAAGGTTAGGGAGGTCCCATGGAGCATTGATTCTGACCATGAGATCTATAGTGGAAACAGACATTTATTCAAAAAATAAATATTTATATATATATATGAAAAAAATATCTGACATGTCCCTTGCCCACACGCACCATATTTATAATATCATATTTTTCCTCATTACTCTTCCCAGCACCTTCTGCTTGTTTTTTAAAGTTGGTAGAAATCAATAGAAGTATCAAAAATCCTAATCCTTTGTATTGTTTGGGATGATTTTTGACCTTTTCAAGGAAGGCAATTCATGCTCTGCATTATATAAGAAACAATATATATATATATATATATATATATATGAGAGTTTATCCATAATAAACGTTTGTTATGAACACTATTTTAGCTAGCGCCTCTGTAGCCGTCCAATCCAAAAGAGTTCGGTCTGCCAGTTAATAGGAGTAGCATTGGCCGCTACTCCTACTAGCGGCTAGGCAAAACTCTTATTTTTCTTGGCCGCTAGTTAGAGTAGCGGTCAATCCAAAATTTAAGTCCACCCCTCAAAATGGTGGAAATTCCAAGTAAGAATACAAGCAGAAAATGTAATGCCTTAAAATTTATCAAACATAATAAATCTTGTAATAACCTTGGAAAAAAGTTACAATATGTTTGTCGAGATGCCTCCCAACATATTCAACCTACCTAATATGTCCCACAATTTTGATGCATGTGATCCAGAGGCTAGCGGTGTAGAATTCATAACTACAATTATCATCCCAATAGAAAAGAGTTACATTCCAAGAAGATACTCAGGTAGAAATATAATCATACATATACCTATAACTATACCTATTCTTTTTGCAGTTTAGAGAACTAAAGTAGACAACTTTTTTACTGGAATGAATGTTTTACAAGAGTTTGTAAAAGATTGATTAATATGATTTTAAATAATCATCTATGTTTATCGCGCATCCGATTTTTAAATTAGTTTTTTAACTAGATTACAATTGATTAAAGACTTGAAATCTTAACACATCATGCAATTTAATTAGGATATAAAAAATAAAATAAAGAGAAAGAAAGGGAGGGAGGAAAATCCTCATATATTTAAAGACTCTTAAAGTGCATTGTACGAATTTTCAAAATTTAAATGACAGAGCAAAGAGTCGAAGACATGCTTTATTGATAAGGGATAATGAAGTCGATACATCCCCATTTTCTCATTTTAAGACAATCCAGTTCAGCAAACTACAAAGCTGGTTTTCATGTTTTATGTCACTTTTGTTTCCTGTATTAACCACCCTGCTGCTGCAACTGAGCCGGATTCCTTGAAAGATCTTTATGGCACCACAGATTAAGAAGCCAATAACTGAGTCTCAATAATTTAGCATTATCTCTCTTTTAATATAGAAATTTACATCAAAAGTATCCCTCTAACAAGACACTCTTTCCTGAGATTCGAGACGTTAAATTCTTCAACCTAAGTCCTTCCCCCAGATTCTTTACTGCCTCCGGTAACCCCTCTTCATTGTTTACTCCCCATATTGGCAACACTTCCACCACAAACTTCTGCAACAAATTTTGCTCGAAACCCTCCTTCAGAATTTCTTCCAACTCAATAAAATTACCTCTCAAGTCCAGCAAAACACTGCACAGTCCTCGACCCTTGCAGTATTCCAGGATAGGTAGTAAGTTTATCCTTTCTGATACAATCATTTCAATTCCTTGTTGAGCTATTTCTGATCCAACAGCTATCTCTTTGTCTGTGAATATTATCACCTTAGAAGTTGATTCGGTGGTGGAAACAGGAATCTGAATTTGGGAACTCGGAGATTTTGCTATTACAATCTTAAGAGGTTGATTGGCTCCAGGTTCGTTGGACACAGGAAGTGAATGTGTCTGCACTAACGACGTTGAAGATAGTATAACAGCGTCATATTCTTGCAACAATTCTGAGTAGTATCCACCAGGCGCCATGACTTCTTCCCCAAGTTGATCTGTCAAATAGCCACTGACTGAGAGCGTGTATCTGCACATTAGTAAGTAAATATCAATATATAACTTTCACATATATGAATCTCGATATGATGTGTTTGTAAGAGAATAAAGGCCTAATTGAATGCTTTTGCAAAAGTCACCGGGATAGTAAGATCATATGTACAAGGATTATTAAGCCAAACATGAGATAACACACTTAAACATAAAAAGAAATCAATTGAATCAAGTAGCTGAAGGAAATTGAGAAGGATAAACGAGTTTACCTTATTGTAACGAAGAGTTTGCCTGTCAGCATTTGATGGATATAGGCTTCATTGAGCCTCTTGCATAATTCTTCCTCAACACCTACAGTCACACTGATTCCTGCATCTCTTAGTTTATCCAACCCCTTTGAAGCTACAATTGGGTTCGGATCGACCATCCCAACTACCACATTTTTCACTTTGGCTTTAATCAATGCTTCGGTGCATGGTGGAGTTCTCCCATAATGGTTACATGGTTCCAAGCTCACATAAGCAGTCCCATTTTCTGCCAAATCTCCAGCATCTCTTAGAGCAAAAACCTGTAGTACATCCTTCCTGACTGAGATTTTTCAGTAGTGACATTAGCTGTAATACCTCGAATTTTTTTTAATAATTAAATATTAATTTGATTTTCTTTTCTAAAAGGATAATTGAATTGAAACTGTAACTTACTATTTTTTTTTTATTTCATTTGGAAAGTTAAATTCTTTTAGGAGATAATTTAAATAATTGATTTGATTAAAATTAAAGAGTCCTCTGGGGTTTTGATAACTCATATATTGTTTCCTAGTTGAATTTAAAGAGTGTTAGATGTAACCCTAATCCTATTATAACTTAATTAGTTGAATTCCCGAGTAGAATATCTTTGTACACTGCAACCCATTAGAAAAATTATAATTAATTCATCCAATGTCGGAATTAAGTGAATCCAAAGCCTATTTATTCAGTTTTTCGTCCTCTTTAATATTAGAGAAGAAGAAAAATTATTTGACACTCTTTTCTTACCTTAAATTGATAGAAATCGTAACTTTTCAGCCTTAATTTTGAAAATTCGTAACTTAGTCATGTTAACTCCGAATCAATGATTCTTAAGCCTATTTCATGTATATTTTTGAGAGTTGAGATTTTTTGAAGACATGAAAAGATTTTGAAGACTCTAGAAGACCCAAAAGTCAGACTCTTTACTACTGCAATTTGTATAAAGACGAACAAGGAATGTAAATATTATTTTGTATTTTGATTTTAAGTTTAGTTATGTGAGTTTTAAATTATAGATTATTTTTAAACAAAATATAAACATGGAATTAGATAACATGATAATCGAAAAGAGAAGATGAATCTACGTAGAGAAATATAATTCAATTGAATGTAAAAGTTAAAATCTGAAAATTTGTTTTCATATATTTAAGGTCTATTTCGTGGGTTATAAATTTTGTATATGTTATAATTATATAAATTGAGAATATTTTCACCAATATTGAATTGTTAAAGTTAATTATTTCATTTGTTATCAATTTTAAGAAAGAGCTGATATGGAATTTTTGTAGCAGAATTTTCAGTAACAAGTTCTAATATTTAAAAATGTATAACTTAATGATTTTAATTCCAATTTGAGTGATTCTTAAGGCTAAATTAGAGTATTTAAATTCTAGCTTCTGTTAAAATTATTCAAATTGAAAAATAGCAATAAAATCATATTAATACGAGCAATACAGTGGACTGAAGTCTTAAAAATAATTTATCGTATTGAGGTTTTTAGATTTCTTAACTTTTACTATTACTTTTTATGCTTTGGAGGTATTAATAATGATCTAAAAAGAATAATTAAAGACATCTTGAATAGTTTAAAAAGTATTTTAGAATTAGTAAGTGGAATTGTATACTTAAGTTGGAGTAAATATGTTTAGGTGGTGAATAAAGTTTCATATTGGATATCGTTGGCATTTGAGATTAAGATTTTGTGAAGTATGCTATAAGTGGGTTTAGCTATCAGATACGGATTCCGTACTCTACTCCTTTGATTATTGTTGTATTCGCTATATTTCATGATTTTTCGTCATTTGTAACCTTTTTCTTATATTTCTGTTGGCACTTTTGAAATTTTAGTTTGTAATTTGAACCTGAGTTGTCATGGCGTCGTCTAGGCAACGACTAGGCATCCTAGCGCTAGAGAAAGACAAGACAACGTCTTGGATGCTGAGTTGTTAAGGCTCACGCCTTGGTAGTTGGCTCAAGTCAAGTGATTAAGTCATTTTGTACCCACGATTCATTATAACTCATATACTTGCTATGTGGTGTAATTTTATTACTTATTAGACTTGTAATGTGTAATGGGTAATGATTTGGTTGATTCTTTATTTTCTATGTAGTGTTTGTTGACATGTTCTATTAGTTTTCAATGTCAATTGTTTTATTTTTAATTTATGATTTGATTTGGTTTAACATGTACGTTTAGAATCCATTTTGTAAGTATTGTGTCGCATATATTGTGACACTATATCTTTGGTAAAATAAGCGATAAGATATACCTGAGCTATAATCAGCTGTGAGGATACCACAAGCATATCTTCATGGCACCGAGGCATGATACCTTCTGTGGCAGTGTAATCAGTCAACGACGTCTCTATTCGTGCTCTGATGGGAGTTGGTCATATTGTGATTTTGTTTTGGGAGGTGCATGGGTTAACCCTAATTTTCTGTTTTGTTTTGCGGTTTGGTGATATTGTGCCGAACACATCTTGCGATTTTGCATGCATTTGGATTCGCAATCTAATATGTGATTTGCAAATGTGGCACTATTTTTACTTTCCTATGTGGCATTATTTTTACTTGCCTATGTGACAATATTTTGACTTGCCTTTATGGCAACGTATATTTGTTTTATTTTGAGCTCAGTATGAAATCACAACTTAGCTACTTTGATTCAGCCTTCTATTTGGTTGCGTTAATTCTGTTGATTCAGTATACTCTTGTTCAGACTTTGATGATTCTGGTCACCGTTGGTACTTATATTTGAGGTTATCTTTCGTATTCTATTCAGTAAATTTTAGATTTCAGTTTTGCTTCTTTTGCATATCTTTATCCGTTGGCTCATGCTGTGTTTTTCTTCCAACAAGTTTACAGAGGTGATTTAGGGTTCATGTAAAAAGAGCTACATTTGACCATCTAGGTTGATTTGATTTTAGATTTTGATTAATTTTGATTATTATGTAAATTGGAGAATTTTATTAGATTTTAGATTATTTAAAGTTATTAGTTCTCTATTTACTTATTTTAATGTGTGTTGTACTTTAGAAGTGACCTCTCTTTCCTATTTGGGAAGGGGGTGTTACATTAACAGTTTCCTATTTTGTTTCCTAAAAAGTCAAAAGAACTCTAAACTCAGTTTAGCAAATTAGAAATGCTCTGTAGTTCAATCATCATTTCTAACTTCCTTCACAATAACAATATATCCTTATAATCATCTTCTTGAAACTTGAAAAAGCACAAATCAATTCTTCACAGACCAAAGAGATATTTTGCATAATCATCTTTACAGAACAACCGTACTTCATCGGTTCAATACCAAGATGACCATCTTTATAATATATGACCTTGCTAAAGCAGTCTAAGTTAAAGAAGCATATTTATTTCAAAAACGGCACACCCCCAAAATACAGTAAAGCTAAGAGTCTATGACCTGTCAGTTGGGTCTCAAGGCATCATGGATTAAACTACTCCACATTGCTAGACAATGAGATATTAATCCTTCTAAAACAGAAGAAACACCATGAACTACATATAACTATAGAAATTAACCATTAATCCTGGAAAAAAGGATAAAAGACTAGCCCTTTTGAAATTATATGAATTATGACATCTAGAGTGAGAAAATAGTTACCTCAGCATGAGGTTGACCAGCTTTTGGGTGAAACCCTTCACCAACAATCTTCCCATCCCTCACAATAACACAACCAACCATAGGATTCGGACTGGTATACCCAATTGCTGTCCTTGCAAGCTCCACAGCCCTCCTCATATAAAACTTGTCATCTTTCACCAGTGACCCTTCACATCTAATAGCAACCAAACAGCCATTATTTCTCAAAACATTTGGTGATTCAGACACCCTTTTCCCCAAATTGCAAGAGCCAGATTTGAAACCTGAATTCGACATGAACTTGGGAATTTGTGCTGTTGGTGGGCAATAAATCAAGAAATGAGCTGAAGGTGAAATTTTTGCAGAGTTGAAATTACACTTTGGAATTGAAAGTGTTTGAACATACATTGTTTTGGAATCTGGGTGAGACTTGCAATTAGCAATAGCAGAATCGTTGGACTAAAAATAAATGTAAAAAAGAATGAATTATTTGTTTATTGGAAACAAGTGAGAATTCAAGAACAGGCGTTTAATAATACAAAATTTAGGTCTTGAGGAAAAAAGAGTGGGAGTGAACCGTGGTGAGGACCCGTAAAAATCCCCAAGAAAATGAGGAAGAAAGATTTTAAAAAAACTTAATAGAGAGTGTCTGAGCCCGGGTTCGAACCGGGGACCTCTAGTGTGTGAGACTAGCGTGATAACCGACTACACCACCCAGACTTTGATGCCAAAACGCTCTCTCTGTAAACCAAGAAGATTTCTATCTTATCATTTCTCACCCTCAAATTAAAGTTTCATCTCTTTTTTTTTTTTTTTTTGACATTTTTAAGCATATTAAGATTGGCTTAATATTAAATTTATTATATAAGAAATAATATCTTTGAGTGTTGTCCTAGTCAAACAACAAAGTTTGACGTGTAAAATAAAATTAACATTTTCTTTTTTTTGCGAAAGACAAGTTTTACATTGCAATGAAAAAATAATGAAAATTACCAAATTTCTTTGATAATTGTTAAGTATTATATTATGTCTTTTAATTGTATGAACACCTTGAATTTTGAGTTAAATTTGGAAAAATAAAAGGACAAACATCTAAAAAAAAGAAAATACCAACACACTTTTGAATATAGAACAATCATTCTTGAATTGATAATAACAATTACTTTATTCTTCTATATTTTGTTGTGTTAATATCAACTTTTTTTGCCATTTTTTTACCGTATTAATATCAACTCCCTTATCCTCGTCTCCCCGATGATATTATTATTAATGGTAGTGATTCTAACACCATTTTTGTTTTCAAATCTTTTCTTTCCCATTAAAGACCTTGGCCCTCTGAACCAAGGGAAGCTTTTGAAACTTGGTTCTTTCAATCAGTTGCCACATATTCTCTCCCTTCAAAATTATATCTCATTTGATCTTTTCACTTCAAATTATTTTTTAACACATTTCCCTATAAACATTTTTTTAGTATTAAATTATAATTTTATCCAAAAAATGGGTCTTAATTTTTAGACTCATGGAGCATTGAATATTTTCATGTTAGCATAAGCAGAATATGACAAACCTACTTCTTGCAGCACTTAAACACAGATAATTTCAGCCATCAGTAGCCTGGTTTATCCATCTCAGATCAATGAGGTAAAAAATTAGAGCAATATTACTGCTATTACCATCATACCAATGATAAAATTGAATAATAAGTATGCTTTTGATTTTTACATATAAATGGAGACACCACATAAAAAAATCTTCGTAATTTAGTCGTCTGAATTTGAACAGAAAATACATAGACAACAGGACTAAAGGATGAGAAGAAAAGAAAATACATAGACAAGGCAAACAAGAAGGCTCCGAATCTCTAATGGTAAAGTACAGATCAAATGTGCACATTATTATGAACTCATTTTATAAGATGATACAGTTACAGCAGGCTCCTATTCCCTTGTTATTTTGTAGACTCTCTTGGATGATCTCCAGCTGTTGAATTATTTCTTCGAATGTAGGACGACAATCTGGATTCTTGTGCCAGCATTCTTGAAGAAGCCTGCAAGGTAAGTCATGGGCTTATCAAGAAAATATGTATTTGACTATTTGTATACCCTTTTCCTTTTCTCCTTCTCTTCTTTTTTATTTTCTTTCTTTTTTATTTTTCTTTTTTTTGCAGGAAAAGAAAATTATAACTCAAACATGTATAACATCCATGAACGAAATAATTCAGCTAAAAATCTTATTTATGTCTAGCTTAGCCAGGTTAACTTCCAAATTCCTGGTGTTTTACAGTGAATGATGAGTACTAATCTACATATACAACAAAGGAGGACATGATACTAACTAAAGACCTAGCATGAATGCATTATGTTTGGATTGCCGGAAGGAATGTTGTAAACAAGATTTAAGGAAAAATGGCTCCTAGTTTTCACTAGAACTCATTATGCAGTTTCTCCGGGAATAACAGCTACCAGTTTCGTTTTATCAAGGTAGCTAGCGGAATTTGAGAAAAATAGAGTCCCAATTGACCAATTCTATATATGACCACTTCATGAGCAATATATTTATTAATGCCTGCAACTTTTGATGTAACTCCAACGAAACGAGTTTGTCAAGAATTATTAGCCAATATGTGAGATAATAACCCCTAGAACTTTAAGTTACTTACAGCTTGATTTGATCAGGGTATACATATGAAGAAAGATATGGTCGTGAATCTTCATAAGCTCGCTTGTCTGCAACATGCTCAGGAGATTCTTCTTTATTTGATGGTCCCCCTTGGAACATCTGTAGCACAACCGATTAGTGAGATTTAGAACCTCTTAGAGCTTCCCTCCAAGCCTGATCAAAAACTCATATTTAATAACCAGATAATTAAATAAAAGTAAAACAGTTCATTTCTTCTTTTCTAGATATGTAAGAAGGCTTGATTACTTAAAAACATGTACTATAAAACTTACAGTTATATCATTTCAAATTACCTCATGTACTATTAGAGCAAAGGAAAATACATCAACGCTCTTCCCATATGATTCACGGCGATAAACCTCAGGCGCCATGTAACGATCTGAAAATTTAATATATCTAAGCATGAATCTGAAAATTATCAAAGCATTCATAATCTTTAGTATGGTGGAAAATCATACATGTTCCTGTTCCTCCAGTCATTTTATAACCGTAAGCATCTTTTTCTTGTGCAATTTTGCTCAAGCCAAAGTCTGTGACTTTGAGGTGTCCGGCTTCATCTTGCAATACATTTCTGGGAGAGTAGCACAGTATAGTTGATAATGTCAAGAATCCTATACTTTTAATATTGGGAGGATGCATATTATACAAGGTGGGAAACTAGTGTTGTGAAACTCAGTAAACACCATCACTTGATGACATGGACATTAGTTGAAAACTTATATCTTAAGTACCTTGGGGTCAGATCCCGATGTATTATGGCATGCGGTTTATGCTGATGAAGATAATTCATGCCTCTGTAAGCGCAACAACAATTGGGAGTATTAGAGTAATCTGAGTATAGAAATGAAGCACTGGCCGCAGATTGTTGGAATGTAGAATTTTTTTTTATCTTCTACTTTTATTAGGTCCACTAGAGCTCGACATACTGGAAAACCAATGCGGAACAAAATCTCAACTACAACATTATGTTATTGAATACATATCCAGAACCTGCTTTGTTTAGAGGATCGGAAGACATTCTATGAATCAGAAGAGAATATAAAAGATTAAAGTACTATTAACATCTATATTTCAAGGATCTCATTATTTGAAAGTTCCCCAGAAACAAAAAATATTAAGTGATTAACCTGCCTGTTCTGACAAACTTAAAACATACAAGCATATTAGTATGTTGCATAGAAATCATCATTTAAATCCTTGAAAGAAGTATCTTTTGTTTTAAATTAAGCCGTTTATTCCAATATGATCGTGTCAAAACTATAACAAGTTTAGAAAACTTCATAACGGGGAAAGGTTAAGCAGCAAATTGAGTGGCATCTTACAACTTCATAGGAAAAAAGAAGGAAACATATCATAAAAATTCTGGCAGAACACAAACTTAAAACTGCTTGACAAATGTCAATTGAATTTATCCATAATGATGTACCTTGCAATATCTAAAGCATAGGCAACAGCTGTCGGTCGATCAAGTCTTCCTTTCTTTCTTAAAATATCATACAAACTACCCTAGATATCCAGTTAAAGGAAACATCAGTAAATGAAGGGACAAAGATGCAGAACTCAGAGAAACATACTTACATTCCGGAGATACTCAGTGAGGAAGATTAAGCGGTCAGAGTCATTTAAAACACCAAGGAACTGTACTATATTAGGATGGCGCAACTTCTGCCACAAACCCAGTTCTTTTAGAAAGGTTTTCCTGTCAGTGATCAATAATTGGTATATAATAATGGTAAAGAAACAAAAACCAAAATTACTATTAGCATCGTTCATAGAATATCAGATTCGGGATAAAGAAAATTGACATTAATTTAAAGCGTATTTCAGAACAAAAGGCAACCAGTATTAGTACCAATATCATACTAGAATTTAAATTTTTGACCAAACAACCAGATGTCCATGTAATGGGATGGGAAACATCAATTTCACTCCAAAACCCCTCCCTATTCTAGATATTAAAACATAACAAGAAAAATTAGAGAAATCTAATTAATACTTACTTCACCATTTGGTTCGATGCAATCGAAGAACGAATGGTCTTTGCAGCGACTTCTGTACCACGCCACTTGACTAAATAAACTTCACCATAAGATCCCTGATGCCATGTTTGATGTCTTAACATACGTGAAATATCTAATTGACCTAAGTAATTCGAAAAATTTTCAATAAAGATGGATGGATAAATCACGAGAGTGCTGCTCATAAGGAGGTTAACATTAGTAAAGGTAAAATGTATCTACAGCAACTAATCTATGTTGTGTTAAGTAAGAAGAATTACTTCTCCAATAAGAGTTGCTTCTTTCATGTCCACTTCCTGGTGATCAATTTCATAACATGGAATGTTAGAGTCGAGTCCTACCTGTACCAAGCAAAAGTGAGGATGTAACAATTTTCCCAAAGAAGCGAGGATTTGACAATACAAATAAATAGGCTAAGAAACACGGATACGGGTGCGTAATATGGGGATACGAAGATTTGCTAAATCTCACAATCTGGGGATTCGGGTGTAGGAAAATTCGACATACACTGTATTATTAAATATTTACATATTTATGTATCTGATTATATAAATATGATAAAACATTCAACAAAATAAATACGACTAAAGAAAAACAAAAAACATCCAACGAAAAATATATATTTAATGTTTTGAAGCCATAAAAGTAACAAAAATAATCATACATAATTCAAAATAAATAATTTATGAAGGAAGAGAGAATCCTTAAGAGTCCCCGAGAATCAGAATATCTAGTGCAGGGATACGCCAGTTTGTCGGGGTAATGAAGAATCCTTGCTTCCTAGTAAATAGGATGCAGCTAAATATGGAGAATCAAAACCAAAACTGGCAGTTCCACATGAAAAGTGTGACTTTGACCACAACTTTTGACAGCCAAAATCTCTATTCATACAACACAACTTATGTCATGTGGAGAAATTATGTTTTAGATTTATAAAACGTAATGAGATGACAGGAAGAAAAACTTATTCGTTCAAAATAGTCCTCTAAAACACCTCAAATCTCAAGTTCTCAAGCACTCACTGAAAGCACCTGGTATCTCAACTTTAAGACCTCAGTGTATGACGCATATGAGATGGAGTGCTGCAAATGTTGGCTAACTTATAGCTCAATATAAAGACCAAACATTACTAATTATTATTACTAACTAATCTGAATCATGCACTTATGTTTTTTGTACTTGCGGAAAAGACCTCCATTTACACTAGCACTCTATTGATTACGAGTGAATTGGACAACCAGCAATGTATTTCTAGCTAACACTAAGGAGTGAATGAGTATGGTTTCATCTAATCTTCTACTGTTGGTAAACCAAGTGACTGCTTGAAGCCTTGTGTATATACAAAGTTGCAATCCTGGAATAGACCACCTTTATGCTTAGATACTAACATGGATAAAATCTTTAACAGATAAAGGAGAAAGGCAAGAGATTTCTCTATGATTCCACTAAGTTGGAACATAGGAGAAGATTGAAAGTTTCACATAATCCCTGAATAATTACAATTGCAAAATTTTCTCAGCCCTGAATACAAACTTCAAAATGAAATTTGGAGGATCTCATATTGACTACAGCAGATAAATTAACATGTTAGGAAAGTGAAATACCGGATCAATTCCACCATGTGCCTCCAGAATTTTGCAAATCTCTTCATGGTTTACGCTACGGGCATCTGAAAGTGGCTGCAAGTAATTCACATTAACATGTGACCCTCTTGCCTTTGGTAAAAGCTACGAATTATTTTCCACAAGAAGGAACTACAGCACTGACATGAATGCTACAATTTTAACAGAAAACAGAAGAGGAAAAACTTCCAGTTACTTATGCTATAGAATTCTATAGATACCGTAAGACTCATGTGACATAATATGAGTAATAAAGAACTAACAATTTACATAAGTTTTTTCTTGATTGATAAACACGAGATGTTTAATAAAAATGTACTAGCAAATCAATCACAAAAAGTACTACAAACCCACATATATGCTTCACAAATGACAATGTTAGCACATACTAATGTATCTGGTACCATCACAAACTCACCTTAACCTTCAATGTCCATAGCGGTTTATACACACAAGACTAGCTAGCTTATTAATAGTACAGGTAAGAACTTACAGTGCGGCCCCAGCGATCAACAGAGTTCACATCAGCTCCTTTCTCAATCAGTAGGACAACAATTTCTGTGCAACCTTCACAGGCTGCTAAATGAAGTGCCGTTCTCTTATCATAGTCAGCTAGATTAGCTTCTACTCCATTATCTAGCTCCTGTATCACTCCCCCTTTGTCACCTTTTCCTGAGCAGTAGAGAAGGCGATATGGACCTTCCGAGTCAAACCTTTGTGATTGTATCCACTGCTTTAAGAATTTCACAAATTAAAAAAAAATTATCTTTCAAATCATAATTAAAGACACTATGCGGCAAATATTGTTGGGATATTCTTTAATAAATGTCATGAACTCCTTCAATCCAAAGGTTTAATCAATCACATGAAAGAATTTCATGAACAAATATACATACAAAAGGCAAAAGTTTCAATATATTTGTTAGGGTGGATAAATGTCATTATAAGTAGACAAATACTCTGTATTATTTTGTAGCTATATAAATATGTCTAATAAACTTCATTTCTTCACATTTATGCATTTGTGCCAACCATAAGATACCAATCAAATGTATTAAAACTATCAGATAAGCTAATGCTACACACACAGGGAAAAATTGTTGTTAAAATACCATCATCAGATCTAGCAATTCTGAAATTCCATGAAAACATTCAAAAAAGGCGAAAAGTCATTTTACAAACACAGATAGGAGTTTTCTTGGTGTCTTGAAAACTTGAATAACTCTAGTCAATTCAAGTGTTCTTAATGCTAAAAATGGTTAAACAGTATCACATGCTAAATTCCCTCTACTAGTTAAATAAACTCACACTAAGAAAAAAGAAAAGAAGAGAAAAAAAATGAAGTAATCACAGGTAAAATTATATCAATTCAAAAATATACATAATCAAAATTATGATGATATGAATATGCAAAAAGAACAAAAACCCACTTGATATATATGCAAATATATTATCTGCGGTATAAAAAGGAATAGGAAAAAGAAAAGGAGGGTTACCTTGGAAGGTGGTGATGGAGATTTGCAGACTTCCATGAGTGAGAAATTGCAAAAAGAAATGCCCAGAAAAATTGAAAGCATGAATATTGTTGTTAGGAAAGAAAGAGGTAAACGAATACTTTAGAGCTTATATAAGAAACGATGAAGATGAGGATGAAGTTGAAATTTGGCTGTCCAGATAATCATGTATCTAGTTAATTACTAAGCTCGGAGTTGTCAAGAAAAAGGGTAGCTCTGTTTATTTGATTGTGACCTGGAGAAATGATTACTTTGTTTTGGTCGCCATTTCTGATTGATTGAGAATTACAGCTGTGGATTGGATCAGAAGGAAGGTTCTTTGCATGGGGATCTCGATTTTGGCAATACATTTTCAAGAGACAAGACCAGAAGAAGCTTGAATGCAATATATTGTTTTTCCCACTTCATCTGCCAACGCCACATTCATATTGGTCGAGAAAAAATTGGTATATATTTACAAGGGAGTGATATTGCTGCGGAGAGAATTTTCTTTTATAAATATTAACTCACACAATTATATGATAAAGTACAATTAGTTGATTGAATTATAGTTTATGATTAAGTGAATCTAGTAATAATAACCGGTCATATTATTTTATATTTATTTTCTTGTCAAAAAAATACTATTACTTGATGAATATTATTTTCCGTCTAATGCATTTTTATCGTTCAACAAAGTATTTTAATGGTTAAGATTTTTTTCTGCCAATATATATATATATGAAAACTCATTTATTGTAATCGGTTATTAGGAGTTCTATTTCAATCAGCATATTTTACACCGTGACTCTTATAAGAAAGTCATTGTCGCTACAGGCTCTAGTAGTAAGACCTATAGCGACAGGATCAATTCTAATTTTAATCCACTTCATTTCATCCATTATTATGATAGATAATGTAAAATGTAGTTGTTGGAATAGTACTCCCAACCAATGTTTTCATACTCGGACCGGTCATCGAACCGAAAAGGGTATCGGGTGAATGGATCACTGATTCAACCAGTGGTCGAACCGTTATTAAACCGGTAACGTCATAAACATATAGAATATATATTATTAATAATTAATAAAATTTTAAAACATCTAATTTTTTGTAAGCTAAAATATAGTTAAATTATGTTATAATATTACTAAAAATAGGGGTGAGCATGGTGCGGTTTGGTGCGGTTTGAAGCCCAAACCGCACATGAAACCGCTTAGGTGCGGTTTGACAAATTCAAAACCGCACATGAAACCGCTTGTAATTAGTGCGGTGTGGTTTTGAATCGTTTGGTGCGGTTTCGGTTTCAAAACCAATTGAAATAATTAAATTTTATGTAATTTAAATTAACAATTTATCATCACACAATATTAAATACTACTTTGATAATACACAATTTTACTTATAATATTTTGTCTAAACAAAAGCAAAATAGAATCTAAAAACATGAATAATGATTTATCCTTATATATGAAAATTCTAAATAGAGATTGTAATATCCCGGATATTTATGAATTATAAATAAAATATTTAATATTTAATAAAGGTTGGAGTTTGATAACCTAGTAGTGATAGATAAATAGAGGTCCAAATTAAATTTAACGGACTAACTTAGATATGGTGATATCAAAATTTTTGATAAGTTAGCAAGTAAAGTGATAATTCAATAAACTTGACTAACAACAAGTCTAATTAAATTAAGAGAATTAATTAGTGGAGTTATGTAATTAAGCGACGTGGTTGCGTGTAAATTAAATATGTATTTATATGAATATATATATGCGTGCACATTTAGTAACATAATTTAATGGTTAATTAAATTGTGATAAATAGATAGATTAATATTAAATTAATCCGAATTGAATTAAAAGGTTTATTGTTGAATTAATTTATTCATTAATCAACAATTATGCAAATTGTTGATAAATTATTTGTGAGGAATAATTATGTAAATTATATAATTATAATTATATAAAGTAGTTGAATTAATTAAAGGAGATTAGTAATTATATATATTGTACAATATTTAATATATGTACATATATATAAATGGTTTAAATTAATTGAGAAATTTTAAATTGTAATTGAATATATTAAATGAATATATTCTATAATTAAACAAATCATTGTAAATGATTTATGAGAGTGAGAAATTTAATTATACAATTATTTGTGTAATATTAATTAAATAATTAAATAAATTATTTAAATAAGAAATTGAGTAAATATATTATTATTTTAATGTATTTTCGGGTAAATGGAATTATTTCCATAATTGATGAGAAATGAATTATTTAATGTAAATGTATTAAATAATTTAATTTATGGCCTAAATAATATATATTAAATTATATATTGTATTTATTTTAATTTCATAATTTATTGTGAAATTGTTTTGAGGTAAAGTAATGTGTATAAATAATATATATAGTTTATATATATTATTATTAGCGAACACACTCTAAAGTTTTAATATCAAATTAATTGACAAGTTGTCATTAATTAAATATTCAATTAAATTGAATATAATGAGTGAATTAAATTTTATAAATTAATTAATATGATAATTAATTAATGTAAATAATGTAAAATATTATTAATAATATTATTAGTCCATTTAGTAATTTAATACTTATGGGTTATAGTATTTTATTATTTATTCAATCTAATTATTTATTTAATCATGGATTGAATAATTAATGTGTAAATTATTAAATTAGCCCAACATGGGTTAATTAGTAGCCCAAGTGGAGAATAATAAAATTTGACAATTTAGTAGCCCAAACAATTTAATAGAAGCCCAATTGGTATTTTAAATTAAAGCCCAATGATTGGCCCACTTAAAAAATACTTAATTAAACTATTAATTATTAAAAGTAAGCATATGTGACAAACATTTTGGGACACCTAAAGTGGTTGCCGGCAAGGAAGGAAAAGATAGAGAAATGATATGTGTTTTATTTTATTATTTTATTATTTAATATTAGGTTGCTTGTATGGTTTTTTTTTTTTTTTTGTCCATGAACCATACCTCTTTTCACCCACTTAGTCCTTGGCTTAAATCTCTTGCACAAGTCTCCAACTACTCTCATGATGGTAAATTTTAATAGATATAGAATTTATATCTATCCAAATTGTAAGTATACTTACAATTTAGGAGTTTTGTTATTCATTTTCTATCTTTCATCTTCTAAGTCTTGAGAGCAAAATATTGAGAGGATAAATATTTGAGAGAGATTTTGGGTGGAGCTTCAAGGAAGAAGAAGAAAGTATAAGTTAGTTCATGACATTCACAACCCATTTTGGAAGAAAAATGAAGATAGTCATTAAAATGAGGTAATGATGATTTTAAATATAGTTTGTTTTTAAATTAAATAAATTATCATGTTAGTATAAACATGTTAATATAGTTAATAATGTGTAGTGGTAATATTTATGTCATGCTTGAGTTTAATATGCTTGGTTTGTATTTTGGTATATTTTATATGCTAAAATATGTATTTAATAGTGTGTAAATAAGTTTTGGAATTTATGTCCAAAAATATTTTTATAAAACTTAGATTTAATGTTATAATATTATAGAACATTAAATCATGAGAAAAATAAAGTTTGAATCACTCAAAATGGAGTTATACACAAAAAGTTATGATTTGTGGTAGTTTATGTGATGTAAAAATTTTTATAAAAAATTTTTAATATTAAATCATGAAAAATTAAATTTTCATGTTATAAATTGATATTAAGTGATTGGTAATTTTTTTGGATTTTTAAAGCTTACTTGAAGGTGTATTTTTATTAAAGTGGTGTATTAATGTTACTGTTCACAATCTGCTTGGAAGAAGAAAAAAAAACCACTGTCCGCGCAATGCGCGAGCTACTGTTTACAGCCAGACGCGCTATAATACGACGTCGTTTTGGGCGAATGAAAATTTCTTCCGCGCGTTATGCGCGGAAGCCAGTTTCGGTGACATTAAAACGGCGCCGTTTTGGGAATATAGTTTGTCGGCGCGCGCAATGCGCGGAAACAGATTTTTTCCGGAAATTACGATACTGCCCCTCCGGTCTTTTTCTGCGTAATTACGAAATTGCCCTCGTATCAGTTTTTCGACTTAATTACAGAATTGCCATTCTGAATAATTTTAATTAATTTAAATGTTTAAAAATTAATTTAAAATTATAACAAAAATAATAATAATACAAAAATGATATTTAGGTATATAATATTATATTTTTCAAATATAATAAGTATTTATGATTAATATTTAAATGTTGTAAATATTAATCTAGTTAGTTTAATATTATATTTTTCAAATATAATAAGTATTTATGATTAATATTTAAATGTTGTAAATATTAATCTAGTTAGTTTAATATTATATTTTTCCAAATATAATAAGTATTTAGGATTAATATTTAAATGTTGTAAATATTAATCTAGTTAGTTTAATATTATATTTTTCCAAATATAATAAGTATTTAGGATTAATATTTAAATGTTGTAAATATTAATCTAGTTAGTTTAATGTTATATTTTTCAAATATAATAAGTATTTAGGATTAATATTTAAATGTTGTAAATATTAATCTATTTAGTTTAATATTATATTTTTCAAATATAATAAGTATTTAGGATTAATATTTAAATGTTAAATATTAATCTAGTTAGATTAATATTATATCTTCTGAATTTATGATTAATATTAAATAATAAATAAGGATGATAAATTAATTAATTATTATTTAATTACTATTAAATAATAATTAAAGACAACTAAGATTGAGTATTTAATTATTTGTTATTTGATTAACTTTAAATAATAAATAAATTCAGTTAGTTATTATTTATTATTAAATAATAACTAATGATATTTGAGTCTATATAATTTTATTATTTATTATTTAATTAACTTTAAATAATAAATGAATCTAGTTAATTAGTTATTATTTATTATTAAATAATAACTAAAGATATTTGATTATTTTTAATATAATATAATTATTTATTATTTGATTAAATTTAAATAATAAATAAATCTAGTAAGTTATTATTTATTATTAAATAATAACTAAAGGTAGTTAATTACTTACTATTTAATTAATGATAAATAGTAATTAAATGAAATTAGATTTAATGGAATAAAGAAAATGTCTTTTAACTCTTTTGTTTAAACAATTATAATAAATTGTTTAATAGTTTAATAAGTGTGCAACACTTAAAGAAAAATTATTTTCTAACTTATTAAATTATTAACCTAATATGATTGAGGGTCTATAAGGTTAATGATATTGTTTGACTGATGTATATCATGTGTTAGTACTTATGAGTGGTAGATAAGTTCCTTAATGAGCGTTTAGTTGTACAAATACGTTGTACTAATTATTAGACCAACTTTATTAATGTTAGGTCTTTCAAAGCCAGTTAGTTAAAGCTAGACATTTATTGTAGCTGAGCAGACAGGCAAGTTTCCTACCTTCAAACTTTATTTTGAGCAAGTTTCCTAAACCCTACTCAATTTATATTCGAGCAGGATATATTATTTTATTGTTCAAGTCCCTAACTCAAATTCAAGTAATTACGTTTCAAGCATGCTATGGTTTAATTTTGTATAATTATTCCACATCTTTAAATTATTGATTCGCACATAGTGCTTGTTGCATGTGTTCATCAGGTATGAAAGGCTGATCACCTTCATTACCATAAGGTTCAGTTAAAATTGTTCATGGTCATTATTGACACTCACATTACTTGATTCAGTCATTCAATTATTGAAATTATGATTCGTACTCTTTCACAATTATTATATTGTTGAAAATCCGAAAGCTTGTTCTTTCTTTCAATCATGATATATCGTTATTGTATTTAAACTTGCTGAGCAAAGTCGTTGCTCACTCTTGCTATATCATGATAACAAATTTCAGAATAATACAAATGTCCGAGGAGAGACGGAGACAGAAGCAAAAGACAAGATTATAGTGTTATTCATTATAACTAAATTGTTATATGATGTAAGTAATTTTGTAAACCTTTTTATGAATCTAAAGGTATATATGTAGGTTAAGGTTAGAAACCTTGGGAAATGTTGTAGAATAAACAATTTATGTTTATATATTCCGCATTAGTTATAGAACGTGTATGAAGATGATGTATCGTGACGTACCGAGTCCAGGGTTAAAGGAACCCGGATTTGGGGTCGTCACAGGTTGGTATCAGAGCTGATAGGTTATAGTTCTTAGGTAGTAGTACCTTAGGCTATAATCATGGAAAGATAATAAAGACAGTGAAATGATAAAATCAGATAGAGTTTAGAAATGAACATATACAGTTCATAAATGAGGAAGTAAATCTATATAGATACATAGATATATGAAAAGATTCAAAGAAGGATCTTCAATGAGTGTAATCCAAATAAATGGAATAAGAATCAGGGAACACTTGATTCAAGGATTTAAAAAGAGAAGGATCGTACAGTAAAATGATCAGAGATGAATGATAAGGTGATAGAATTAAACGATCCTAGAATAAAGGAGAAATAGTACAGTGAAATCAATTTTGACATAAGATCCCGATGATCATAGTAAAAAGCATGAAATGACAAATGGTCTATTAAATGATTAAAGAAGTGGTTTTGATAGCATGGTGCTATAACAATGAAGATACTAAAATAGTAACAAGTGGATTCTTGAAGTGTGAGTGTGATAAGGTATGAATTGACAAAATTCATATCAAGTTAAGAGAAGTTAGAGGTTTGTAGGTTTTTAATTGATGACTCATATTAGTGGCTGAGTTGTACAATTCCTTGTATGGGCGGGGAATTAGTGCTTGGTTTTAGAACCGCTTAGCTTTCTATATTGATACAGTGGTTGAGTTGAACAGTCCTTTGTATGGGCAGGGGATTTGTTCTTGGTTTAACGACCGCTTAACTTCCTATATTGATTAGTGGCTGAGTTGACCAATTTCTTGTATGGGCAGGAGATTGTGTTTGGTTTGACGATCACTTGGCTTCCTATAATGATAATCAACTGAAACCTGGTGTCGCGCTATTCACTATATGCATGTTGAGAAGGTGATTCTTTTCTCATGTGTATAACGGATAGGTAAAGGATGTTAAGATAAGTTCGTGTTCTGAGAACTGACACGCATAGTAAGTTCGTGACTCATAGTCATGTGGTGGAGCCCCTCAGCGAATGGGCGACTTTGGCCTGACTAGGACAAGTTCCTCAAACCATATGATTGTGGTAAGTTGCTGAGCCCAAATATGCGGTAAGTTTGATGAACAGTAGGTATGGATAGAGTTAAGTAGTCAGGTTAAGGCTATAATAGATATAGTTATTAAGCTGGAAAAGAATGTGGAGGAAAAATTTGAGGTGTTTTGAGGTTTTAGGATATTCCAAATCTTCTAGCTATGCTAGACTTTGAAATTCTTAAAAATCGTGCCAAATTCGCACTTTTGTGCTTTTGAAAAGACAAATGTATTTTTGAAATCATTAATGCATTTAGTGCAGAGATGATAACCGATGGAGTCATCAATGCAGAGTAACCTAGTGTTGGATGTATTTTTAAGCCCACTATGGTATGATGTAATATGACAAAGTCAAAATGTTTTTTTTTGTATTTTGAAACGTTTAAAGAAGAGTCTATGCTAATTGTTTCGGCAAGACAAATTGATTTGAAAATATCAAAATGTATTTATAAAATCATCACACGCCATTAAAGCCATGGTGCAGAGATGAAAAGACGGAATCCTCAACGCACTGTTGCAACGGTGCGGTATCATGAAGTCCTATAAATGAATTTTTGTTATTTTAACTAATCTGAAATGATTTTTGAGTCGTAATATACGAACAGTTCAATGATGTGAGTCTATGTCATTTATTTTGACTGGACACTTTTTGGTCAGAAATGACTCAAGTTTTATTTTCCAATCCAACTTATGCTGGAGCGGAATTTTGTAGTAAGTCTGAGGTGAACAACCCCGTAATGGGGGATATGTCAGAGCCATGAATAAAGAACCCGCGAGGGGGCGCCCAACAGTGGTGGCATGCTGATATGGGTTGGTAAATCCAAAGAGTTCGACCCCGTGAGAAGTCGTTGTGCACAACGCAGAAGTACGATAGGCTGATCACCTAGCGTACACCTATGGAATGTTTTCAGTCTTTGTGATTGATAAACACTCTGTTTATAAGTATTTACAGGGATAAATACTATTTATTCGGAATTCAGTTAATTCCATGTTCACAGTCTTTATGACTCCTCAGAATAGTATGAAAGTTTTAATGAATATTTTGATTTTCAATTTATTCTTCTATAAGATATTGATTTTCAATTTATTCTTCTGCAAGATATTCCATTGTTCTGGAATTATGAGTTTAGAAGTATGAACTTCCTAGAAAAGGGTGGTCATAGAATTTGATGAGTAAAGAGTTATACTCAGAGATGAAAATTGGTAGAAATGTGTATGAGATAATTTCGGGGACGAAATTTTTAGAAGAAGGGGAGAATGTAATATCCCGGATATTTATGAATTATAAATAAAATATTTAATATTTAATAAAGGTTGGAGTTTGATAACCTAGTAGTGATAGATAAATAGAGGTCCAAATTAAATTTAACGGACTAACTTAGATATGGTGATATCAAAATTTTTGATAAGTTAGCAAGTAAAGTGATAATTCAATAAACTTGACTAACAACAAGTCTAATTAAATTAAGAGAATTAATTAGTGGAGTTATGTAATTAAGCGACGTGGTTGCGTGTAAATTAAATATGTATTTATATGAATATATATATGCGTGCACATTTAGTAACATAATTTAATGGTTAATTAAATTGTGATAAATAGATAGATTAATATTAAATTAATCCGAATTGAATTAAAAGGTTTATTGTTGAATTAATTTATTCATTAATCAACAATTATGCAAATTGTTGATAAATTATTTGTGAGGAATAATTATGTAAATTATATAATTATAATTATATAAAGTAGTTGAATTAATTAAAGGAGATTAGTAATTATATATATTGTACAATATTTAATATATGTACATATATATAAATGGTTTAAATTAATTGAGAAATTTTAAATTGTAATTGAATATATTAAATGAATATATTCTATAATTAAACAAATCATTGTAAATGATTTATGAGAGTGAGAAATTTAATTATACAATTATTTGTGTAATATTAATTAAATAATTAAATAAATTATTTAAATAAGAAATTGAGTAAATATATTATTATTTTAATGTATTTTCGGGTAAATGGAATTATTTCCATAATTGATGAGAAATGAATTATTTAATGTAAATGTATTAAATAATTTAATTTATGGCCTAAATAATATATATTAAATTATATATTGTATTTATTTTAATTTCATAATTTATTGTGAAATTGTTTTGAGGTAAAGTAATGTGTATAAATAATATATATAGTTTATATATATTATTATTAGCGAACACACTCTAAAGTTTTAATATCAAATTAATTGACAAGTTGTCATTAATTAAATATTCAATTAAATTGAATATAATGAGTGAATTAAATTTTATAAATTAATTAATATGATAATTAATTAATGTAAATAATGTAAAATATTATTAATAATATTATTAGTCCATTTAGTAATTTAATACTTATGGGTTATAGTATTTTATTATTTATTCAATCTAATTATTTATTTAATCATGGATTGAATAATTAATGTGTAAATTATTAAATTAGCCCAACATGGGTTAATTAGTAGCCCAAGTGGAGAATAATAAAATTTGACAATTTAGTAGCCCAAACAATTTAATAGAAGCCCAATTGGTATTTTAAATTAAAGCCCAATGATTGGCCCACTTGAAAAATACTTAATTAAACTATTAATTATTAAAAGTAAGCATATGTGACAAACATTTTGGGACACCTAAAGTGGTTGCCGGCAAGGAAGGAAAAGATAGAGAAATGATATGTGTTTTATTTTATTATTTTATTATTTAATATTAGGTTGCTTGTATGGTTTTTTTTTTTTTTTTGTCCATGAACCATACCTCTTTTCACCCACTTAGTCCTTGGCTTAAATCTCTTGCACAAGTCTCCAACTACTCTCATGATGGTAAATTTTAATAGATATAGAATTTATATCTATCCAAATTGTAAGTATACTTACAATTTAGGAGTTTTGTTATTCATTTTCTATCTTTCATCTTCTAAGTCTTGAGAGCAAAATATTGAGAGGATAAATATTTGAGAGAGATTTTGGGTGGAGCTTCAAGGAAGAAGAAGAAAGTATAAGTTAGTTCATGACATTCACAACCCATTTTGGAAGAAAAATGAAGATAGTCATTAAAATGAGGTAATGATGATTTTAAATATAGTTTGTTTTTAAATTAAATAAATTATCATGTTAGTATAAACATGTTAATATAGTTAATAATGTGTAGTGGTAATATTTATGTCATGCTTGAGTTTAATATGCTTGGTTTGTATTTTGGTATATTTTATATGCTAAAATATGTATTTAATAGTGTGTAAATAAGTTTTGGAATTTATGTCCAAAAATATTTTTATAAAACTTAGATTTAATGTTATAATATTATAGAACATTAAATCATGAGAAAAATAAAGTTTGAATCACTCAAAATGGAGTTATACACAAAAAGTTATGATTTGTGGTAGTTTATGTGATGTAAAAATTTTTATAAAAAATTTTTAATATTAAATCATGAAAAATTAAATTTTCATGTTATAAATTGATATTAAGTGATTGGTAATTTTTTTGGATTTTTAAAGCTTACTTGAAGGTGTATTTTTATTAAAGTGGTGTATTAATGTTACTGTTCACAATCTGCTTGGAAGAAGAAAAAAAAACCACTGTCCGCGCAATGCGCGAGCTACTGTTTACAGCCAGACGCGCTATAATACGACGTCGTTTTGGGCGAATGAAAATTTCTTCCGCGCGTTATGCGCGGAAGCCAGTTTCGGTGACATTAAAACGGCGCCGTTTTGGGAATATAGTTTGTCGGCGCGCGCAATGCGCGGAAACAGATTTTTTCCGGAAATTACGATACTGCCCCTCCGGTCTTTTTCTGCGTAATTACGAAATTGCCCTCGTATCAGTTTTTCGACTTAATTACAGAATTGCCATTCTGAATAATTTTAATTAATTTAAATGTTTAAAAATTAATTTAAAATTATAACAAAAATAATAATAATACAAAAATGATATTTAGGTATATAATATTATATTTTTCAAATATAATAAGTATTTATGATTAATATTTAAATGTTGTAAATATTAATCTAGTTAGTTTAATATTATATTTTTCAAATATAATAAGTATTTATGATTAATATTTAAATGTTGTAAATATTAATCTAGTTAGTTTAATATTATATTTTTCCAAATATAATAAGTATTTAGGATTAATATTTAAATGTTGTAAATATTAATCTAGTTAGTTTAATATTATATTTTTCCAAATATAATAAGTATTTAGGATTAATATTTAAATGTTGTAAATATTAATCTAGTTAGTTTAATGTTATATTTTTCAAATATAATAAGTATTTAGGATTAATATTTAAATGTTGTAAATATTAATCTATTTAGTTTAATATTATATTTTTCAAATATAATAAGTATTTAGGATTAATATTTAAATGTTAAATATTAATCTAGTTAGATTAATATTATATCTTCTGAATTTATGATTAATATTAAATAATAAATAAGGATGATAAATTAATTAATTATTATTTAATTACTATTAAATAATAATTAAAGACAACTAAGATTGAGTATTTAATTATTTGTTATTTGATTAACTTTAAATAATAAATAAATTCAGTTAGTTATTATTTATTATTAAATAATAACTAATGATATTTGAGTCTATATAATTTTATTATTTATTATTTAATTAACTTTAAATAATAAATGAATCTAGTTAATTAGTTATTATTTATTATTAAATAATAACTAAAGATATTTGATTATTTTTAATATAATATAATTATTTATTATTTGATTAAATTTAAATAATAAATAAATCTAGTAAGTTATTATTTATTATTAAATAATAACTAAAGGTAGTTAATTACTTACTATTTAATTAATGATAAATAGTAATTAAATGAAATTAGATTTAATGGAATAAAGAAAATGTCTTTTAACTCTTTTGTTTAAACAATTATAATAAATTGTTTAATAGTTTAATAAGTGTGCAACACTTAAAGAAAAATTATTTTCTAACTTATTAAATTATTAACCTAATATGATTGAGGGTCTATAAGGTTAATGATATTGTTTGACTGATGTATATCATGTGTTAGTACTTATGAGTGGTAGATAAGTTCCTTAATGAGCGTTTAGTTGTACAAATACGTTGTACTAATTATTAGACCAACTTTATTAATGTTAGGTCTTTCAAAGCCAGTTAGTTAAAGCTAGACATTTATTGTAGCTGAGCAGACAGGCAAGTTTCCTACCTTCAAACTTTATTTTGAGCAAGTTTCCTAAACCCTACTCAATTTATATTCGAGCAGGATATATTATTTTATTGTTCAAGTCCCTAACTCAAATTCAAGTAATTACGTTTCAAGCATGCTATGGTTTAATTTTGTATAATTATTCCACATCTTTAAATTATTGATTCGCACATAGTGCTTGTTGCATGTGTTCATCAGGTATGAAAGGCTGATCACCTTCATTACCATAAGGTTCAGTTAAAATTGTTCATGGTCATTATTGACACTCACATTACTTGATTCAGTCATTCAATTATTGAAATTATGATTCGTACTCTTTCACAATTATTATATTGTTGAAAATCCGAAAGCTTGTTCTTTCTTTCAATCATGATATATCGTTATTGTATTTAAACTTGCTGAGCAAAGTCGTTGCTCACTCTTGCTATATCATGATAACAAATTTCAGAATAATACAAATGTCCGAGGAGAGACGGAGACAGAAGCAAAAGACAAGATTATAGTGTTATTCATTATAACTAAATTGTTATATGATGTAAGTAATTTTGTAAACCTTTTTATGAATCTAAAGGTATATATGTAGGTTAAGGTTAGAAACCTTGGGAAATGTTGTAGAATAAACAATTTATGTTTATATATTCCGCATTAGTTATAGAACGTGTATGAAGATGATGTATCGTGACGTACCGAGTCCAGGGTTAAAGGAACCCGGATTTGGGGTCGTCACAGAGATAATTATAATTTGCGATAATTCTAAAAATTTGTACGTCTTGATATGCTTCATTTAATAGTACATGGTGCGGTGCGGTTTCTTAGATGCGGTTTTACTCAGAAACCAAACCCAAACCGCATTTGCGGTTTTTCAACCACCTAAAACCGCCACATACGCCGAAACCATTGGTGCGGTTTGTGCGGTTTTTGGTGCGATTTTGGAGGCAATTCGGTTTCTTGCTCACCCCTAACTAAAAATATTTAATTTTAAAAAAAAATATTTTTGTACAAAAAAAATATTAAAAACACTTTAAAACCAGTTCAACTGGGTCAACTAATCGATTTTACCAGTTGAACCACCGATCAAACTGATAGTCAACCGGATCTTGACCAAATCAATTGAACCAAGCCAAATCGGATCGAATATTGAACCGAGTCCCGGTCGAACCAGTCAGTCCCGGTCCGAATTTCAAATTATTGTTCCCATCAACAAGTTGTTATGAATAGATTTCATATATATATATATATATATATATATATATATATATATATATATATAGGGAATTTATATTTTCACAAATGGATCCTATTTTTAACTAAACCAACCCTTTATGCAGTAGACTAACTATAGGATTTAGTTCTTATGTCCAAATTACCATCACTTAATAAATAACTAAACATCTAGTTACTTAACTTTATTTGATTAGTAGAGTTACTCAATTTTTTTATACTTCACTGTTAGCCGTTTGAAAGTAATTTTTATTTATTTAATTATTATGACAGTAATAATATTAATAATAATTAGGAAATTGTTAGGAAATAAGTGGGGAAAAATATTTACACATAAGAATTAGGATATAAGGCTTTCTTCCACCAGGAAAAAAAATTATTTTCAAAATTTCTATTATTATATCATATTACTAAATTAAGTTATTTTATGAAATAAATTATACTTAAAATGTGTAAACTTTATATATAAGACTCTGTTTATGAATATATCAAAATATATTACTTATTTTAACTTAAATAACAATTAAGTTATTACAATCAACATCTAAAAAACTAAGAATATTACAAGGAGATTCCAAAATAATATTTACACCAAAAGAAAAAGAAACATATCATATATATCATTCAAGGCATGATCCTTCTGCATTTGAGTTTGTAGAAGAGATACAAAAATGTAGGCATTTTTATAGGGCAGCTTATTCAAAGCATTAGAAAAGCCAAAAAAAAAAAAACTCCAGTGCTATAAATTCATTAAGAAACCAAATTAAAGTAAGACTCTCTTGCCTTGTCTAATTATTTGTCAGATTACTTGCATATATACATGTATGCACACATATTTACGCTGAGAAAATTTCTAGATGACACAAGCACCAATTAGGAGGACATCATTTAATATTTTTCATATAAGGAATCTTATTATCAAGGCAAAAAATATATATCTTACCATAAGAATTTCCAACTAATTATGAAAATCACAACAGATATTCCTTCATTTCTCCACCGCAAGTACCCAAGTGCATAAAAATGGGTAAAGAAAACAGAGTTGATAACAAATGTAAAAATAATAAAAATTTATACGCCAAAAAATAAAATAAAACATACCGGTGTTTTTATATGGGCAACTTCTTTTATGATGATTGGGATATTTACATAAACTACATTTTCGTATATTTTCTACAAACTCAAATACAAAAGGATCACACCTTGATTGTAAATGTTGATATATTTTCGTATCTTTTAGTGTTAATATTATTTTGGAACCTCCTTGAAATATTCTAAATTTTTTAGATGTTGATTGTCATGACTTAATTGTTATTTAAGTTAAAGTTAGTAATATATTGCAATATATTCAGAAACAGAGTCTTATATATAAAGTTTACACATTTTAAGTATAATTTGTTTCTTAAAAACTTAATTTAGTAATATGATATGATAATAGAAATTCTGAAAATAAGTTTTTCCCCCTGGTGGGAGAAAGCCTTGGACCCTAATTTTTTATGCGTAAATAATTTTTCCCACTTATTTCCTAAAAAAATTCTTACATTATTAATATTATTACCATCATAATAATTAAATAAATAAAAGTTGCATTCAAACGACTAACAATGAAGCATAAAGGAATTGAGTAACTCTACTGATCAAATAAAGTTAATCAAATAGATGTTTAGTTATTTATCAAGTGGGGGCAATTTGGATATAAGAACTAAATTCTATAATTAGTCTATTACACAAAGGGTTGGTTTAGTTAAAAATGTGACTTATTTGTGAAAATATTAATTTTTTTTAATAAAAATATCAAATTCTTGTATATATATATATAGAGAGAGAGAGAATTGATCATTTCTCTAGGAAAATTGATATTTTTACAAGATTTTCACTCAGAAGATTTATGTGAGAAGAACTTTGTTGAACTATTAAGTTTTTTTATAAAAGTATAAATTCTCTTTGTAAAAATATTAATTCTCGATATATATCATAATATATTAAAATAATTTATTTTAACCCAGGAGAGAAAAGTTTAAGTAAAGGAATTGATAACTTACTATTTTTATCGCTCTTTTCAAACTCCCCCCCCCCCCCAAAAAAAACTAATATGAATGTGGTGAAATATATATATATTTTTTATCTTCTTTTAAAAAAAATTAGTGTAGTTACATAAATATTCCTATATTTAGGTGCCTGAATGTTATTCTAAAAAAGTATTACTGTTCAAAATTATTGCAAATAAAAAAAGAAGAAAAAATCATGTCTTTCAAGACTTCAACCTCAGAAAGCTCCCCGTCTCTAATATGCGGAAGTCACAAAAAAATTTAAATCTTAATCATTAAGATATGCTATTAACAAGAAGAAATTCATTAGATAAAATAATGTCCATAATTTTATCAAAAATATGAAGTCATGTTACTTAAGATTATAGTTCGTCAAAAATTCTTCCCTAAAGTTAAAATCTTCAAACATCTATGTCATTGATTATCTCACATTTATACTCCATAGTTACGTTTATTTGAAAGAATTATAATTCTAAAAATAAAATTTTAAGGTATGAATTATAATTTCAAAGTTATATTTGTTTGCAAAGATTATATTTAAGATAAAACTATTAATCTAAAAAATGTCTTATTTATTTTAAATTTGAATTTGAGACTATTAGTCCACGAATTATTAAATGACTTAATAGTCTTGGGGATTATAATCCCTGATTGAATATAGTATTAAATAGTCTCCATATTAAGTCATTTTATAATCTCTATACTAAATTTTAAGTCTAAATTTAAAAATAAATAAGACAAAAAAGAGATTAATAGTCTTATACCAAGAGTAATCCTTGTAAATATATATAACATTGGAATTATAATTTATGTATTGAGATTATAATTCCAAAATTATAATTCTTACAAACAAACATGACTCATGTGATTTAACACAATTTCACTATATGTTAATCACAATTTTATTTTATTTTAAAAAAACTAGTTATTTAAAGTTTAAACAAGATTTAATGGCCCTTTATATTTTCCACTTCAAATAATAAAATTTGTGCTATTTTATTAAATAAAAGTTATGAAGTAGGAGTATTTCTTATTTGTTATACTCCCAAGTCCCAACTCCCCCAGTACGTACCCTTGACTAATAAAGTAACAACAGATATTCATATTTTCCCCCAAATTAAAATCGCCAATTTTCAAAACCCTAACTCTCTTCCCCTCTCTCTCTCACATGCCACTGGCCAATTCACCAGATCAACATTAACGGCGTCGCTCACAGTTACTGACAAAGCCAAAAAATGGCGGACCGAACCCGGAGATCTGATGATGACGAGGGTGAGCTGGAAAATCTGGAATCGGATGTGAACCAAATGGTTACAAAAATAGCTGAATACAGAAAATCTCTTCCGGGTCAGCTAACCACCTCTCTCGCTTCCATTCTTAATGTGCAGCGACCTGTCATTTTGACCCGTTTTGACGTTGGCTCCGAACCCTCTGCTGATTCTACCCCAGGTACATTTCCATATCCTTTTCGGGCTCCCAGATACATATACATCGAACATATGTATGTGTGTGTGTTTGTGTATATCCTGAATTTGTTTGCAATTTTAGTTTTCCTTATTTGGGTTTTGTAAATATCGTTATCATATGTGATAAGTCTTAGGAAGAAATTAAGCTGCATCATATTCTAAAATTTGAATTTTTTGAGTATATTTTAGCTTTTAGTAAATAGCTGTAATTAAGTTAAAATTTTCTTAAGAACTAGCAAAATGTAGAACTGCAAGAAACACTAGGCTATTGCTGCATTCTAGTTAAATAGTGGTCTATCTGAAATTAGCTTGATTCCATGATATATGAGTGTGAGTGTGAGTGTGAGTGTGAGTGTGAGTGTGAGTGTGTGTGTGTTTGTGTGTGTCAGTGTGTGTGTGTTTATAAGCATGATGTGTTGTTCTGTTTTTCTATGTATGTTAAGTCAGAAAGGACTTTGTCCACAGTATTAGAGGCTAGCACATTTGAAGATGTTTTGCGTGCATTTTACTTGGTTGGATGTAAAACAATAGGTGATGATGTATAATAAACCAGGCTACTTGAGCTTGGCCAGACTTGATTCTTCAGCTAATAAATACTTAGAACAATCGTTACAATGAGTTACTAAGCTTAATTGAAATCAACTTTACATTTTAATCCATGCCACTTGGCAGCCCTTCTCCTAAATGGTTAGTTCCTCATCTTATAAACTATCATGATACCCATCTCAAGCTTTAGATAGTGGTGCTTTTTTTCTTTTCTTTTCTTTTTAAAAAAAAAATCCGTTGTGTTACATGAGCACTAACGAATGCGTACTTACCCGTATTGGACATAAATTGTATACAATTTGGTAGTCATACTTGTTTGTTGTATGCTGTTGGACAATTGCTTCTAAAGGAAATGCATTTTATTTTTATTTTTTTTCAAGTATCAAGTATGAACATCTAGGAAATGCAGTTTTTTTTTTTTACAAGTACCACTGGGGCAAGGTAATACAGTTATAGACAAATTGATGCTCCTTGAATTACTTTTTAGAATTGCTCTAAGTTGCTTTAATAATTCAACTGAATGAAGTAATTTACTAGTTGCTAACAAGGCATAAACAAAGAAACAAGTCATCTAGGGCCTCATATCTAAGGAATTAGTATTAGGCAAATTTGAAAAGTATTTTTCATCTTTTATTGTTTTCTTAATTATTATTATTATTTAAATGTTTTTTTCCTTTATATTTTTTTTTTGAGGAATTGTCCACATAATTAGAGGTTAGCACAAATTGAAGCTGTTTTGTGTGCATTTTACTTGGTTGGATGTAAAACAATAAACCAGGATACTCGAGCTTGGCTGGACTTGATCCTTCAGCTAATAAACACTATAAAACAATATTTATGTTGAGCTATTGAGCTTAATTGAAATCAACTTTATGTTTTTAATCCATGGCACAAGGCCACCCCTCTCCTAAATAATTTTATGAAATAAAAGCAAAATTCTGCTACCCAAGTCATTTTGTGTTGTTTATTTCCCATGCAAGTATTGAAATGAACACATTACTTTATTTGCTTCAAACTTTTTAAGGGATTCATCATCACCCATATGTGACTTATATGACATTTCTCTCTTTGATAGATGCTGGAAGACCTGTTGAGTCAGGTAGTACTGCCTTACTAGCAGAAGAGGATAAGGAGTATGCTGAAAAGATTGAATTGCTTAAGCAAAAGCTATTGAGTAATGCTTCTGCTATGCCTAATGTTTTAAAGAGAACGAAAGAGTGTATATCTAGAATTGACAAACTAGAGTCATGCAATGGAATTATACATCCTGCTTTTAAAAGGAAAAGGACTAGCTAATCGATTTCATCGCACATGAGTCTTTTCATTCTTGGACTGCTGATTATTCAAGGAATGTGTCTATTGTTTTTGTCGAAAACTTGAGCCTGTGTATCCTAAACCCATGTGGTTTGGGGATTTACCCACCAAAATGGCATCCCAGATGGAAGATTCAAGTCCTTGTTTTGTTGTAATGACAAGTGTCGAAAACATACAGCACTGTTGATAAATAATAGGGCTCTTGATAGATCAGAGTTGAGGGAAAGGATTCATTTGGCAGACCAGACTTGTTTGCGATTAAGGCGTAGTTGAGTTGAGCAATGTGTTGTGCACTGTTGATAACATTATAGGAGCAGATTGTAATGATGTGATAAAATATGTATAATAGACTCATGCTGTGGTTGCTTTTCGTTTGCATCTGACTTCCACTGAAGAATGTGATCTTAAAATTAACATAATCTGCTAAGCCTTGTATGGCTAATTTGTTTCCCTGAGCAGAGAGGGCGTGCTCATGAAGGTCAATGATCCTTTGATATCTTTTGTTGCAATACTTTTATTAGACTGAAGACATCACAAGTGGAAAGATTTTTCCAAGAAAATAGAAACATTTTCATTATTCTATACAAACACTACTCAAGCTTGTTACTTGCATTACAATACTTGATATGTTTCAAACGGAAGTCCCATTTACTACTTTATTACACTACAAAAAGTAGTTTATTATTAGTATTGAGAGTTTATAAAATGACACAATTTCCATTGTCGTATTAATTTCATTATTATGTCCCTACCACCAAATTAGCAATTTATTACTTTTAGGGAGAAAAATAGAACAAAAAATATTTGAAAATGGAACTTATTTTTGTAGCGTCATTTGTAAAACTTTATACCAAATTGCAACCTATCATTTTTAGGGATAAAAATGGAACAAAAAATATTTGAAAATGGAACCTCTTTTTGTAGCGTCATTTATAAAACTTTAACCAAATTTCTTTATTTGCTGGACTTTATTTTCTTAAATGTACACTTCGGCCAACTTAAAACTCCACCGATTCAGTTGAAAGCAAAAATATGCCAAAAAGTACACCAAAAATAAATGTAAAATTAAAGACTACAAACCATTAATACAACATAAATTACATCATTAACACTTTAGGTTCCTGCAGGATTATGGCTCTCTCCTGATTAACTGAAGAAAGCTTCAGCCCCAGGGATAATGTGTGGAAAGGAAAACAATCATCTCTCTTTAGGAAGGCAAAAAATGCCCAAAGGTGTAGTACTTCACAAGAGGCAGGATTGTTGAGCATTGTACCACTCATCCCTACTTCCGGATATCCCAAAATGGCTGCAAATATTATTCAATCTAGTGAATTTCAATAACTTATGCAAAGATTAATTTGACATGTTGGATAAACCAACAGACTGGTACCCAAGTAACCTAAAATCTCCGAAAGGGAAGCCAGAACAGAGCAACAATGCTGCCTTTGTATACCGAGTGCATAACATTACAGCTTTGATACCACTGCAGAATCTCGTGTCTTTGTCTCCCTAATTACTCCCTCTTGAGTTACTGAGATAATCAGCTGGCCATCAAATGCACGCACACAGTTACAAAACTAATCAACTTTTTCATAGTAGGAAAGCAAAAGAAATATGTCGGCCACTAAGGCATAATGCTAGATGATTTGCATACCTCTCCTTTCCTGTTGAACATATGTCCTGAAACAAAGCCACGTGCATTGTAAGCTACAGGACTCTCAACCTGTAACAACAGAAATTTTCGATTCATATCAGCATTCAAAATCAATATCATAACCATTAATCAGCAGCGGATGAAGGAAGAACAAAAACAAGAAAAGATGGAGTGCTTTCTAGTCCCTACCACAAACAATATCCAATCATCAGCTCTGAAGGGCCTGTGAAACCACATCCTGCACAAAAAGGGAACAAGAAACTATTAAGTACTCACTTGGATCATCATATTCAGAATGAAAAAGAAAGGAGTAAACTGCAATCTTATGCATGCGTTATTTTTATTTTTTTTTAAAATACTAAAAAAGAGAAGAAGTTTAAAGTCACTGACAAACTCAGATGCATCCAAGACAATATCTATTAGCCATTTTTTAGAACTCAAATTAAGGCTATGGTAGAACAAAAAGATCATCTCTTAAACAACATTCGCTAAGTTCTTGGGCCATGTTTGTTTGCAAGAATTATAATTCCGAGATTATGATCTATGATATTATAATTCATGGGATTATAATCCCAAGATTATTAATCCTAGGATTAAATAGTCTTGGGATTATAATACCTAGTTGAATATGGTATTAAATAGTCCATCATGTTAAGTCATTTTATAATCACCGGACTAATAGTCCCAAGTCTAAATTTAAAAACAAACAAGACACTTAGGCTATGTTTGTTTGCAAGAAAACATACTTGAGATTGGATTATTTGTATTAATTTAACACTACTTCGGACTATTTTATCCCATGATGGGGGATTAATAGTCCTATGGACTATTTTTATCATTCATAAGGCTATTTATGTGGGATTATATAATCCCATGAAAAAATTGGGATTAATAGCCCCCCCCCCCCCCTCCTCCTCATTTTAAGCTATTAAATGGATTTATGGGACTAATAGTCCAACATTAAGAAACCAATAATCCCTCATCAAATGATTAAATAGTGCAAATTAGTATTAAATTAAGGTAAATAGTCCAATTCCAAACATGATTTTTGCAAACAAACATAGCTTTTGGATGAATAGGCTTATCCCAAGTGTAATTCTTACCAACAAACATAAGATTACTTGCAAACAAACATGGCCTTGGTGAAAAAGCTTTTAACTTTGTTATAGTGACCAAGACCACAAGGGAGGGCAGGTGGGTTGTTCAAGTGTCTATTACCCAAACCATTTCCTGCCCATACAAGATAATATATGAAACCATGTTTCCATGCTCAACAAATGGGCTTTTGCATCTAGGTGTAAACTTTCAATTCTACTATCATGGAAAGTTAGCTCAAAGAAATAGCCCGGTATTGGTACATCCTAATAATAGAGAAGTCCTGATCTGTAGAATTTCATAACAAACCCAGTAGTGTTCACAAGATGAGTCCACTAGGGGCAGGATGCCTCCACTTTTATAATGCTTAAATATTTCTGAACAGAATTAACATGTTGGCAATTGGTAATTACTAATTAATAATTTTGTAAATGGACTTCAACACTTACGCATGATCCAGACTAACTGATGACGTCTTCAAACCCTTTCTACGATGAGGATTCAAACTTACTCTAAGAAATATTAGATCTGAAGTGTATGCTGCTACACATCTGCAACCATATCTCATAGTAACTTTTAGTTCTAAAATAAACATAAATCCAATTCCATAATAGAAGTTATGATACAGAAAATAATAGGTTATTGGAAAATATATCCTGAACATATTAAGAAAACATTCTAAATTGAGGCTAATCAATCAACTTATCAAGATTTTGACAAAATCTTTCAGAGTTTTAGCTTTTATGGATAATGTAATAGCTTTTCTACCCATAAAAAAATATTAAAACTCCGCAGCATTTAAGTTTCATATGTAATATTAGCTTTTTTAGCTTAGTTATATCATATGGAGACATTGTACTGGTAGTAAACAGCTACACTGCTCTTCTGGAATGCCGATTCACCATTTTATAGGAAAGTTAAGCATCATATATCTAGGAGTGAGTCAAACCAACAACACTCACTTTAACCTCGTTTCTTAAGCTTTACCAATACTTATGCCCATCGTGCTTCATTTCCATCCATGCAGAGAACATTAGCCAGAAATATAATATGTTGAAAAAGGGTTTCTTACCTATGTAAAGCCTGATCATCAGATAGTTCTCCCCTTGCTCGAAACCAGTACCTTTGACTGCAATTGAACTTCAAGGAAATCAATGAGCTGCGACACCCTTTGTACAAGTATATAGTGGTACACTGTCTTCTGTTTCCCTATCAACATCAAGTCGTCAAAAGACTAGTCATACAACAATGGAAAGAACCAGCATTACCTTGGAGGAGACTTTGTCTGATTGGTGGAAGTGTTAGGCTCGCAAAACCTTATTTCAAACGGCCACGGTACAAACTTTTTAGTGGCAACTTTGTTTCGGTAAGTCCTGTTACAAGTGATTGTTAGGACTCACCAAGCAAAAGATAAACTTAAAAGACAAAGAGTTCTCATTTTTTAAACTACAAACAAAAGACTTCAAATTAGATAGCAAAGCAACTCGTTTGGACGCATTTAGAATTTGCTCTTAAAAAGAGAAAAGACAGAATAAATGACACTAAGAATTCACAATGATGCGAACCAAATCTCAAAGACTAGGTATAAAAGATAAGACTTTACCCTAGTTAGAAGATCCGATTAAAGATTTATCATCTATCTGCTTACTATTCTGATAGTTAGCAGTGACAATTAAACCTCTATCACATATTCACATCCCCCTCCTTAGATGTCATGCCAGCGGTTTGGAAATGAGAATTAAACCTCTAGCCTACCCTCTCCATAGATGCTAAGTATTACCTTCTGGCACAAATATACAGTTGTAAGGATGCAATGAATTGTAGGTAGAAGATGCAGTGACAGAATGTTCCCATTGTATTTGTTTGTATCTACTTCACGGTCAAATTATACAGACATGGAATACAGGTACCTGAATATTTGAAATCTAATAGCATACTCATTCTACTACATCCTCAAATCCACTAAAGGAGGGACCAAGCTCCAGACTTTGGCACTCTGAAAGTAAATCTACTGAAAGAGATGGTTAATTTTATAACTAAACTTGCTACCCAGAATTTGTTAAGTTGGCATGAACAATAGCTAATTCACTTCAATGCGTTGCTAGAACCATGCAAGAGCAAGAAGACACTTGTCGAACCCCAAAGATCTCAAAATTTAGATAGGGTTGTTCAAGTTCAAGAGAGCAGCACAACAAATGCAGAAAGGTTTTTTATTTTAATCAAAATTTCAGTTGTCATTGGTTCTGAGGTATTTATCCAGATCTAATAATAGGTCTCCCAGGTCATCCTTCCCTAAGTTACTAGTTAACATTCATCTTATCCAACTGAAGACTAAAATTTTATATGTTAAAGAAAATAGCAGGGAAAGCCAAAATTTTCCACAACGGATACAGAAAGAAAAGAACTAAATCAAAATACTAATAGCATCGAGATACATTTATACAAAACTTAACATGCATAAGATGGGAACTCATAACTGTGGCATTGGGGAAAACAAGTTTGCCTGCTGGATATAAGTGTTTTTGTGCACAGGTCAAGACATAGTAGTGGCCATAAATAAATAAATCTACATATTTATTTTCCTACATACAGGCAAAAGATACAAAAACAGCTCATTGTACAGAAATATAGGACAAAAAGAAGTGATGCAAAGTGTATATTATTGAAAACAAGGAATTGATCTCATTGCCTGGGAAGACGAGGATCAGTTAGGCGTCTCTCCCGCAACTCTTCAAATGATAAAAGCTGCAGTGAACTAGATAGAGTTCAGATACCATTGATACAGCCAACTACAAATAGTTGATAAATAGAAGAATGGTTGGTGAATGAAATTAAATGTAAGCATATTTTTGTTACCATTTCTGGATCAGGGACAGATGGCATTGTTGGTTCCTGGTGAACAAACCCTTGCTCTTCTTTCTGTAAAATTAGTTTAACACAGTGTTATATGAGATGAACTTTGCTTTTAGTCTGCATCACATACTTGCGATTTGAATATTTCAAAAGCGATATACGAAAAACTCATAAAGAAAGCAAACAATAGAAAATTGGGTTAAGAAATTAAGGTACGTAAGCAACAAAACTCTTGCGAGGAATGGAACTATTCGGTTAATCTGGGTTTCAGGACTCTGTTTGATGAGGAAATGGTTAATTGTCACTGAGGTAGAAGAAAGAAGCAGATGCCAAAGGGGAAGGTTACTGATTCTAGGCTTTGAATAGAAAAAAAGTTGTTAGTAGAATAAGAAATGTTTGTCTGGTCTAAAGAATCTAAAAACTTTATAAACCTTAAATGGGATATAAAGGTATAAGAAGTCTATAATGGTCATAAAAAAAGAGAAGGAGATGCGTCAGATACAATACAGCCTTTACCCAATCATTGTCTTTAATTGAGGGTTGTATGATTTTGTACAAAAACTTAATTACAAGTTTTTAGTCTTTGGTATCTACTGTACTGTGCTCAGTATTCCAACTGAAAGATTGTGCATCTACAGGCATGCCATAAAGCCCAATGAGCATAGAGTACGTAACATATTAATAAATCTTTATTACACCATAATACAACATTACGACTTTTCAAAAGATTCATCCGTGTTCATTACTGAGCACTACATAAAACGCATCTTTTATTTGATAGGGTAGTCATAAGATCAATACAAACTTTAGCAGTTACCAACAGTTTTTCTTGACCGAGAAGGATTTTAGATGATTACACTTTAATCAATAATCTACTTTGGAGCCACTAGAAGCACCAATTTTGAAAAAGAATTGACGAATTAAATTAACCATCATGGATGTATGGCAATGGCCCAAGTCAAATATTGAGATGGTTATATTCTTTCAGAGTACCGAAGAGTAAATTGTAACATAACTGACCCCTTTTTCAAGATTAAGTGACCAGCCCTAAATTGCTATTCAGTTTCAGCAACTAATCTCATACAACCAAAAAAATAATAATAATAAAATGAGACAATTGTATAATAACTGATAGGCCCACAAAGATTTCCTTTTAACTTTTTATTTTTGCATGTGTTTGTTTGAAAGTTTGTCCTTTTTCTTTTGGGTAAAAAAAGGTTTTATTACTCCCTCTTGTCCAGAAAAGAATGGCGCAAGTACATTTATTACGCAAATTAAGAGAATCAACACTCTATCTCTAACTATGGACCCCCAAATAAAAAGTAAAATATTTAAAATAAAAAAGTAATACCCGAATCTCACACTGGGTTCTAAAAAATGTATATGTAATTATTTTAATGAGATCTAGCATTTTCACATTCCACAAGCTTTACTTTTGACGTGTGAAGTTCAACCATTCATTTGTCAACACAAGTTTTATTTTATAACTTCAGATTTGTGGATGGAAGGAGGGAGTATAAACTAAGGACAGTACAAAGAAAAGGGAGCAAGTGGAAAAAACTTCAAAACCATCGATATTTGTGTATGTGTATTCATGTCAGACCTGGGCTAAGTTCATTTAGTGGTACTGGCAGTAAATAAGTACAAGTTCAGTGGTAGTCAGTATTCAGGAGCATGTTTCCCAAGAGAATAAAAAGGTATTCAGTTAACGGGTACTACTGTCTTTAGTAAACAACTAGAATCCTATATACATTAGATCTAGTTGTGCCGTTTCCATGCCTAGAGAAATGAACAAAATCTGAAGTGGTGTTCACGTTTGTGCCACTACCTCCTCCCTCACATTCTTTTCCTACCTCCCCTTCCTATTCAACCCTATTACAACCCTAATCATCCATGTTTTTTCACTGTATCTCTGTCTCCCCTTTCTCTGTAATCAGGACATCCTATGGTCCCTGACAATTGTGTTTCTTTATGGTATCAAAGATCAATGTAATTCCAAATAGGGATTGTGAGTATAATGTTCACCACATACAGATAAGCAGTTAACATGCCTGAAATGATGCAAGCAATGAGAATACGACATTGCCCTTTTGTATTGCATCTACCCTTCGTGTGGCAAAACTTTTCCCATCACGCACACGGCCAACGTGATAAATGATTGGAACTGCAAATTGAGAATTATTCATATCAGTTGGAATCAGATTATTTGCATCACAAAAAGAATTTTCAGCATGCATCAGAGGTCTATGGAAGTTAATACTTCTATTAAACACATTTAAGTTATTAGAAAACTGGAACAATACAGCCAAAATATCGTGCTCTTCGTTATCATAATCTATGAAGAGAGAGAGCCACTCATAGCCGCCAATCATCACCAGTTGGCGGAGAAATAACATGAAGACAATAGAAGCAGAATAATTTAATATTTAGGCTGTGAAACTTGATATCAACACCAATGAAAAGAGACATACAAGAAGATAAAAACTGCAAGGTTGCACATGCATGCAAGCTACACATAAAACAAAAGAGTACTAGAGTAGACAAGGGAATGTACACTAGAAGTCCCCAGTTGCCAAAGCTAACACACACCTACACATATATCTAATTGTTTGTTCTTCAATGCTATGCCTTCCGGTTGTAGCCTCTTTCCACTAAAAGCCCCAAGTAATTCCTTTAGAAGTTGCCTCTTCTGAGCAAGTGAACTAATGGTGAATGTCCTAGTCTACCTCTTATTTCTCTTGGAACAGTTGATGCAGCCTTTTCTAGACAGTAAATGGATCTCCTTGATTGCACCCAAAAAAATTAAATTTTGCACCCGAAAAAAAAACAGATCTCCTCATTGGAGATTGTGTTCTACGTGAGGCATTTTAAGGCTGAAAGCAGGAGAGATATTGATACTGGGTGATGGCCTCTGGATGTGATTCATGATCTGTTCAATGTCTGAAATCCAAACTATGTCTGAGAAAGATACTTACGTCTGGAAAAAACATAAAGGCACCCAGTGTATAGATACTTCCACGCCAAATTTACGAGATATTATTATCAAGAGGACAAAACAAGAAAAAAAATAGACATATTTAATTGGATATAGTTAGTTCACTCCGCTTGATCAAATAGAGAAGAACTTACTGTCAATATCACCACCAAGTAGAAAGTAAGCATGCAAACTGTGAACAATCTTAAGGCAATCAACAGTTTTTGATGCTGCAGCCAGCGCCTGCGGAGTAAAGACCATCATAACAATAAATATTCTGAAGAACTTGATATAAGTTTCATATTAGGTGTTTAAGAAACTCAGGCTAAAGGTATAGACATTTTTAATAACTGCAACTCTCCAAGCATCTCACGAATAACAAGTGAGGCAACAAACTACCCTTCAAGTGGTAAGATCATCGACTATAGAATGCAATTTCTATCAACTTGTCATGCCATAAACAAGATGAACTAAAATGATACTTACTCGAATATCAAGGGGTACAGGAACTGTTCTTAACAAAAGGATAAGTAATAATTCGAGATACGTTGAACTCACAAACAGAAGAATAAGACTAGTTTGGAAATTTCGAGTTAGATTCATGAAACAACGCGTCTGACAGACAAAAGAAAGGAAAAGCTTCAAGAAAATCAGTAAGTTGACCATTACAGTCCATGAAAAACATGAAAATTATGAAAAAGTTAACATTAAAAATATCAATTATTATGTGTACTGCAAATTTCAGTAAAGAATATTCATTTAGTATATCTAAAAATTTATCATTGATTGTACAGCATTTTCCTTTCTAGTTTGAATTTAAAACTCTCCACATATTGGGTTGTCGAGTATGTCCTCTTGCATGCAAGTAAAGGGAACCATTGTTTCTACAGTGTAAACTTTAACTGCATGTCACATAGTTAGCACCATATTTTTCTTGGTAAAAACAGTCAGCAGTAAAAGATTAGGAAATAAATTGAGCAAAATCATGCCTGTCCAATGAACTGTCCTCCAAAAACATTACCAAAATGTGGAGTATCCGGCAAGGTGAATCCTTGGAAAATGTTCACCTACAAGAAAACACAAACTATAAGCCATAAACCCCTATATAAACAAATATGAATTTTAAAGCATACCAAATGAGTGCTTCTATTATTTGTCCACACAGACAGACAGAAAGTTCAGCAAATAAAATTTGTAACTGAGAAATCACACAATTTATGACAAAGTAAAAACCTCTTACCACAAATTCGTAAGGAGAATTATTTAGACGGTATTATATACTGACACAACAAGGAAACCTTGGAAAATATATATAAGAATAAAGTATGAACCCCATTATAATTGGGGGGAAAATAAATAAATGCATTTCAATTCCTTTCACACATTGTTTGTGACCATTTTGACCTTGTTAATAAACCTCAATTGTGGAACAAAAACAGAAAACACATATATAAACCAGTATTAAAATATATATTTGCTGCAATAACTTCCGAGCATAATTAACACTTTAACAGATAAATGTAGCTTAGTCAAACAAAAAAAAATAACACAATGATCATCAAGTCTTTCAGTTTCATGCATATGAGGCATTAGCAATTTTAGAAGTAAAATAATTTCATTTATGTCTAACAAAATACATAATATACAAACAATAAGAAGCTCCAAGTGAAATATGAATTTAAGCAGAGTATCAAGAAAATTAACAATACTTGGTACAACATCTCCATTCAAAAGTCAGTTATTCACAAATAGCCACTTCAATGATGAAATGACTCGACTAAGAATAGAAGAAATAGTTAAAACAGATTAGATAAAATAATTATGAAAGCACATATGCATACTAGGAAGTCAAAAGTATGTGCTGAGAAATAAAGATACAACGATTTGAGAGCCAATAACTTTGCATGAAAATTTCAACACAGAATGGAAATGAGAGGGAAAAAAAAGAGATTAAAAAAAGCAAATGCGCAGATGCACAAGTCCTTTCTAATCATATCCACCTAACAGATCAGTAAGCACATTTTTAACAAGGAAACATTGATTGGATAATCGGTAGTTGTAAAAAGGTATCAGTTACTGTACTTAGTATGCATTGTATACAATTCAGAATTATACATCCTATAGGAAATACACATTATATCTCAGATCTATGTAAGTTACGTATACAAATCCTAACATAATATCAAGTATAGTTTAACCCAAAACTTATTCAAATTTCTGATGAGATATCATAAGCATTATACTGAAACACTTCTGACTAACTGGAGACATCTAGTGTAGGGATCCTGTGCAGGGTTCCCTAAGGGCAAAGGATTTTATTTGCAAGATCCTGCAAGGCCATATCAAATATTATGAGAAATATCATTACAGAAATCAACAACTTATCGAGTCCTTTCCTCAATCAACTAAAAATTACTTTGAGGCAAAACATCAATACGACCTAAAAATATTTTACATAAAACCATCACGTAAATTAATGAAGTATAAATAAAAGCATAGGTTAGGGCTGGAGAAGGCAATTGAAATGAAAGAAACAAATTAATCAGTCCATATCATTCATATCTCTACATATACCGTCATTGATTTTGTTCCTAGATTGATTCAAAACATTTAGGTCACAACAAGCAACCCGAGTAACCAATGTCCAAATATTCTCTGCAACAAAGGAAACAATAGAAGAAGGGAACATGCAATATCATGGAAGCATAAACTCCAAAGTTAGAACATATAGGCCATCGAAAGCATACACCGAAACTGTCACAAGCAATCAAAATGTAACCAGTGTACATATACTGTGTAACAAGGAAAAGTACATGCTATATGCTGAAAGCATAGAGACCGGAATATATAGGTAAATACTTCTAAAGGTTCCAAGTGTAATATTTGCTCCACAAGTGGGCATGCTGCAGATGTGTTATCCGCACTCCAGATGGATCTTGGCTGCAGTAAATTATAGTGCTCATGAGGCAGCACTAAGCAGGTCAGCTGTCACCACAGACGAGACTTTATAAGCTCATTATATTCTCCATTTATAGGCGTATATTAAAAAAAAGTTTAAGCTGTAGGCAGTCAAGAATTAGGAGACCTTAACTACCTTAGTCAATGCAATTACATCTGCAAACTGGGCAGATGCTTCCATACCTGAAAAACAGGTTTATGATACTCTTTTAGAAATGAGTTTTCAGCTTTATCATGAGAGAGAAAGAGCTTTGTTTATGAATTATACGGACCATAAAAATCTCCTGTGGAAACATTGAATTTATAATCGTAAGTTTTTAAGCACCTGTTGCAAATCAACAGACACTAGTCACACAACATAAACATATTGTTGTGATATGGCTTGTAGTTATTGGACTAGACTTTTCAAGAAATTGATAAGAGGCCTTAAGTTTTCAAGACTTTTATGTACAATAGGATTTGTAAGATAGACAACCACATAGTGTTGTGCTTCTTGTGCATATATGAATAAGGAGAGGTCAAGAGACAGTGATTCATATTGTCTCGCCACAAGCAAAAAGAATTCTGCCCAAACATGCATGCTTCTTTGTGTTATAATATGTTGTTTGTACTCCAGGATTGCAATTGTTTTCTTAAGACGTAGACAAACATTGAGCATATAGATTGGGTAGCAACATGCTTATGAACCAGTACTTCTAATACAAATGTCAATTTGAGATGTATATAACAAATGCCGCAAATAATAAAATGTTCAGGCTATACAGAGAATACCAAACTTAGGTTTCTCAAGTACCCACCGGGGAAGAGTATATCTGAGATTCTAAACAAGAAGTTCCAATGCTCACATGAATCAATTGTCTACACATGCATTAGATTTTAGTTAGTTTTTTTTAACAAGGGTGGACGCAGGAATTTCATCAAAAGGGGGCACCCTTGTAATTAAATAAAAATAACAAATAGTAATAAAATTACTCTCACCGTTACACAAAAAGAGTCATATTGAAACTATATGCAAATACTGATGATGTATTTTTATTTCATATTCACCATTAAATATAATGAGTTGTTAGTTTTACAGAGGTGGCATGTAATGAAATTGTGATAACGAATTTGAGGATATTATGTCATTTTATACTACTATCAATAAAAAGAGGAATCTTTTTGTGGAACAAAAAAAAAATGACAAATGAGATTCTTTTATTTTGAAACACAGAGGGAATAATAAATTCACCAAATATATATTTCAAAAAAATATACATAAAAATCACTTCAAAATCATTCTTTAAAGCTTCATTTTTTGAAGTCACTTAAATCTTTTTTTAAGAGGGGGCACTTTACTTAAATACCCCTATACTAACAAAGAATAACATAAATCAAGAGGAGGCACCCCACCCACACACACCCCCGGGGAGCGTATTGTGCATCCACCACGGCTTTTCTAATCATAAAACTAACAATTATAATGATGATTAGAAAATTCATGAGCTAAAAAGTATGCAATTATCAATAATGAGATTAGCTTCTCACCTCGACCAAAATAATCATATCGTTTCAACTGAAACTCAGTACGACCTTCGTTCTCGTCTTGGACTGAGGAGACTTCTGCCTGCATAATTATGAAAATGATAGTTACAAACAAATTATAATCTAAGAGGCATGTGCCATCAAACCATCAAGTTTCATAATCAAAGCCAACTTACTTCCCCTTCCCAAATGAAGTAGGTTCCAACCTCAGCATCCCCTTCTCGAAGAATGTACTCCCCGTGATCTTTTAAAAGCACATTCGAACAACATAATTATAAGCATTTTACTCAAAATAAGACACATGTAACATAAAGATATTCACGATGATATGCATCTCAGGAGAATATAACTCAAGAAAAAGTGCACAGTACATTTATAAATAAAGAAATAGAGTCTTGGCCAAAGCATAAACAAACAGTAAGCAAGTTGACAGCTCTAAGCATCCCAACAAATGAGTTACCATTTAAAAACCAATTACACTTTATAATTTTCATTATCATCTCGTGATATAAAGTACTACCACCTCATAGAATGTGCAATAGAGAGGGTAAATTTGAAACATCATATGGTATGGTTCAGTTTCACTTTGAAAGAGTGATTCTTGGTATGTGTCATCGAAACAGAGAAGATTCTTAGAGCCCCTTTATCTCAAGGAAAGTGTTTTCTGCATGTCAGATGATTTGAATAACGGTAAAAATTGGTCAATTAAAATTGTTAAGTTAAGTTTTCCAGAAAAATGATTTATTATACTCTTCAACTACACAAGTTATTTTCCCTAAAAATCATTTCTTAGAAACAAGCAGAGCCTCAAAATTGGGGCAAAGTAGAGAATATATCATAATACTCCCTCAGTCCCAAAATGAGAGTCCGTTATCAAGGGAGGCAATATGATTCAAATATTCGATTACATTCATAGCAGCAGATTAACAAATAATGAACAACATCCAAAAGATTGATATAATGATGAGATTAAAACGCGGAACAAACTGAAAATCATTAAATAACTCCAAAAATACAGTAAAAAAATAAAATAATAATAATAATTTGAGAAATCGGATTTGTACCAAAATTCTTAACAATAACAAGTTCAGCGATTTTGAAGAGGGACGAGCTGGGGAGTCGCTGAAGCAACGGCACACCACCTAAAAACTCGATCACTGCCGATCGATACATTCACACATAGGAGAGAGAATTAGATATCTGTTTTGATAATCATAAAAAAATTAAAGATTAAAAACAAAAAGTCATTAACAAGTTTTATTTTCTGAATCACCTGTTTCGGAATTCATATTTGAGCTAATTTTGTTTAATTTCTGAATTATTTGAGCAGCTCAAGTTGTAACTGTGCGCAACTGAAAAAAGTCAAAAACTATGGAGCAGACAAGAGGAGAAGATTGTGGAGAAATAAGGATTTGGTGTATGCAGGGTTGTTCAGCCAATAGACGATGACTTTTTAGTCAAAGAAGATGGGAGTCAAATTGGATTTGACTACTTTACAATTTAATTTCTTAATTATTTGAATCACAATATTAACACGTGACGTTAAACTTATCATCATTGTACAGAAATTTGGAATATCTTTTATCATTTGATTAAAACGTGACGAACAAGAAGCTTACGAAAAAAGATTGAAATGTAAAATCGTCGTTCTAGTTTATATTGTTTTTATAAAAAAAAATCCCTAAATTATTTTTTTTGCAAAACTTTTTTTTCTAATTTATATTATTTTTGTAAAACTCTTTCACAAATTATTATTTTTTGACAAAATTCTCCCTCTAAAATATATTAATTAAACAAAAATAAGAGCGAAAAAAATTTACATTTCAGTCATAAAAAAAAGACTTGAATATAGTATTGAACGAACTTTATTAAAATATTAACTCCCTAATATGCAAAATGATGGCAAACGTTAATAAGAACAAAAAGAAGTGACTAAAATTTGAAATTTGTCGCATCCATGTCATTATAACTTGAATCAGATCCAGGTAGGAGTGAAATCATTTGTAATTAAATTTTTTATTTCTCTGTATCGAGACCTATACAACGGATTTTAGAGAAATATATCGTCGCTATAGCCTTTTTTTTTTGTAAGATTACAACAACGAGACATACTGTCACCATAAATCTTAAAAACCATCATCATATGTTTCAATACAAATAAATAAATAAAAATTAATTATAGAAGATCTAATGTCATCCAGGTGTTGATGATCTGAATGAGAATCATTGTGGTTCCTTCTTTTCAGGGCTCTTCACAGCAAGCCTTTCATTACTTCAAAAGTAAATGCAACAACAGATACTAAACCATTTTGATATCATTTAAAGGTAGCAAAAAGTCATTCCCAAAACAGTAGGATGTCAACTAAATTTGTTATAGTTGCATTACGATTGCTAAATTATAGACGAAAATAAATTGATGTCTCAAACTAAGAAATTTGGCGGTTGATCCAACTCCCAACAAGAGAGAGGCAGACTAAATCAACTTTTAAACTAGTGCTCTCTTCTCAAAAAACAGCTCCACATAAAAATACCCAGACCCTGCAACTCACTTTTTCTTCTCGGCACCACCGCGCCAGCTCTGTTGAAAACGAGAACCATGAAAACATACAACAGTATTCAGCCAAAAACAATATAGGATACAATAAAAGAAATCAAAACTGGTATTACTGTTAATTACCTCATCTTGTGGAGAACATTGGACATCTCTAGCTTCTTCTTTGCCCTCCTCTTGGCCACTTTCAGTGCACGCTTATCTTTTCCAACCTCAAGAAGCTCAGTAATTTGCTTCTCATAGGAGCAAAACCAGTAACTTCCCTGAAGAGGTTTCTAACGAAATGGGTTCTCTTGCTGGTGTTCTATATGATTTTACCAAATGAGACATGTATGTTAATATAACATACCACTAGTAGTATAACATAAACATATTGTATAAGTATAAAATTCCAGCTTAAACCCATTTTTAAAGAAGAGGGTGCTCATGCAGCAGCATAGCAACATGAGAGAAATGCAAGCTACATTCCATAATTAGATAAAAATTATTAAGAATATAAACCACGGATATAGAACTTACTCCTTTTCTATCAGAAGATCGAGGTGCTAATTCCTTCTTGGTTACAAAATGTCCTCTGTTCAGACCCACAAAGAGTCCAGTATTTGGTTGCTTCGGAGCCATCACCTGATACAACGGCCACAACAGTATATACATCAACTGACACCAAATTCCAGAACAACCTCCTCATACTCAAAGATTGTACAAAATAGAAACGGGTAACCCAACCCAAAAAAGGAATGCTAGTTGAAAAAAGAGTCTATCTTAAAGCACGTGTTAACAAGAAGATATTAGAAAGATTTGTCCGTGTGAATTCAAATAGAGAATTTTGAAGATCTGATACATATAAAAGAGTACATGAAACAAATAAAACAGAAATCGGTAGATATTAAGATTACCACCAACTAGTTTTGCACCAACACAGCAACACTCCAAGTATATGCATATGCATTGGCTATATCAGAACAAAATTGCATAGCTTTGACTAATATTTTACCGGCAGAATAGAAAATGAATAAATTACAAATTTTAGAGTTTCAGAAGAAGATGATTGCAAATTTTTAACTTTGAGATGAAAATGCAAAAAGGTGGAACTTGGAGGGTCAGGTTGCAGTTACGACTTAATTAAATACCGGTCCCAAGGGGTAATTACAGAGACTGCATCACCACAGAATATGACAAAGACACTTTCTTTAACGAAGAGCCTCCCACCCCTGGAACAAGGCTCAAATGATGTAAAGTAGAGCTTGATCTATAATGATTTGTCTTTAGGGTTCGCCCCAATTTCATTATAAATTCTCAAACTATCAATACAGTAATAAAGGACAGAACTTCAACTCAGTATTTATAGAGAAATATGAATATTCAAACCTCTCATTAGAAATCAGAACCAACAAGAACCATTTAAATTGCCCTTTACTTTCTTTTTCTCTTTTGTAAATTGCCCAAACAAGACAGCAAAAATTCTAAAATAAATTACATTGCCCTTTCATTTTTCTTATAGTTTTGTAAATTGCCAAGTTTAACTTTCAAAAACTTATATTTACACAGACCAGAAATATAGTTGCTGGTATTATGCGAAGTAAATAAAACCTAATCTTCTAGAGAAGAATGCTCGATATTGTCTGGCTACTGAAGTCATTTGAACTTCAAAAAAAACTGCAATGGAAAATAATTACTATAAAAAGCGATTAATTCTATGAATATCACATTAGATCGATCTAAAAAAATCGTGAAATGGAGCAAAATTTTTGAAAACATTGGTAATTACTTACCGATCAACTCCAATGGCGGATTTGCAGAAAAATCCTCAGATGAATCTGTAATGAAATATAAAGCAAAAGGGAAAAAGGTAGAATTTAGCAAAAAATGATTGAACAAAGCAACAGAATTAGGGTTCGAGATCTATTGTTGTCATTTCCATTTTTAATTAAACTAACCATTAAATTAACCATCTGTGCACTAGACTAACTATAGAATTTAGTTATTATGCTTAATTTGTCCTTATTTAGTAAAAGTTAAATTTTAATTTATTTAACTATTGCTCAAAAAATTACATATTCTCTGGTTGTTGTCCAGCTTTCCAACCTCCATTATTCATCTACACAACGGGTCAAGCGAAAGTGAAAAAAGTGATTTGAGGTAAAATTAAAAAATTATGTGAATTCTATTCTTAATTTTTCTCTTTTTATTCTTGTTTGCTTCTTCTTTTTTTAATCTAAATAATCTTCTATTAATGGGTAATTTTTTTTTTCATCAATCCTTTTTTTGCTACGGACCCTAGTTTTTCAATTGTTTTTTATTTTCACCATTAGCGTAAAATTATAAAATTTTACGCTAAATATTACGAAAGTGGACATTAGTCTTTGTGAATGTAATCTGAATTCTATCTACGGCTTATTTTAGGGATGGGAAAAAGATTCGTTTTCTAGAATTTTTTAATTCCGCGTCTCATTAATCTGGTTTGCATATCTTAATTATAATTATTTGCTAATGAGTTGACTGGTGACCTCACTCTATAACGTGTTGGTGTTGTAATATATTATAATATGTTCATAAATAGAGTCTTATATATAAAGCTCTAAATAATATGTTGATGTTGTTAATATAATATTCTGTGGTAATATCCTTACTACTGAATTATGGGCAATAAAGGAAAGTTTAAACATGGCATGAGATATGAGATTTCAGAACCTAGAGGTGGAAAAGGATTCACAATTGCTTTAGTTCATCGTGATTGGAACCTTAGTTCAAGACTGTAAAAGACTTCTTCGTATTCTAAACATTGGCAAGAGGCACATGATATTCTTCAAAAGTTTGGTGAATTCGAAGGATTGTTCAGCTCTGCAAATCCAACTTGTCAGGTCCTCGGAACCATTGAACTTCGGAAAGTCCAGTTTGACCAACTTGGGCAAGTATGATCCAGCACTTGTCACTGCACTTGAGCCAATTTGTAGTTCGTTTTGTCCTCCTTGTCGATTATTAAGATTGGACGTCTCACCATGTTCACGACTACTACCTCCTTGATCGAAACGAGTGTCGATGGTTGCAAAAAAGTTTTGCATGGAATACATCATTTCCTTAAAGGACCGTTGATGTTCCTCCTTCAAACTTCCCACCTTGGACCTCAAACTGACCATCTCAGATTCAAGTTACTCTATTTGTGGGTCAATCATGCCCGACTTTGATACTAATTATTATAAACATTGGAAGAGATACACATTAAAAGCTAGCTGTTAAGGTTGGAGAGCCCAAAGTTTATAAATATCCCACGTCAAAGTTTCATTCTTTCGATGTGGAACACAAATCTCATACCTTGCAATTAAGATTATAACATTTCGCCACGCTCTGCAACCCCGTCGCCCACGCGGGCTGGCTTTGCGCTAGCCTTCTAGCCCCGATCGAATACTGCAATACTGACGTCATCAGATGCACCGCAAAATTTCAACTGAGAGGTAGTGGACGACTCTGATACCAATCTGTTATGATGCTGATTTTGTGATCGAGTGAAAGGTATTAGGGAGTGATAAGAGCCAAGGTTACTTCCTTGTGATAAGAACCTGAGCTCTTTGTGACCTTTTGAATAATTCCTGCTACCTATTTTTAATGAAAGAGTAAGACAGAGGATAAAGAAAAAGAATGGTTCTTCGAGACAAACCAACCTCCTATTGCAAAAGCATATATTAAATAAATTTTCAAATGATGACAGAAGAAAACATAGGCTGCTCTTTTATAAACTATTGTAGCAATAACGATGCCAGAAGAAAACATTGGCTGCTCTTTTATAAACTATTGTAGCAATAACTCCTGCTAAAATGCAACAACTAACAATTACTTCCTAAACAATAGCTACTAGTTGGAACAAAATTATACAATTACTGTTGAAAACTAGGACTTCAACCCGACAACTAAGACTTAGTCAGCCTTTTTATTATAACAGTAAAAATTAAGTGACTCACAATAAGTTATTATCATTTTGAATCATTGTAAGGGAGTTCGATGTCGGTTTCAAATCATTTGTACCTCTGTCGTGAGGCCCATAGTGAAGTTTTTTAGGGTCTATGACGACAGTTTGTCCTGTCGCCGTATAAGTAGAGTTATAACGATGGGACAAACTGTCGCCATAGACCTTAAAAACCGTCGCTATAGGCCTTGCAACAAATAAACAGGAAAATTTTATTACAGAGGATTTAGTCACCACAATGTCTTATGTATTTCATCATCAGTAGGCCCCACGTCCCATTTTTAAGATATTGTTCTTAAGGGGACAAGGTTGTTTGGAATTCGACTATTCGTTGGCCTAGCGATAAGTCCGAGGTATCGCCATGTTTTGATGCTAAAAAGGAATGATGTTTCGGATCAATTCCTATGCCTCCACTTCAGAATACTTTGGGGAATCTAACGATCATTTGCAACTAATTGAGTACAGTTATCCCCCTGGGGGGGGGGAGGTGTTCGAGATTACATAATAATAAAGGTGCTTTTTAGCATTACAAGTATTTATTTTCGATTATGAACAGTTAGAAATAAATTTATCATTAAGTAAAAAATATGTTTAGAAATACATGTCAAAATGTTGTATTGTACAACGCTTTGCAACTTTTTCAAGTAATATAGAAAACAGAAAATTTAGGCATCGTAATAAGGTTCTTCTAACCGCTAAATTTTTATCATTTTCATAATTCTATGAACACAATTAGCAATGGTCTTACAATTTTACTAGACAGTTGTATCAAACACGATGAATAATAAATTTTAAGACTCGTGTGAATATATAGAGGCTCAATTCATAGTACAAGACAGATATGGTACTTATGTGGTCAAAGTTACAAACACATCAAATAAATATTACAAAAACATCACATAACTACTACAAACTTGCAAACAAATCAAATAAGACCTCTAATCCTTCAAATTTCACAATCTAGTGTTTTTTTGGCCATGGATTCCCAATCAAACCCAAAACGGGGTCTCAATGTATTGATGAACATCTAGCCAATTAGTTGTATCAAGTTCTACTATTTCTCCTTCACTCAAATGTAGATCGCATAGCTTTTGACAAATCCCACTAGCAAAGTTAATAGAAATGACTTCACCAGACATGTAGACCACCAAGAACGACTTTTCTTCATTTTCTCTACGAATAAGAGAAAGCAACTTCGGCTGGCCAATATGAATGTCAAGAAATTTAGTTGCAACAGATTCAAGGTCAATGATGTACTTCAAAAACCAATTTGAGTAGTCGCTTTCCATCTCCAAGACAACAAACCACTCTTTAATATAATCATAGTATATGAGATGCAAATGACCGTTGGATTCCCCAAAGTATATTGGGAACCTTTGTCTCCCAGTACAGAGTGGCATCAAACCCGTACATTCCTTATCAACGTTAAAATATGACAATGCTTCGGGCCAGTGAATAGCTGACTTCCAGAAGACCGGGCCATTCAAGTTATAAAAGAAGTGAACGGCTCCAAGAGTCTCTCCAATGAGTCTCCAAGTTCTAGTCACTGAAGAATATATTTCAATCTTAAAAATAGTTGGTCTATTAACAGAAAGAAGACTAAAAGCAACAACTTTGTACTGAGTCGGATTAGAAACATCAACAGCCAAATTCATGTTGCGCTTAGTTTTATCTTCACCCCAACCTTGTGGCCTTGGAAGGGCAGTGTATTGCTTGGTGAGAGGATTACAAATATAGTATTTACTATCAGAAATATCACCTCGCTGGAAACGCGGAGAGCGACAAAGCAATAAGCCATTGCAAGAATGTAAAATTTGAACAGATTCTTTGATGAAATCAAGTGATCTCATAGGAGCCTCAGAAACAGGCTTACATTGCTCATCACCATCAAGTGGAATGAAATAGAACACATTGGAATTGTAGTTCTGATCATTCATTCGCATATGTTTGGTCATGAGTAGACCAGAGGCCGGTTTTGGTTTCCAAAGTAAGCATAAACGTGGATTAGATATTAAGGAGAGCCAATTTTTGGATACAAGTTTGAACCTGAACAAAGACTTAGCAGGCAAACGTGATAAAATCTCAGTCAAGAGGTCTTCATTGCCCGCAACTTTTACAGCTGCAGCAAAAGATACTGGTATTGTTGCTGCCTTTTCTTTGGCACTCTTTTGACCCCTCAGTCCTCCCATGCATAGATTCATTCCTCCCTGATTCTTTCTATTTGATTTCTATGGAAATGAACAAAAGATAAATAGGAAATGCAGATACAATTTGACTTTCAAAGCAGTAAAATAAATTTTAAATCTCTGTCTCTCTGGTTTAATTCAAAAATAAACGAAGACTACAACTATGTCGTACATACATAGGGAAAGCATTTATGGATGGAAAAGAAGGGGACAAAAGAAATCCATCCCCAAACTTTGCATCCAAACTTCTTTTATCCAAAAAAAAAATTCACCACCCCATTATGCTCTCCGGATTCCTACTGCCTGATTAAAATTTAGTGTCTGTATCATTAAAGATTACAAATTGTAGAGTTTTTCAAACATCTTTACCAAAACACACATGTACACAGACTGCACACCATTTCGGTTCAAAAGGGTTTTACAAGATCCAAGCATAGCAGAATATAATTGAATTGCGGAAGAAGGGTTAAGCAGTACTACTTACCATAGATGAGCTACACTTCAGTTCTTCCATCTTTATGGAATTCTACCGAACACCTGAGCTGCAAACGAAAGCAGCAAATTTTGATTAACAACAACATTATATATATAACTAGCTACCTCAATAAGAATCTATATGATCAGTTATTTTGAGAAAACCTACAAAACCAGTCAAAAGCTTGAAACCCTATCGGGTGATCCGGAGCTTGAAAGTAAAATAAAGGATGAAGGGACGAGAAGACTTTTTAGGGCACATTTCGTTGTATAATTTGTAAAATTGGGCCATTTATAAGCCCGTTCTTTGAATTGTATCCCCATACTTGCACCCTGCAACAGTAGTAGCCCAACTACCCAAGGATAAGAGGTGTGTGATTACACAATAAAATTGCTTTTAGAATTATATTTATATTCAAATAAAAACATTCAGATATTAACTCTTCATTGAGAAAAAATGATATTTAAAAAAACATGTCTAAGTGAGTGTTGTGCAATATATTTTTCAAGTAATATATAAAAAAGAGGGAAAAAAGAGAGGTTCCAACACTTATTTTTTTTTTATCGTTTATAGAATTTTTAGAACACAATTAATAATAATATTACAATTATAATAAACCGTTCTCGGTTCATAGTAAAAGATAAAAATAGTATTTAAATGATCACAATTCTTATAATAATTACACGCGTGTGCTACTACAAATAAGCCTATATTATATAACGGATGAAGGGAATGTGACATTTGCCTCTTCTTCTTTTTTTTGTTTATACAAGTTTAATTATTTTACACTTTTGTCCCTTCTTATTTTTTTTATCTTTTAATTTTATCAAATTTAATCCCTAATAAAATTATTATTACTTTTTATAATAATTACATACGTAATGCATACGTCACAAAAGATTAATGTAAATAATTGCAGACATAAGTAATTTGCGAATATATTTACTCGCCACAAAATTTACATTTTTTGGTCATAAAATATAGAGTGCTAAATGCTAAATTGCTCAACTCTCTCTAGTCTCCACCCCTTATCTGCCGCCCGAGACCCGTCGGCGGAATGAAGCAGAGTTTCAAATTTTCCCCATCCTCACATTACATTGCCACCCTTACATGTTCATGCATGTATTCTTCTTTTTCATAAATTTCATTTTACTCGCTCCTATAGACTCAAAATATCATAAAATTTTCGTCTCAATCCTTTTCATTGTTTGAATTCTCTGTATTATGCAGGCACGAATCTCAATCCAATGGTGGGTGACTTACCATTGTATGTTTTTCTCAAAATTCATGATCATTATATTGTTTTTAAGTTGCTGATTCGGTGTTGGTTGATTGTTCTTATTCTATTATGGGTTGCAGTTCAGCTGTTCGATAGAAAGCCGCAAAGACGACTGAGCAGAAATGTATCTCATATCATAGATGGTAACCAATCTCCTGATATTTTTCTTGCCTCAGTGCTCTAACTTCAAAGTATTCGTTTTGTTTGGAACTCTAAAAGTGTGAGAATTAAAGGAAGGAAAACGATAGGAAAATGAAAACTGAAAAAAGACTAGGAAAGTTTTAGGAATCCATTACACCCAAGGATGAAAATTTAGTCTTGTATTTTTATTGAGAGGGGTTTTCTATTTTTATTTTATTTATTTTTTCTATTTGTTTCCCTTCCTTTGGTCTTTGAGAGTTCCTAACAGATGGCTTATGTTAAACCCTTTCTTTCCTATCTAAATTCATGGCAATTTGATTATTATACAATTTATGTACCTTTGTGCTTGGCTGAAGAGGTTTTAAAATATGTATGCAGGCATACATTTACTTTTCATGTAAAATTTGTTGTCAGTTATATCTATACACGCGCGCGCGCACACACACACACACACACATATATATATATATATATATATATATATATATAATTGACATTGAAATAATGACTAGTTGTACTCTTGCCCCTTCCTAAACTCACTCTTATGCCAGTCCCTTATGTTTTTATTTGTGCGATCTTATTCCTCAATGTTGCATTAATGAAGTGATGTTGTCCAGATTAAACCAGCTTTGGAAAATTGTCAGAAAGAGTCATGTCTTCCTTGTGACATTGCGGGTGGCTAAAATGGTTAAGTTATATTTTCCTTTTTCCCTCCTACCAAATCAACTCATTTTTCGCCATATGAATGATGGATATAGAGGTTAAAATATATGTCTCTGATTCCATTCTAAGAATGACACAAGATTCGGGATTGGGATAGAAAGAATTTTTTGAAATAAATCTATGGGTGATAGAAAGAACATAAATCGTGATAGAGATTGGTGAAGCAAACAAGAAAATAAAAGGCGATTTTTTATTGATTAATGAGATCCTTTTATTAATAAAAAAATTTCAATATTTCATTGTATGTATATAAATAAGCACATAGAAGCTCCTACTTTTAGGAAAACAACCAAGATTGTGAATAATAGAAAACATAATTATTTCACTTAGTTAATTAGATGTCTGATGTGGAATAGAGAAATGAGACTATTGGAAATTGTAAGGCCTCGAATGTAAATTATCGTATTGTTATTTATGTATAAATTGATAAATATTTGGTACGTTAAAGTATTTTGAATTAAAAAAATGCACTGAGTAAGTACTATTGTGCCACCTATGTACAAGAAGAATCATATAAAAGCTATTAGATACCCTCAAAAGCTCGAAAAATGAAAGAGAAGGCTACTAGTGGTATGTAGAAAACCTTGGAACTGTTACCTTATAATTTATAGATTTATATTTAGGTCAACCCTAATTAGGGCTTAATACGTTAAAGTATTAATCTCCTAACCTTATCAAGATCTACTGCGATGTGGGTGGACCACGTGCTTCTGCTCCAATTTAACGGTGCCAACTTTCCTACAATATTAATAACAAATATAAAGAACATTCACAAAACTGTCTTCTTTGTCCTAAAGAAGATATTTCTTTTGAAAACCATTAAAATTGTAGCTTCATCTCAAAATAAACTAAATTCAACCACATCTTTTGTCCCAAACTTGTTGGGGTAGGGTGAAATAAATCCAATATGTAAGCATACAAGAGGAAAGGCAAGGTGAACCATTTCATCTTTAAAGCAACAAAAATTGTGATCTTTGTTATTCAACATGGACAAACTACGCTAGCCGGACAGGTAGTGGAGGGGCATATGGGCTTCGGCAGTGTCTAAGCCTTTTCCTAGGCGGTCTCGACATTTTTCTTAGGCGGTTTCGTTAATTTATTTTTTTATTGTATATACTTGTTATACTTTACAAAACATACAATATATGTAACTTGTTTAAATTTTACATAAAACATTACCTAAAAAAACAATCTTTTAAGGTTTAATAAATTCATTTAAAGTATTGTAAAACTCCAAAGCCTTTTTTAAATTGATGCATTAGATGTTTAACTCCACCGAGACGGGGCCTAGGCACCCAATCAAATCGAGTCGGTAGAGGAACTGCCTAGCACCCAGGTATTGATTATTTAATTCATTAAGGACATATATATTTGATATCAATTGAAGGAATGAGGTCATACATATACCTTGCTTTGTCTTACTTTTCGCTCAATTGAGAAGCTACAAAGAAAAGAGTATCGACTAAGCATTTGAAACTCGAAGAAACCAATATCTAATTGATTACTTTTGTCGGCTATATAGTGGGTTTTAGTTTATTGAATTGGAGATGTGAACAATCGACTGTCTCAAGTTCATTAGCAGTGCAAAAAGTGTTAGTAAGGGTCCATGTGCCTTCTATATGACTTTTTTGGGTTTGGTAAAATGACATTTTTCTCTTAAACTAAACAAACCCACTTTGCGCCCAATTTAGATGGACTATATTTATATACAATTTTTTTGGTTGTACTACTAAGAGATAGAGAGAGAGAAGAAGAAAGTGAAAACAATGCGAATTTTAATGCTTACGAAATGCAAACTGAGATATAGATGGCTTAACCGGAGAAACGAACCTTGATATTTTAGAAAATTGCAAAGTACACCTTGATATGTTTTTGAAAATCTCATCTTGAAGAGAATTTAATTGGGTTAAAACTTAACCTCATCTTCAAATTTTCCTAATGAACAAAGACAAATCTAGGTTTAAATGCTACTTTTTGATAGTACTTTAAAAAAAATTCTAAAATGCGAAATAGTATTTAGTTCAAGGTTTTATATTTCCTAAAAGCCTAACTTGATCCAGTTAATATTACTTTAAGATTAATGGGCTATAAAAAGAATAATAAGGTCTTTATACAATTTTACATAAACATCTGGGCATCTTTTGCATTAAAGCCAATTTGGAATTTAGATTAATCAAGTAAATACAAATTTTAATATATTGGCAGTTATTTTTTTGTTATGTCATAAAGAAGATCACTGGTTCATATGTATGGCATTAATTTATTTGAAACCAATGTAAAGTTGGCAAAAGAAAAAAAAGTCTTAATTGAAGTCCAACAATTTTTGTAAACTTGATGTTTTCCATGATTGAGTCTATATTTTTACTTTTACCTTTCGAATTGAGGAAAGAACAAGATAAAACAAAGGGATTGAAAAATATAAGTGCGTACTGATGTTCTTTTCCCCATTACAAATATAATAATTTTGTTCATTTTGAATTTGATTGGTTGCTGTTTGTGCCATTTTAATTGTTATAAAATGGGTAATTTTGATGGACTCAAATAGAACTATTTTATTAATCTAAAAAGGGATAGTTTTGTGGTTGTTTTAAAAAATAGTTGCTAATATTGTAGGAAATCACCCCATTTTTACTTTGAGTCAGGCCCATGATTGTGCAAATTGGGTTGGATCCTGACAAGTGTAGGAGGCACACCCCTAATTAGATTAACTCCTCAAACCCTCCAAAGGTTTGACCCAAAAGACAATTCTATATATAGGGTTTCATGTAGAATATTGAACCGCCACATAATAGTCACAAATACATTCTCTATCTAAACTTTTTCTAGGGTTATCACAAAGGCCCTAGATTTGCATTGTGTAAGTAAAGAAAGACTTCAATAGATTTGGTAAGCCTCGAAGGTTCAAGGCTAGGTGGTTGGATTGTGCGAAGGATTTGAAGAAAGGTTATTAGGAACGTGGATCCATTCGGTACGTAGAACAAAATCTGGTATGAGGAACGCTACCTGTTGACGAAATACAAAACGTATCTACGTTCCTGTAGCACGATTTGGAAGGCGAAACGATAGTTCTTGGTCTGTAAATCGCAGGCGAATAGGGTCCTTGGTAACCCTGATTTGAAGCTCATAACACAAGGTAAAGATCAAAAAAGTTTTCGCAATCCCCATCTTAGATTCACATATGGTATGCCTAAATTCGTTGTAGATAACTTAAATTACTATTTTCGTCTTGAAGGATTAGTAATCTTTTTTTTTTTGCATAATTATTTATGGAAGGACATGATTTTAATCAGTTCTCTCATCAGGGTTTATATGGATTTTGATATTACTACTGGAGAAACTTTGCCGCATTCAATGGTGTCTATACTGTTGTGACCTTGATATGGTTTTGATTTTTCAGTATTTCTTTTGGATTCACATGTCAAAACTTCTTAAATTGGCATTTGATAATATTTGTTTTAATACCTCTGGCGGTTGGATCAGAGAAGTTTATCTTATTTGAGATCTTTGTTAAAATATGAATGCTAGAATTTATTAAGTGGGAATTATTATTTTTTCCCCTTGTAAACTATCTTCCGTGGTCTGTTGTCCCATAACTATGAGTTCCATTTACTTATATACATACAAAGATAGATTGAAATTTTCCACTTGTGAAAGGATTTCATAACTCGTATTGATGGTTTTTTAAATTCTTGTTTTAAAAGAGGAAAATGTTGAGGGACAATAATCAAGTTTTTTTATAATGACTTGTATTACAGAGTCAATTCTCTAAGAACAAGTTGTTTTGGTTTGAATTGTATGCTTCAGGAGTGCCTCAAAGGAACTTGTTAAGCATTTGATTTCACATAATTGTCATGGAAGTTCACTACATTGAATGCACTTTAACTAATTCTCGTAACACACTTTCTAAAATTAACAACAACAATTTATTTTTCACAAGTTATAATAATAATAGCTTGACAAAAATAGCAAGTAGGCTCGACTTTTTATAAAGACCATGTTAACATAAACCCTTGCTCCTTGCATTGTGCTACAGCAGGAAGGTTATAGAATTATCTTTTTGGGATTCACCCAATTTTTATTTAGTGTTGACAGTTTGACTTTTATTTACTAGGAGGGGTTCCGTATTTCTATTCCACCTTCCTTTTCCTTTCGCTCGCACTTTCTGGATTCCTAACCATAGCACATAGCTAGAGTGTCATTCCTGCACAAATGATTGCCCAATTCTTCTATAGTTCTATACTTCTATTTCCATTGGAGATTTACTTTCCTATCTAAACCTATGGCAATTTGATTAATGTGCAATCAACATGTTTTTTGTGAATGGCTAAAGTGGTTTTAAAATGTTGTTGGGGCAATGAAACAACTATTATGTAAATTATTTGCTGTTAGCTAGTCGTGAAACCATTGTTGCAGGCATAAAATTACTCTAGTACTTGCTATTTCAACATCAAAATATGTTGGATTTGCCCAGTAATTAGTTGCAAGGTATGCCTAGCTCTAAGTATCTTCTGCTGAAACACTCGGAACTTGCATAGATTGAAAGTTGTTCGGAATGCAAAGTCCTTGTGGTGATTTTCGTGATTTAAGCGCCATTCTAGGATTATGTACTTATCTGGTGGTAAATCTTTGATTGTTACACACTAAAGCTCTTCTGTTTCTTCTGCTGATAGTGGCACATTTTTTCCATACCACATTGCTTAAAGTCCGTAGCCTAATCTTCTTATGCTGCCTTGTCGAACACGCTTGTTTTCAGGAACCAACATCTTACTGTTCTGATGTTATAATTGATAATATTTTAGCAACATATTAGCCAGAAAATTTTTATGCGGATGAATTTGGGATTAAAATTTGCTCATTCCATTTAATTTGATTTCTTTATTTTCCTATGTAAAACATCATGATATATGTAAAGATGCTGCTTAGATTTATATTTCATTGTTGGCTACTTGGGCTTTGTGCGATTTTTTTCTTCTGAATAGATAATCCAACTTTGGGACTGAAATAATGAGAATTTTTTTCTCAATAACTTGTGCATCTATGCCTTCTAAATTTTGAGTCATCTTGTGTGGCTATAGGTATAAGAATTTTGGTTCTGGATTTTGATCGTGTGGCAGCTTATGATGTTATTGCTAAGAACTTGATATAAACTTATCAATCGCTAGATAATGCTTGTTGAGTTGTTGGTTGCTTTACTAAAGATGGTCTTCTCTCCAAATTTTGAATCTCTTAATTAGTGGGGATCAACTCTCTCTCATAGCTGCAAAGGCCAACGGAGGACTTTGTCCACATTCATAGGTTTGTGTCAAATTCCATAATTTTGTTTTTTGTTCAATGTCGTCTTTTGGTGTCCCAAGTCTTAAAAATAATGGATTCATCTCTCGTATTATTTGCTTCTATTTTTGGCAATAATAAATTATTTTCAATTGTCAGAAAATTAGAAGCCAATTAAAATAGGCTATACTAATATATATGTATATATACCTTTAGCTTCAATACATTTTTCAATTTATTTTTAGCATAAAATTGATAAATAATACCATGTTCTGTGCATTGCACGGATTAAGGAGTAGTTTATATAATATCCTTTTTTTTCTATTTGAAGGTAAAGAGCGAGCGATGGCTTCATGCAGAAGCAGCAACAAAAGGGGACGTAATAGTATTAAAGAAAATTTATCAACACTACCATCACCGGCTGCCGCAGAAGATATTGGCTACAACAATGACATCTTGACAGAGATATTTAGACGTTTGCCCGCAAAATCTCTTTTCAGGTTTAAACAAGTATCGAAAAGTTGGCGCGATCTCATCTCAAGTGCTGCTTTGTTTAAGCTTTGGAAACCAAGACCTACCTCTGGTCTTTATATGTGCAAATCTACGCGTAGCAAATGTCGCAACATCAAGTACCATTTCATTCCCCTCGATGGTGCTTATAAATCTAAACCTAGTTCTAAAGCACTCCTGAGATCACTAGCATTCATCAAAGACCCTGTTCAAATTTTACAATCCTGCAATGGTTTACTACTCTGTTGTTCTCCGGAGGTGATGACGTGTGATATATCAACGAGTATTTATTATATTTGTAATCCTGTCACCAAGCAGTTCACCGCACTTCCTAGGCCCCATGGTAACCATGAAGATGGAACTATTTGCAGCATGAATCTGGCTGTTTGTTTTTCACAGGCGCTTCAGTTCAAAGTTGTTGCTATCAGTGCCCGTTCTGTTCAAGGTCCTACTACTACATTTCAGATTGAAATATATTCTTCGGAGACCAGAACTTGGAGATTCTCTGGGGATACTTTTGAAGCTAAACCCAAAGATATCATCTTTAGAAGTGGGGTCTTCTGGAATTCAGCTATTCACTGGCCCAGTGACACCTCAGAGACAGCACCATATTTCGATCTAAAGAAGGAATGTTTCGGATCAATGCCAATGCCTCCATTTCAAGGTACTTTTGAATCTAGGTCCTTGTCTTACTTTGGGGTATCTAACGGTCATTTGCATCTTATAGACTTTAATCGTTCTGATTCACTTCCACAATTCGTCGTATTTGAGATGAAAAACGACAACTCTGAGTGGTTTGTGAAGTACCTTGTTGATTTTTCTGCTGTTGACATTAGATCTTTTAAGACAGCAGTAGTGAGGGAGGGAAGGAACACTTTAGACTTGCTTTCTCTTGTTCGTCGAGAAGTTGAGGAAGAATCGTTCATGGTGTTCCACTGCAAAGGTACATGCATTGCATATAACTTGACCAAGGGAACTTTCAAGAAGCTTTGTGATATACGGGTGCGAGGAATAGATGCACTGGCACTGTGGATGGGAGGATGGCTACTTGTTCACCAGCACATTGACATCCCATTTTGGGTTTAAAATCATGTCTTAATTGTTATCCTTTATTTCTTTTCTGCTTTCTTTGCAAGAAGACCACATTATTTTTTTAGGTTTCTACAGCCCAACTTTTATCTATATTTGCTACATTCATCACCTGAACCTTTAAGTTATAATAATTTTTATGATCGATCATTTTGTTCTGCCTTTGTTTGTAAGATCACATTACTTATGCTGGTTATTAGGGGGCAAGTTTTATCCATAATTGCTATTTTCACCTAAAGAAAAAGATTTATATGTTTTGGATTATGGGAATAATAATGTGTAGGTCCTTTTTTATTACATGTTATCCTATATATTTACATTTATCTTTAGTATTGAATATCGACGTAAATTTATTGTGTCATATGTTGCAACACTCGCACCTTTAAATATTGGATTCATTTTGGTACTTGTTTTTGTTCAAGTCTCTATTTTACAAAAATGTTTTAAAATTTGACAATTCAATGTTGGTGATTATAATTAATAACTATGGGTACTAAAGATGTTAGAAAAAATAATAATTTTATGTTAGTAATTTGAATACAAGTTATATATATATATATATATATATATATATATATATATATATAGAGAGAGAGAGAGAGAGAGAGAGAGAGAGAGATGACAAATCTAAAACATATCTCTTAAATAGTATATTTTTATTAAAATTATATCGTTTTGGAGATTTTTTTTAAAAACAAAATAATATTAAAAGAGAGTGGTCTCACTTGTTTTTCTTTTATTTACAAAAATGTCACCTACGACCCCTTTTGTTTTTTAAATTTTTTTTCAAAATGACATAGTTTTAATAAAGGTGTGCTATTTAATAGAAGTATACTATTTAAGTGGGAAGTTTTAGATCCGTACTCATATATATATATATATATATATATATATATATATATGGGATGATAAGAATTTGGGAATTTCTTATGAAGGTTAAACTGTTATTTTAGAATCCTAATGATTTTAGTGTTCTACTTAAAATGAAATAAAAATCTTGGGATCAATACCAAACTATAATTAAATAAATTCTGAGTCGTTTTCGTTGGTTTTAAGTCAACTAAACAATTTAAGTTAAATTTATGTCAAACACTTTTTTTTATAAGTCGCAATTAAAAATAATTTATAATTCAATTTAATTTTCAACTTATAAAACGTTTTAAAATAAATCTTTGATGAATGGTTCCTTAGACATTTCTTGTATCCACCCATAACCACTAACAAAATATATACATTATACATCAATAGTTTTGCCAATAACATATAATCTCACCACCCCACCTTAACTCCCGCGCGCGCGCATATATATATTGAAAAATATAAACACAATCGAGAATTAGAACAGAACAAGTTTGACACGGGTTGTCCCTGTCCTTAAGGTGTTTATTGCCCCTTACCACTAAGGTTTGCTAAAGGCTGCTGTAATGACCACGAATTTCATTATACATTGTAATTATAATTATTATATAATTAGCAATGAATTTAAAATTTTTGTACTAATAAATTGTGCATTAGATAATAAAATAGATGTACTTGTTCGTGCATATATTTAATTAAAGAATTAAAGCAAGGGTATAATTAATTAAAACAAATCTAATTGGATTATATTTTTAATCCCAAATGAGTTGTTAAACTAGGTCCAAGATATTAACCTAGTAGCCCATGTAATTAATTTAATTACTAGCCCATATAATTAATTAAACAAGTCCAATGCTTATTTTAATTAAAGTTAGCATAGTTATTTAAATGCTAGCCCAAAGTGTTAATTAAATTGAGCCCAAACCAATTCAATGGATGAGCCCAATATATTAATTTCCTAAGTCCAACGTGGAGCCCAATAGGAAGTCAAAATTGGTCAACAATTGAACCCATGTATAGATATATTTGTATATGCATAAATACACATTAAAAGCTAGAAAAATAAAGGAAAAATGGCATGGAAAATACCATTTTGCTGATTTTTTTTTAGTCCCACTTGATGTTGCTTGATTTGCTAGATTGCTTCTCTTTTACACTAGATCAAAGTTGGCCAACAACTCTAGTCAATCAACTAGTCAATCACCATGTCAATCCATCAAATAGTAAGCTTGATTAGCCTTTAATTTGACCAACATAGATGAATTAGTGAGTTAATGGTGTGTTAGTAGATGGCTATAAAAGAAACACCCCACACTTGTTCTAGGTTGGTTAGTTCATTGCTAGAGAATTTCCTAGAGAGCAAAGTGTGAGCATTTGAGAGTGTGAGGAAATATTGAGAGCAAAATACTAAGAGAGAAGAAGGAGTTCTTGGTTCATGCCTTCAAACCTCATCACCTATTTTGGAAGAAAAAGAAAGATAGCCATTAAAACAAGGTAATGATTATTTTAAATGTAGTTTGTTTTTAAATTAAATAAATCATCATGTTAGTATAAACATGTTAATATAGTTATTAATGTGTAGTTGTAATCTTTATGCCATGCTTGAGTTTAATATGTTTGGTTTGTATTTTGGTATATTTTATATGCTAAAATATGTATTTAATCGTGTGTAAACAAGTTTTGGAATTTATGTCCAAAAATATTTTTATAAAACTTAGGTTTGATGTTCTAATATAATAGAACATTAAATCATGAGAAAAACAAAGTTTGAATCACTCAAAATGGAGTTATATACAAAAAGTTATGATTTATAGTAGTTTATGTGATGTAAAATTTTTTATAAAAAAAATATGTTATTAAATTATGAAAAATTAATTTTTTCATGTTATAAATTAATATAAGGTGATTGGTATTTTTTTTGAATTTTTATTGAGGAGTTAAAGATTTATTGAAGGTATAATTTTAGTCAAAAATAGCATTGTTCACAATCTGCTAAAGGGAAAAAAATAGGAACAGTCCGCGCAATGCGCGGAAGGCATTCGGCAGAAAAAAACGCGGAGCCAAACGACGTCGTTTGGCTTCTACGGAAAATCACTCCGCGCGTACGCGCGGAAGCCGTTTCCCGGCTTCTCAAAACGATGTCGTTTTGGGACGAAGAATCAGAAACGCGCGCCATGCGCGGTAAGGAAAATTCCGGTGAAATTACCAGAATGCCCCTCCGTGTTTTTCTTGGCAGAATTACCATTCTGCCCTCGGTTCAGATTTCGACTTATTTACGGAAATGTCATTCGGGTTAAATTTAATTAATTTAAATATTTAAAAACTAAATTAAAATTATAACAAAAATAATTATAATACAAAAATAATATTGGGGAGGATATTTTTCATTAAGTTTAATATTTAAATATTTTAAATATTAATCTAGTTAGCTAAACCATGGTTAAGTTAAATAAATTTATTATTTGTTTATTATTTTAAATGTTAATAATAAATAAAGATGATAAATTAGCATTTATTATTTAATGCCCATTAAATAATACTTAAAGAGAGATAAAATTTATAAATTTATTATTTATTATTTAAATATTATTAAATAATAAATAAGGATAATTAGGTAATTAATTATTATTTAATTAGCATTAAATAACGATTAATGGAAATTAAGTTATTAGAGTAATAATTTATTATTTAATTTAAATAATAAATAAGAATGATTTGATTATTATTTAACCTTAAATAATAATTAAAATTAATTAAATAATTAATTATTATTTAATTGACATTAAATAATAATTAAAGATGATTAAGATTAGTAAACTATTATTTAATTTCCTTAAATAATAAGTAAGGTTAATTACTTGGTTAATTATTGGTTGATTAACATTAAATTAAAGAAGGTTAAAACTAAGTTAATAATTATTTATTATTTAATTATAATTAAATAATAAGTAAGTACAATTAGTTATTAATTATTTTAAATAATAACTAGAGTTAATTAATTAATTTCTATTTAATCAATATTAAATAGTAATTAAAAAGAGATTGAGTTAATAAAATAAATTGAATTTAATTAAACAATTATAATAAGTTGTTTAAAGGTTTAATAAGTGTCCAACACTTAAGAAAAATATTTTCTAACTTATTAAATTATTAATATAATATGATTAAGGGTTTATAAGGTTAATAATATTGTTTTGACTAATGTAAATTATGTGTTAGTACTTATGTGTGGTAAATAAGTTCATTATCAAGCGTATAGTTATGCAAATACGCCGTGCTAATTATTAGACCGACTTTATTAATGTTAGGTCTTTCAAAGCAAGTAGTTAAAGCTAGACATTTATTGTAGCTGTGCAGACAGGCAAGTTTTCTACCCTTAAACTTGTATTTATTGTTGCAGATATTTTTCAACCGTATTTACATTTCAATTATTGTTGAGCAAGTATTCTACACCCGTAGTTACTTGACAGACCTTTGAGTGAATTAATTATCAAAAATTACTTCACATCATTATTGATTATTGTATTCGCACATAGTGCTTTTGCAAACTGTCTAAGAACGTCTAAGCTAATTGTTTCGGCTAGACAAATGCATGTTAAATTCATTTAATTGAATATTATAAAAGCTTATCCAAACCATTGGTTGGTGCGGATTCTTACAGTAAGACTGAGATAGAACAACCCTAGTTAAAGGGGATTTTTATTTGTCGGAGACCCGACAGCGCGCAAGAAAACTAAATGTGATGCATATACATAGGACATGAGAGGACTGATCCCCTCAAGTGTCCCGTTATTTTAACAAGGAGTCAGACATTGTATGTCTGTTCTACCTTAGTAGCAGTTCATGGTCATTAAAGACCACTCAGCAGTAAAGAGTCAATTCCTTCTTTTATTGAACATTGATTCTTGTTATCTTTCACAATTGCTATTGTTGAAACCTTGAAGTTATTTCCCTTCATCATGATATATCGTATGATTGTTGTTTATAAACTTGTTGAGCCATTTAGTTGCTCATTCTTGCTATATCATGACTATATTTCAGCCAATCCCGAAAGCTCTAAATCGAACACAGGCAAGGGGAAAGCGAATGCTTAGTTGTAGTAATTACATGCTAGTTTAAATTGCGGTTATGTAATTACTGTTGTAAATCTTTTGTATTTCCCTTAAGATATGTAATGTTACAATTTAAGGTTAATAGACCTTGGGAAGTGTAGCCTTTATATAAGGAACCTTTTTTATTATTCCGCGTAGTTTGAATACAATATATGTATTTCATTGTTGTTAAGTATTGTACAGTGAGAACCAAACCCGAGGCTAAAGAACCCGGATTTGGGGTCGTCACAGGTTGGTATCAGAGCTGTAGGTTAGAAACGCTAGGATTTGCGAAACCTAGGTTATAACCTTAGTATTAAACTCTCATCGAGTGCGTTAGGAGATGAATCGGGGAGATTCATCATGTTGTGTATTTTTGGAGATGGATTGAGAAAATCCATCGAGCCGAGATGTACATGATAAAATATCATTTCATTTCATCAATGAATATATTTTATTGCTGTACTAACATGTGTTATTTGTGTTATTGTAGGATGACAGAGATAGGACAGACGAGCACTGCTGTAGAGGAAGTGATTTTTACTGATATCCACATGGATACAGTACAGCCACGGGTGGCTGCACCGATCGAGGAGCCAGAGTCAGATCCCGAGGAGGGAGATAGAGAGGACGCTGTCTGGGGCGGAGTTATGGGGCAGTACAGCGAGGAGGAGACTGGTACTGATGATGATGAGGAGGATGAGGAGCCAGCTGAGTATATTGATGGCATGGGCACTGTCGCCAGTGACATCATTGATACTCTCACTACGGCTAATGAGGAGCTAGAGGAGAGGGTTCAGCACCTTGAGGAGCAGAACCAGATCCACCAGCAGACAGAGGATCAGTACCGAGATACAGCTTATATGTTCTCTGGCGAGAACATAGAGCTGAAGGCGAGGATGGCCGAGATGGAGGTCAGGTTGATAGCCGTTGAGCTGAAGATTCAGCAGACAGAGGCAGAGAGGGAGGCCATGAGGGGCCAGATGCAGCAGGCAGTTGAGGATAGACTAGATATGGAGATTCAGCGTGATGCAGCTCACGGGCAGATGATGGAGCTGGAGGAGGAGGTTAGGGAGAAGAAGGTGAGGATAGATAGACTCAGTTACGTCTATCGCTCATCAGTTGGTAGGATCCAGAGTAGGGTGCACTATTACCCTGCCGAGGAAGGCCAGACCTTGCACACCATCAGTAGGGGTGTGGTCAGGGCTATTGGAGATGAGGAGTACGACGATGCGGTTCGTCGAGGGATGCGCCGTTAGTTGTATTTTCTTTATTTATGATGTATGTACATAGATGCAGTAGAAACCCAACTTTTGTTTTGATAGAGGGTTAGTATGTTGTAAATCCCAACTCTATGAAGTTGTGGGATATGTTAGATCCCGTCTTTTGTTTTAACTATCGGGGTTAGCAGCATTTATAGCAGTATGCATATGATGTAAAAGTGCTACGCACTGTGTTTTAGCATATGAATATAAATGCATTTTCGTTTATGTTTATATGTGTCAAGATGATTATTTGTGCTTTAGTTTAAAATACTTAAGCTACAAAACGAAAGTAAAAAGATTGAAACAACTTTAATTAATTAAATTTTCTTTATACAGAAAATGCCGCCACAGAGAAGAAATCAACGACTACCCCCACCACCAGTCGAAGAGTCAGTCAATGCCGGAGGGGTACCACCCAACCCTGTCCAAGAGTTCGTAGAAATGCTAATGGGAGCATTTCGCGGACGCAACGCAGAGGCTACTGGAGCAACAAACCCTGCCGCTCCACTAGCAACCTTTAAGGATTTCAAATTAATAGGACCACCCGAGTTCAAAGGGACCACGGATCCTATAGAAGCACAGACCTGGATAGAGGAGATGGAGAAAGTCTTCGAGGTCGCACGAGTTAGGGAGGAGCAAATGACCTCATTTGCTACCTTCATGATGAAAGGAGAGGTCAGCCACTGGTGGAAGGCCAATAAGAGTAGAGCAGGGGAGGGAACGATCGCGTGGGCGCGATTCAAGGAGGTATTTTTGGAAAACTACTTTCCAGAGAGTACAAAGGCTAGGATGGAAATTAAATTCCTAGAGCTGAAGCAAGGTAACATGTCGGTATCGGAATACGCCGCCAAGTTCAATGAATTGGCGAGATTTGCCACACACCAGGTGGATACTGAGGCGAGGCGCGCCAGAAGATTCGAACAGGGGCTGAAACCGTGGGTTTACAGTCGGGTAGCTGTTCTCCAGATTACAAACTTTGCAACGTTACTGGAGAAAGCTATCATAGCTGAGGGTGGAAATGAAGCTTTGAATAAGCACAACCAGGAGCGAAACAAGAAGAAATGTGATGGAGGAAACCGAGAGGGCAGCAGTGGGGGTAGCAACTCGAACAAACGCAAATGGAATAACAACAGCAGTTCGGGGACACCCCAGGGCAGTGAATCGAAGAAAGCTAATAAATGCAGTCAGTGCGGAAAGAACCACACCGGGGAGTGCATGAAAGGAAGAAATGTCTGCTATAACTGTGGGCAAGAGGGGCACATCGCTCCTAATTGTCCCACACCAAAAAGGAAAGGAGGTTGTTTCGCCTGCGGGGCCATGGACCATCAATTTAAAGATTGTCCGAAGAAGAAGAACACCGGAGGGAGTTCGGGCTATAGGGGAAGCAACAGCAACAACAACAACAACGCCAAACTGACCATTGGAGGGCCGGTGCCACAGAACAAACCAACGGCACGGACTTTCAACATGACGGTGCAGGACGCCGTCGAATCAAAAGACGTGGTGTCAGGTATTATTCCGATCAATGATATAAATGCTTATGTATTATTTGATTCGGGCGCTACCTGTTCATTTGTGTCTGATGAATTCGCTAAGCGGTTAGAATTGCCTAGACAAAAACTAGAGAACCCAATGAACATAGAAGTTGCAAATAAAGAAGTGATTCCTGTAGAGTATGTACATAGAAACTGTTGTGCTGAAATCAGGGGTCAGAAGTTGAGTGTAGATTTAATTCCAATACGTTTGGGGGAGTTTGACGTTATACTTGGAATGGATTGGTTGTTTAATCATGGAGCTTTAATTGATTGTCAAAAGAAGTGCATACACCTTAAGACACCAAATAAGTCTAAGGTCGTATTTTATGGCAGCAAATCGTCAAGACAGTCATCTTGTCTGACGATGATGCAAGCCAAGAAATTATTAAAGAAAGGTTGTGTAGGGTATTTGGCTCATGTGGTTGATACACAAGTGGTGAGTCCCGAGATGGAGCAAATACCAGTAGTTAGGGAGTTTATGGATGTTTTTCCAGATGTATTGCCAGGCTTACCGCCGGACAGAGAAATAGAATTTGCGATTGATTTAGTACCGGGGACAGCGCCGATATCAAAGGCACCATATAGAATGGCTCCGGTAGAAATGAAAGAGTTGATGGTGCAATTACAGGAGTTGTTGGATAATAAGTACATCCAGCCAAGTGTTTCTCCATGGGGAGCACCGGTGCTGTTTGTAAAGAAGAAGGATGGATCGATGAGATTATGTATGGATTACAGAGAGCTGAATAAGGTAACAATTAAGAACAAGTACCCGTTGCCACGAATTGACGATCTTTTCGATCAATTGAAAGGGGCGAAGTACTTTTCAAAGATTGACTTGAGGACTGGTTATCATCAGTTGAAAGTCAGGAAGGAGGATGTACCCAAGACGGCATTCAGAACTCGATATGGGCATTATGAGTTTCTGGTGATGTCGTTTGGACTGACGAATGCGCCAGCCGCATTTATGGACATGATGAACAGAATATTCAAGCAGTACTTGGATAAATTTGTTGTTGTGTTCATTGACGATATTCTGGTGTATTCTAAGACGAAGGAGGAGCATGCTGAACACCTAAGAGTGGTGTTAGAGATTTTACGGAAGGAGCAGTTGTATGCTAAGTTTTCAAAGTGTGAATTCTGGTTGGAGAGAGTTCAATTTTTGGGTCATGTCATTGACAAGGAGGGAGTTTCAGTAGATCCAGCAAAGGTGGAAGCGGTAATGAATTGGGAACAACCAAGGACGCCGACGGAGGTAAGAAGTTTCTTGGGGTTAGCAGGTTACTATCGGAGATTCCTTCAAGATTTTTCGAAGATAGCAACACCGCTGACAAATTTAACGAGGAAGACGGTAAAATATGTATGGACGGAGAAGTGTGAGGAGAGTTTTCAGGAGCTAAAGAAAAGACTTAGTGAAGCACCTGTATTGACTTTACCGGACGATACAGGAGGTTTTACGGTCTACAGCGATGCATCGCACAAGGGACTTGGCTGTGTGCTTATGCAAAATGGCAAGGTCGTTGCGTATGCGTCCAGACAGTTGAAGGACTACGAGAAGGGATACCCTACCCACGACTTGGAGCTGGCAGCGGTAGTGTTTGCCCTTAAAATTTGGAGACATTATTTGTATGGAGAGAAATGTGAGATATTCACGGACCACAAGAGTCTGAAGTATATCTTCACACAGAAGGAGTTAAATATGAGGCAACGGAGATGGTTAGAATTGATCAAAGACTATGATTGTGAAATTCTATATCATCCCGGCAAGGCCAACGTAGTAGCAGATGCTCTAAGTAGAAAGAGCAGGGAGAAATTGTTCATCTTGACAGATCAGGAACAATTGGTTCAAGAAATGGCTCGAATGGAGTTGGAGGTGAGAAATCCAAATGAGTCAATGGAAGTAGAAGCGAGCCCAACCTTACTAGATAGGGTAAAAGAGGCTCAAGACAAAGATGAAGAATGTGTCAGAATAAGGATGAGAATGACCGAAGGGGAAGAGGTCAAGTTCAAGGAAGATAGCATGGGATTGCTAAGATTTGAAAATCGTGTTTGGGTGCCGCTAGTGCCCGAACTACGAGAAGAGATCTTGCAAGAGGCCCACAGTACGAGATACTCGATACATCCGGGAAGTACGAAGATGTATCAAGATCTGCGTCAGCATTTTTGGTGGCCGAATTTAAAAAGGGAGGTCGCAGAATGTGTCAGCCGATGTCTAACTTGTCAAAGGGTAAAGGCTGAACATCAGAGACCAAGTGGATTACTACAGCCGTTAGAGATTCCTGAGTGGAAATGGGAGCATATCACAATGGATTTTGTGGTAGGACTTCCAGCAACACAGAAGGGATTTGACGCAATATGGGTGATTGTGGATCGACTAACAAAGTCAGCGCACTTTTTGCCGATCAAGATTAGGTTCAGTTTGGATCAGTTGGCCAAATTGTACGTCAAAGAGATAGTTTCAAGACATGGGGTGCCGGTATCGATTGTGTCAGACAGAGATCCGCGCTTCACGTCAAAATTTTGGAGGAGTCTTCAAGAGAGATTGGGGACACAGTTGAGAATGAGTACAGCGTATCATCCGCAGACCGATGGGCAAAGTGAGAGAACAATTCAGACGTTGGAAGATATGCTCAGGGCCTGTGTGATGGATTTCAAGGGCAGTTGGGAAATCCATCTACCACTAGTTGAGTTTGCATACAACAACAGTTATCATGCGAGCATAGGTATGCCGCCTTACGAAGCTTTATATGGCAGAAAATGTAGGATACCTCTATGTTGGGATGAGGTAGGAGAACGCCGACTGTTGGGGCCAGAATTGGTTCAACAGACGGTAGAAATTATCAAGGTAATAAGAGCTCGGCTAGTAGCAGCTCAGGACCGTCAGAAGAAATACGCCGATTTACATCGACAAAAGCGAAACTTCGAAGTTGGGAGTTTTGTGTTCATGAAGGTATCTCCCTGGAAGGGGAAGATCCGATTTGGAAAGAAGGGAAAGCTGAGTCCGAGGTTCATAGGACCGTTCGAGATATTAAAGAGAGTGGGTGAAGTGGCGTACGAGGTAGCTTTACCTCCTGAACTGGAGCATATTCACAATGTGTTTCACGTATCAGTGTTGCGACCATACAAGCCAGACCACAAACATGTGATATCCTATGAGCCAATACAAGTCGAGAAAGACTTATCGTACGAGGAAATTCCTGTCCAAATACTAGATAGGAAAGAGCAGAAATTACGGAATAAGATTATACATTCTGTCAAAGTCCTATGGAGGAACCACAACGCTGAGGAAGCTACGTGGGAGCTTGAAGAAATGATGAGGGCTAACTATCCGAATCTTTTTGAGTAGTTTAAATTGTAATTCCGGGGACGGAATTCTTATAAGGGAGGGAGAATGTAATGACCACGAATTTCATTATACATTGTAATTATAATTATTATATAATTAGCAATGAATTTAAAATTTTTGTACTAATAAATTGTGCATTAGATAATAAAATAGATGTACTTGTTCGTGCATATATTTAATTAAAGAATTAAAGCAAGGGTATAATTAATTAAAACAAATCTAATTGGATTATATTTTTAATCCCAAATGAGTTGTTAAACTAGGTCCAAGATATTAACCTAGTAGCCCATGTAATTAATTTAATTACTAGCCCATATAATTAATTAAACAAGTCCAATGCTTATTTTAATTAAAGTTAGCATAGTTATTTAAATGCTAGCCCAAAGTGTTAATTAAATTGAGCCCAAACCAATTCAATGGATGAGCCCAATATATTAATTTCCTAAATCCAACATGGAGCCCAATAGGAAGTCAAAATTGGTCAACAATTGAACCCATGTATAGATATATTTGTATATGCATAAATACACATTAAAAGCTAGAAAAATAAAGGAAAAATGGCATGGAAAATACCATTTTGCTGATTTTTTTTTAGTCCCACTTGATGTTGCTTGATTTGCTAGATTGCTTCTCTTTTACACTAGATCAAAGTTGGCCAACAACTCTAGTCAATCAACTAGTCAATCACCATGTCAATCCATCAAATAGTAAGCTTGATTAGCCTTTAATTTGACCAACATAGATGAATTAGTGAGTTAATGGTGTGTTAGTAGATGGCTATAAAAGAAACACCCCACACTTGTTCTAGGTTGGTTAGTTCATTGCTAGAGAATTTCCTAGAGAGCAAAGTGTGAGCATTTGAGAGTGTGAGGAAATATTGAGAGCAAAATACTAAGAGAGAAGAAGGAGTTCTTGGTTCATGTCTTCAAACCTCATCACCTATTTTGGAAGAAAAAGAAAGATAGCCATTAAAACAAGGTAATGATTATTTTAAATGTAGTTTGTTTTTAAATTAAATAAATCATCATGTTAGTATAAACATGTTAATATAGTTATTAATGTGTAGGTGTAATCTTTATGCCATGCTTGAGTTTAATATGTTTGGTTTGTATTTTGGTATATTTTATATGCTAAAATATGTATTTAATCGTGTGTAAACAAGGTTTGGAATTTATGTCCAAAAATATTTTTATAAAACTTAGGTTTGATGTTCTAATATAATAGAACATTAAATCATGAGAAAAACAAAGTTTGAATCACTCAAAATGGAGTTATATACAAAAAGTTATGATTTATAGTAGTTTATGTGATGTAAAATTTTTTATAAAAAAATATGTTATTAAATTATGAAAAATTAATTTTTTCATGTTATAAATTAATATAAGGTGATTGGTAATTTTTTTGGATTTTTATTGAGGAGTTAAAGATTTATTGAAGGTATAATTTTAGTCAAAAATAGCACTGTTCACAATCTGCTAAAGGGAAAAAAATAGGAACAGTCCGCGCAATGCGCGGAAGGCATTCGGCAGAAAAAAACGCGGAGCCAAACGACGTCGTTTGGCTTCTGCGGAAAATCACTCCGCGCGTACGCGCGGAAGCCGTTTCCCGGCTTCTCAAAACGATGTCGTTTTGGGACGAAGAATCAGAAACGCGCGCCATGCGCGGTAAGGAAAATTCCGGTGAAATTACCAGAATGCCCCTCCGTGTTTTTCTTGGCAGAATTACCATTCTGCCCTCGGTTCAGATTTCGACTTATTTACGGAAATGCCATTCGGGTTAAATTTAATTAATTTAAATATTTAAAAACTAAATTAAAATTATAACAAAAATAATTATAATACAAAAATAATATTGGGGAGGATATTTTTCATTAAGTTTAATATTTAAATATTTTAAATATTAATCTAGTTAGCTAAACCATGGTTAAGTTAAATAAATTTATTATTTGTTTATTATTTTAAATGTTAATAATAAATAAAGATGATAAATTAGCATTTATTATTTAATGCCCATTAAATAATACTTAAAGAGAGATAAAATTTATAAATTTATTATTTATTATTTAAATATTATTAAATAATAAATAAGGATAATTAGGTAATTAATTATTATTTAATTAGCATTAAATAACGATTAATGGAAATTAAGTTATTAGAGTAATAATTTATTATTTAATTTAAATAATAAATAAGAATGATTTGATTATTATTTAACCTTAAATAATAATTAAAATTAATTAAATAATTAATTATTATTTAATTGACATTAAATAATATTTAAAGAGGATTAAGATTAGTAAACTATTATTTAATTTCCTTAAATAATAAGTAAGGTTAATTACTTGGTTAATTATTGGTTGATTAACATTAAATTAAAGAAGGTTAAAACTAAGTTAATAATTATTTATTATTTAATTATAATTAAATAATAAGTAAGTACAATTAGTTATTAATTATTTTAAATAATAACTAGAGTTAATTAATTAATTTCTATTTAATCAATATTAAATAGTAATTAAAAAGAGATTGAGTTAATAAAATAAATTGAATTTAATTAAACAATTATAATAAGTTGTTTAAAGGTTTAATAAGTGTCCAACACTTAAGAAAAATATTTTCTAACTTATTAAATTATTAATCTAATATGATTAAGTGTTTATAAGGTTAATAATATTGTTTTGACTAATGTAAATTATGTGTTAGTACTTATGTGTGGTAAATAAGTTCATTATCAAGCGTATAGTTATGCAAATACGCCGTGCTAATTATTAGACCGACTTTATTAATGTTAGGTCTTTCAAAGCAAGTAGTTAAAGCTAGACATTTATTGTAGCTGTGCAGACAGGCAAGTTTTCTACCCTTAAACTTGTATTTATTGTTGCAGATATTTTTCAACCGTATTTACATTTCAATTATTGTTGAGCAAGTATTCTACACCCGTAGTTACTTGACAGACCTTTGAGTGAATTAATTATCAAAAATTACTTCACATCATTATTGATTATTGTATTCGCACATAGTGCTTTTGCAAACTGTCTAAGAACGTCTAAGCTAATTGTTTCGGCTAGACAAATGCATGTTAAATTCATTTAATTGAATATTATAAAAGCTTATCCAAACCATTGGTTGGTGCGGATTCTTACAGTAAGACTGAGATAGAACAACCCTAGTTAAAGGGGATTTTTATTTGTCGGAGACCCGACAGCGCGCAAGAAAACTAAATGTGATGCATATACATAGGACATGAGAGGACTGATCCCCTCAAGTGTCCCGTTATTTTAACAAGGAGTCAGACATTGTATGTCTGTTCTACCTTAGTAGCAGTTCATGGTCATTAAAGACCACTCAGCAGTAAAGAGTCAATTCCTTCTTTTATTGAACATTGATTCTTGTTATCTTTCACAATTGCTATTGTTGAAACCTTGAAGTTATTTCCCTTCATCATGATATATCGTATGATTGTTGTTTATAAACTTGTTGAGCCATTTAGTTGCTCATTCTTGCTATATCATGACTATATTTCAGCCAATCCCGAAAGCTCTAAATCGAACACAGGCAAGGGGAAAGCGAATGCTTAGTTGTAGTAATTACATGCTAGTTTAAATTGCGGTTATGTAATTACTGTTGTAAATCTTTTGTATTTCCCTTAAGATATGTAATGTTACAATTTAAGGTTAATAGACCTTGGGAAGTGTAGCCTTTATATAAGGAACCTTTTTTATTATTCCGCGTAGTTTGAATACAATATATGTATTTCATTGTTGTTAAGTATTGTACAGTGAGAACCAAACCCGAGGCTAAAGAACCCGGATTTGGGGTCGTCACAGCTGCTGGCAATATACCTCCAGGATATATGTCAAGCCTATTTTTTCAAATGCAATAGCAATTCACAATTGAAAACTCAGTATGTTGCTTCTTTGTAAAGGTTGAAACATATATAGAATATAAAGAAGAAGGAAGAGAGAACCTTTGAAATTCTACAACTGAAAAGCAATATCAATTCAGTTTATGTTACAGAATTAATTCTGTAACAGTTACTGAATTGACCACTAATGAGTTTCAGTTGCTGCATTTGTTTGCAGTTAATTCATAGTCAGGTACAATGACTTGAGCCTTATCTAAAAAGATAGGCTCGTGGCTCGGGCGAGGCTCCTAGCGACGATGTGTACGTGCGAAGTGCGCCTAAAGCGCCAATGCGACTTTGCGACGCGACGGCACCCGCACCCGCACCCGCCACGGCCACGGCCACGGCCCCGGCCCCGGCTCGCGGGACGCGGGCGCGGGCGGGTGGTGCTTTGCACCACGTCATTGTGACCCGATCCAAGCCTTTCCTTTAGTACTACAAGTAAATTAAACTATTCCATTCATGCTTATAAAGCATTAAATAGTTTTACTTCTTATCGATGTGGTACTTAAAAGAAAGTAGTTTTGCAAACAACAATGCACCTTTTCATATGCCTCACTTTGAATATGATTAAAATATAGTATATAATTCCTACTTGAATTATATTTGTTCTCTCTTAATTTCCTTATTGTAGACTATCAAAAACACTTTTAATTTAATTTAAATTCAATCAACTAATGAGTCTAAATTAAACCCAAAATTGATCAAAACTCATTTAATTAAAAGGTGCAATTTAACAATCCCCCACTTGTTTGAAAAACTACTTTTTTCCAAACAATTCTTTGTTTTGTCAACTCTAAGGCTTGTATGCATAATAGAAGGTGTGACGAACATTGAACCTTCTCTTAGTATAAATAACTCAAAGTCATATCGAAATAGATGGTGTCCGTAGATTGAACCTCTATTCCAAAAGACACAACCGGAGCTATCATACACACACAAACCTCCCTTTACAGCGAGCATTATCATTGCTTTGCGCTATTATAGCCGTGCGCAATATCCTGTTTCTTGAACCTCTAAGAAAGTAAACCATAACTTTCTATAAGAAGCGGCTTCACTTCTAGTTCATATAGGCAAAGTGGTTCTCTTGCACTTCTGTTGCAAAAAGCGCATCACTTTGTTAAGAGCATAACTCAACCTCAGTCGTGCAACAAACGTTACTATCATAAACTACATATGAGACCAAGTTGATAGTAACACAACCAACAACTGTGACTTGTTTTTCCCATTGAACCTATAAACTAGGGATAACCTAGATATAGGTTGGGTTTCCATCACCTTTGGCTCAGAATGGTTTAAGTCCCATATCACGTGTAGTCAAACTTATTAAGTCTCTCGTCAGAGGCTTAGTAAGCGGATCAGCCAAGTTTTTACTTGACTTCACATAGACAATAGTTATGATACCATCATGTATCAATTGTCTCACAAATTCATGTCTTAGACCAATATGTCTAGACTTACCATTATAGGTACCACTATACGCTTTTGTAAGCGTAGCTTCACTATCACAGTATAGTGAAATTGGAGGCATTGGATTTGGCCATAGATTTATGTCTAACAACATATTTCTAATCCAATCAGTCTCTCTTCCTGCTTGAGCCAAAGCTATAAACTCTGACTCCATAGTAGAATGAGAAATACAAGTCTGCTTCTTGCTTGCCCAAGAAACAGCACCACCGGCAAGAGTGAAAATCCACCCACTTGTGGATTTATTATCTCCCACACTATTAATCCAACTTGCATCAGAGTATCCCTCCAAAACACTAGGGAATTTATTATAAAACAAACCTAAACCACTGGTTCTTTTAAGGTATCCAAATACCCTCCCAATAGATTTCCAATGGTCAACATTAGGACTGCTCGTATATCTACTAAGTTTAGAAACTGCGAAAGAAATATCTGGCCTAGTGCAATGCATAGCATACATAAGGCTACCAATAGCACTTGCATATTCTAGCTGTGCAATAGCTCTGCCATTATTTTCTTTAAGTTTAACTCCATTCTCAAAAGGAGTATTCACCTCCTTAAACTCAAGGTGACTAAACTTAGTTAATATCTTTTCAACATAGTGAGATTGATTTAATACAAAACCCCCACTATGTTTTTTAACTTTGATGCCTAAAATAGTATCTACTTCACCTAAGTCTTTCATCTTAAAGACTGAGGATAGATACTTTTTAGTCTCATTTACTCCAACCATATTTGTACTGATAATCAGCATATCATCCACATACAAACAGACTATCACCTTATAGCCCGAAGTGGTTTTAGAGTATATACACCTATCTGCACTGTTATATTTAAACCCAAAGTTTAAAATAGCAGTGTCAAATCTCTCGTGCCACTGTTTTGGTGCCTGTTTTAGACCATAAAGGGATTTAATTAATTTGCATACTTTAGCCTCATTTCCGGGAGCAACAAACCCTTCGGGTTGTTCCATATATACTTCTTCATTCAAATTGCCATTCAAAAATGCTGTCTTAACATCCATTTGATGAATGTAAAGATCAAACAATGAAGCTAAGGCAAAAAGAATTCGAATGGAAGTAACTCGTGCTACCGGTGCATAAGTATCAAAGTAATCAATACCTTCTACTTGTCTAAAACCCTTTGCTACTAATCTTGCTTTAAAGGCAGAAATAGTACCATTAGTGTTATATTTCGTTCTAAAAATCCATTTACACCCTATGGGTTTAGAACCTCTAGGTAAATCTGTCAATACCCAAGTATTATTTCCCAAGATCGAATCCATTTCATCATTTACAGCTTCCTTCCAGAAGGCAGCATCCCTAGAAGCCATTGCTTCTTTAAATGATTTAGGATCAGACTCAAGACTATATATATAGGGTATTTCATTTACCACTTCATTATTTTGGTCTCCTTCTACCAAAAATAATAAAGACTGAGAAGAAATGAAATTATCATCCAAGTCTTTCTCTTTTCTAGCTCTAGTACTCCTTCTAGGTCCACTTGGTTGATTTAGAACACTTGGTTCTCCAACCTCAACATTAGACCTTATAGGACCTCTAGGCTCATCAAATAAAGGCATATCCACATTTTCAACATTTTTTGAGAATTTATTTTCAAAAAATTCCACATCCCTTGATTCAGTTATTACATTAGACTTTAAATCAAGAAGTCTATAAGCTTTACTATTTTCAGCATATCCAACAAATATACATTTAATAGCTCTAGCCCCTAACTTAGTCCTTTTAGGATCTGGAACTCGAAAATAAGCTATACACCCCCACACTTTAAAATAATTTATGTTAGGTCTTCTACCTTTCCATATTTCATAAGGACTAGTTTTTACAACAGTACTAGGTATCCTGTTTAAAATATGACAAGCAGTAAGAAGTGCCTCACCCCATAAATTATTTGGCAAACAAGCATGATTTAACATACAATTAATCATATCATTAAATGTACGATTTTTTCTTTCTGCTAAACCATTTTGTTGTGGTGTATATGCTGCACTTGTTTGATGTATAATACCATTTTCTTCACAAAATGCATCAAAAGCATTCAAACAATATTCCATGCCTCTATCAGAACGTAAAATTTTAATCTTCTTCTCAAGTTGATTTTCTACTTCTGATTTATATTTTTTAAATGAGTTAAATGCCTCATCTTTTGTTCTCAACAAATACATATAACAATATCTGCTAGCATCATCTATAAAAGTAATGAAATATCGTTTTCCACCCCTTGTTAATATTCCATTTAACTCACAGATATCAGTATGTATTAAATCTAATAATTGTGATTCTCTTTGAACATTTGAAAACGGTTTTCTCACAATTTTTGATTTAACACAAACTTCACATTTGTCAAGTTTACTATTGCCAATATCAATTAATTTCATTGCATGCATATTTTTCAAATTCTTTGAATTTATATGTCCTAAACGACTATGCCACAAAGAAATTGCACAAGTAAAATAAGCAGAATCTGAATTAATTTTATTTGCAGATAGTTTGTACATCCCATTACAAGCATAACCCTTTCCAACAAAAACACCATTCTTTGAAAGAATGACTTTGCCGGACTCAACAGAAAGTTTAAATCCTTTCCTATCTAAAAGATCAACAGAAATTAGATTTTTTCTAATTTCTGACACAAACAACACATTAAGTAATGTCAGCTTCTTTCCAGAGGTGAAATCAATTTCCACAGTTCCTTTGCCACCAACACTGGCTCTTGAACTATTTCCCATCTGAACTTCCTGTCCAACAACTTCTTCAAATGTTTTAAACATCTGTCGGTTATTGCAAATATGGACAGTAGCTCCAGAGTCCAGCCACCAACCATCAGATTCACTCGCCATATTAACCTCAGAAATCATAGTCACATCAAGACTAAGATCAGAGACCATGGCAACAAGGTTCTCCTCAACCATGTTTGCAGAACCACTTTTGCGTTGTTTACATTCTCTAGCATAGTGTCCAGCTTCTCCACAAACATGACACTTGCCCTTTCTTTTATTAGGATTAGGTTTTTTATTTTTCTATCCAGAGTTCTTGAACTTGTTATTGTCCTTTTTAACACCAGGTCCTTTCCCTTTAAATGAACCTGCCTCCAAATAGTTGACACTAGACTGTCCTTGATTCAAATTCTTAGCATCACGTTTTCGGGCCTCCTCCTCAATACGCAAATGCTTTTGAATTTGATCTAAGGAAAAATCCTCAGACTTGTGCATCAACTTTTTGGCAAAATTCTTCCAAGATGGAGGTAATTTTGCAATTATCGCTCCAACTTGGAAGGTTTCAGGCAAAATAATTTTAAGAACCCTTAATTTGTTAACAATAACCTGGAGCTCATGTACTTGCTCCAAAATAGGTTTATTGTCAACCATCTTAAAATCAAAATATTTTGAAACTAAATATTTATTTGTACCTTCTTCCTCAGCTTTGTACTTAAACTCCAAAGCCTCCCACAACTCCCTTGGTGACTGAATATTGCTGTAAAAATCGTAGAGACGATCTGACAGCGTGTTGAGAATATGGCCACGAGCAAGCTCTTCATCTTCAGTCCTCTTCTTTCTCTGCTCCTTCAGTGTTTCAATTTCACCAGTGTTTGGCTGTTGACCTTCTACTGGTTTGGGATCTTCTGGAATAGGCTGAAGGTTTGGGTCCAGTACATATGCAATTTTAAGAACTGTAAGTAGAAATTTCAGCTTGTCTTGCCATCGACTAAAATTATTTCCATCAAAGCGATCAAGCTTGACAAAATCCTGGTTCATGATTTTGAACGATTCTGTATCCATCTCAAATAAACACCTTAAGATTGAAAAATATAAACACAATCGAGAATTGGAACAGAACAAGTTTGACACGGGTTGTCCCTGTCCTTAAGGTGTTTATTGCCCCTTACCACTAAGGTTTGCTAAAGGCTGCTGGCAATATACCTCCAGGATATATGTCAAGCCTATTTTTTCAAATGCAATAGCAATTCACAATTGAAAACTCAGTATGTTGCTTCTTTGTAAAGGTTGAAACATATATAGAATATAAAGAAGAAGGAAGAGAGAACCTTTGAAATTCTACAACTGAAAAGCAATATCAATTCAGTTTATGTTACAGAATTGACCACTAATGAGTTTCAGTTGCTGCATTTGTTTGCAGTTAATTCATAGTCAGGTACAATGACTTGAGCCTTATCTAAAAAGATAGGCTCGTGGCTCGGGCGAGGCTCCTAGCGACGATGCGTACGTGCGAAGTGCGCCTAAAGCGCCAATGCGACGCGACCGCACCCGCACCCGCCACGGCCACGGCCCCGGCCCCGGCCCCGGCTCGCGGCTCGCGGGGCGCGAGCGGGTGGTGCTTTGCACCACGTCATTGTGACCCGATCCAAGCCTTTCCTTTAGTACTACAAGTAAATTAAACTATTCCATTCATGCTTATAAAGCATTAAATAGTTTTACTTCTTATCGATGTGGTACTTAAAAGAAAGTAGTTTTGCAAACAACAATGCACCTTTTCATATGCCTCACTTTGAATATGATTAAAATATAGTATATAATTCCTACTTGAATTATATTTGTTCTCTCTTAATTTCCTTATTGTAGACTATCAAAAACACTTTTAATTTAATTTAAATTCAATCAACTAATGAGTCTAAATTAAACCCAAAATTGATCAAAACTCATTTAATTAAAAGGTGCAATTTAACATATATATATATATATATATATATATATATATATATATATATATTATGTGCCCCCATTGACTCATTATACATAATTCAATCAAAACCATCCTTCATTTTCTTATCAAGTTCTAGCAAATCTTGATTTCCATGGTGATATGCAACTCTTTTGATAACTGGGTTTTCATCAATTTTGATCCAACGGCTGATATATATTGTTGATGTCATGATCGTGGTGGTGATAACTGATAAGGGGTTGTCCCAAAAAAGTTGTCTCAGTTGGGAAAGAGTGTTGTTTTGAGAGGGTTGTCCCAAAAAAAGTTAGTCTCATTTGGATAGGAAAGTGTTGTTTGCAGATGAAGAAAAAGAGATGACCAGTACTTAAGGAGCGAACTGTTTCAAACAGTTGAAATTCAAATAAAATATTCTGATATCAAAGGTAAACATCATAGAGAAAAGTTATAATACCTGTTGGCTTTAAATTTTTCAATTTCCCTTAAAGAATAAGCTTTGCTGCATTTACAGAGAAGTATTCAGAAGCTGATAGAGATAACAATGACATTGCATGGAATTCTTTTGCTTTTTCCATATATAGAAACCTCATGCTTTTCAATCTAGTGAACATACTCTACAAATTTTAAGTGTTTTTTTTTCGGGTGGTTCAAATTCTTGAGTATTTATGCCCACAAGTTGTATGATCATTTGCAGATTCGATTAACAAGTTCTATAGAGAGGAAAAAGCTACAAGTTCTATAGAGAGGAAAAGGCTTAAAAATGGACTCTACGCCGGATTCTGATGAAAGTTATGATTTGGGTTATCAGCCTTCATCTTCTTCTGTGGATCAAACTGATAATTGACCCACAAAACAAGTCTTTATTTGACAATTAGTGGCGATTCTTTCATGTATGACAGAACATACTCAGAGGCCTCAGCATTCTCAGAGCACACAGATGACAGTAGCTGTTCCGAGACGCCTTCTCCTGTGTGTTGGCCAGCCATGAAATCTCCTCGTCAGGCTGCCCTTAGTAGACTAGGAATGGAGCAGCACAAACATGCCGTGGTAGATTATGCTGATAATCAAGAGCCAGTAGATTTAGGTGAGTTAAATATAATCTTGTTTTTTTCTCGTGTTGAACTATAATATATGTCCCTTCCTTTTTTCGCAATGTACTAAAAATTATGCGGTTTTGACTTAATTTGTTCAACTATAAAGATAGGGGCACCGGAAGAAATCCCGGAAAAATAGCAGTCTGTTGAACTTGTTCTATTCGCGGTTCCACCAGGTGCAAAATTTTCCTATAGGATTGTATAGAAAGAATTTTTTTTTGCATCCGTGCTATTTTTCTAGAATTTCTTTTGGTGCTTGTAGTATTATCCTTTGTTCAAACTTCAAAGACTCTAACTTTATTAGTATTTAAAATAAAGACGATATGGGGTCCATATTATAGGCTTACTTTGAACATTTATATCAATCTCAGTGCTTTCGTAAAGTGTATGAAAGTCAAATACAAATATCATTTAAGGTTAGGTATGTGTCATGTCTATACTAGAGAATGTGATTTGAGTCTCACTAGTTATAAATTGCATCAGCCCGTCATCTCCAATCCCTAAGAAAAAGTAAAACAATATACAACTTGCCTCGTCTAAGCACTCCATTAGAGAAATGATGAATTTTAGGCAATGTAATTATGTTTCTAATTGATTTGAAATGTTGACAGAACTCAAAATGACGAGGGAAAGATTTTCAAAGCTATTGTTGGGTGAGGACATGTCAGGGAATGGTAAAGGTGTTAGCACAGCAGTCAGTCTCTAATGCCATAACAAATCTCTATGGTAAATTTTCGAAACAAACTTTTAATTTCTTTTCAAGTGAATGGATAATATTTTCTTTGTGATTTTATCTCGCTATTGATATGTTGTATAGCTTCTGTTTTTGTTCAACATTTGAGATTAGAGCCACTGCATGTGGAAAAGAGAGATGAATTGCCTCCTATCCATATGTTATTATATAGTAGAGTTAAAAGATTGAACAGTTATTGAGGTAACAACTTTTCGAACATTCGAAGTATCTTTAGTTTTATTTTCTTTGACTGTTGTAACACAATGTAATAATTCTATTCAGGTGATGACAAACAGACCGAGATCCAATATTTACATCAAACTTCCTGCATTGAGAAAGCTAGATGCAATGCTACTAGCAAGACCAGTTCTATCTGCTAAAATACATATTCTGTTTGATAACAGAACAGCTCTGTTTTTGGTTAATGAGTTGTTTGCTTTGTGGGATTTATTGAGGGAATGGAAAAGAAATTTTGAATGAATTCTGGAAAAAATAAGAGTTCAAGAATAGCAAGAAAATATGAGGGAAATCAGTATTCTAAGGTGAAACAAATGAGGGCCTTAATGTGGTAACTAAAGAGGATTTTGTTTTACAGGATGTATTGGAGAGTTTCCAGGACACAGAATTTTGGTATGCAGAATAAGGGAGCACATAAGGAAATTTAACGCGTTCAAAATCCTTTCGGAAGATTATTCCTCAGCCTCTTCCTCAGCCTCAGCGTACAGAGGAAAAGTGGTGGTTACCGGCTCCTTGTGGTCGTTGCTGTGGCCTTTCTGAGAAATAAGGAAGCATTTGAGAAACAAACGCAGTCGTGCCAATCAAATTCATAAAGCAGCAATGGCAATCAATAGAATGCATTCTTTCTGAAATGGAAATTCCGGACACATACTTGGCATCTCTTCCCAAGGTTAGAAATCTCACTAGTTTCATTTTCTATTTCTCGAAACACTAGGGGGTTTTGTAATAATAAACGTAATGAAAATGACGTATAAGTCCTACAGATACGTTGTGTAGCAGCCCAGTTTCATATCATAATATGTGAGTTAATTTAATATGTATAAAAGGTCTCACGCTATTATTAATAGTACTTTCAATAATGACTGTTTGGGTGGGCATGTGTTTGGTTAGGACTGAAAAGTTAGTGTCTTAGCAGAAAGAGCAGAGAGTCTGTTGTTTTCCTTGAAGCAAAGGTATCCTGAACTTTCACAAACAACATTGGACACAAGCAAAATCCAATATTATAGGTTAAGTTGTGTATGCCCATATGAAGATACTAATGTGCTAAAGACTAACATATAGTGATATAATGGTTTAAAATCCTTTTGTTTTCTGTTTTATGTAGGATGTGGGGCAAGCAATTCTAGCGAGCAGCTATTTTAAGAGTTTTGGAAGGCCTAGCATTCAACATTGTTGCTTGGGTTGAAGATATATTATTCATAGATATATCTATGAAGAATCAATATTTGTATGCAAGTCTAGAGAACAAAGTTCTGATGAAATTTTCACCTGGGTCGGCCTGGAATTGCAGCCAGACGAAGAACCTAAAAAAGGGTTATAATTCAAAGCCAAATTGTTGAACCCTAGCTTTCCAAATTCCCCAGTGTCAATGGATTTTGCAGTTTGCACCAGAAGAACTTAATTACATCAGATCAGATAATACCCAAATGAGGAACTTGAGAAAGGGTTAATTTCCACTTATTCAAAAAGGTCATATTGTTCCATGGAATAATATATATAAGTAACACAGTTTTGGTATGTAAGCTCAATCCAAGATCTTCAGGCTTCAAATTTTAGGAGGAGCCTTCTTGTCATGGAAAAGCATCCAAAGAGTATATATTGATGATTCAAAGACAAATCATCTAGTATAAGATGACAAAAATACTTAATACCCCACTTTTGGATCTTGCATTATATAAACCCACTCATTTGTCACTTCATGAAATTAAATAGCACTAAATACTAAAAACATCAGCGGAAGTTCCTTAAACTATATTTAGATCATACAACACCAGCAGATTGCTTTTAGTCTTTAATTCTTTCAGCAAATAGATTATCACGTGAACTATAATATAAAAATATTAAAATAATCAATGAATTTAAAAAAAAACTCCAATCATCATTCTATCCTCCCATTTAAATATATTTAAAATTATAATTCATGGACTATCTTGTTTTTTGATATAATTCTTTTGATTTACCGGAAAATTCCATAGACAATATTTAGTATCGTTACGGGAGAAAGAGGATGAGTCCTAGACTATATTTAGTCTATGATTGATGGAGCTCCGGCCTGCTGAGATGGCACGGAGATGGCCTAAGAAGACAAAATCCTTTATGTAGCTAAGCTATGCGGAGATGGCCTAAGAAGACAAAATCCTTTATGTAGCTAAGCTATGCATTTACTTTTGCATTGCTCATTTTATAGACTGAAATTTTCCAAAATTTAAATTGATTTTTTCACCCTAGTAGAAAAATAATTCACCTAGCTCAATAATTTTCTTTTAAGTACCTAGAAAACTTTAAAGGAAAAGAAATGGCGTACCTATCAATGTTGTAGTAGGACTAAAACATCAAGAAGTGACAAATTTTCCACTAGAAATAATAGAACTATTATTTGTAACCAATCAATTCCATAACCCAACCAAATAAAGAAAAAAAGAAATTCATACATCAGTCAACGAACCACTCCTGAGCATTAAAGGAGTAACTGGCTTCTGAGGTGAAATGGACTTGAAAGCTTCAACCTTTGACTTGCATTTACTTCTGTCCCCTTTGTTTTCCTCCATACATTTCTTCAGAGCTTCATCCACAGTAGTAGTAGTAGTACTCTTGGCTGTCTCTGTTGCACCATTTTCTCTCTTCTCTTCATCCATTACACAATCCAAGAAAAATCCCAAGATATCAAACAATCTTCAAGTCTTCTCATAGAAAATATCTGTAGAAAAAACCCAATTTCATCACATGTATATTGTATAACAAATCCCATTTAAAGAATTCTTGTAAATTATAATAAATATTCAAGAATCTTGCAGAAATTAAAGATTTAATAACTTACTTTATTTGGGTTTCATTTAAATTTGCATATACTGAGAAAGAGAGAGATTGGTGAAGACTTGAGGACCCTGTTAACATGTCCAACAGAGGCTATATAGAACAAAAATGAGCATAGAGAGGAATTTCTTGTAGTGACAGGACAAGACAAGAGAGTGAAGTGGGACCCACATTCACCTATGGACGTATCAGAAACGTTTGATTTTTTGACTGATTGATCGATGAACGATTGAGAATTGTTGATAAGGTGACAGTGCTGTGATTGAACATTTGCTGAGCTGGCCGGCTTGAATGTAGTGGGGACTGGGGAGGAGGAATAATCTGTAGAAAAGTAGTGTAGGTTGTTTTCCGGCTTAAAGTTAAAACCCACATTCAAAAGACAAAAACGGTGTCGTTTATCAAGCGAGGGGTTTTTCCTCAGTCAGTTCGGTTTAGGCACGTGCCATGGGCATGTCGATACTTCATGTATTTGACATGTGATGTGGTGATAATCATATTTCCTATCCGGTATATATCAATAGGAAACATGATATTTTCATGTAAGAAATTTCATCTGAAATTATAATTTTTTCATGCGAAAATATATATATATTTAGTAGCAAATCTTTGTATATCGATATCAAAATAATGCTTAATTTTTGTCCAAAAAGAGACGAAGCATTTAATTATATACTCACTCCGTTTCAAGATAAAAATTCTAATCGACTTTTTGTGAATAAAATAACAAAATTATTCATATTCAAATTCTCATTTAATTATATAATTTTCTACACATAACTAATAATATTTCATAAATATGCATTGAGAATAAAAATATGACAATTAATACTAAGAATATTATAAACAAATTATTATAAAAAATAAATTATTTAAAGTACATAGACATTTAACTTAAAACTATCTCAAATAATAATAAGGACTTTTATCCTGTGACGAAAAAAGTACTACTTTTGTTGAAAATTGTCTTGAGAACAATTAAGAACATTACTTTTTTATATTAAATTTTTTTATTTTATTTTGGGAATTAGATTTGAAAAAAGGACCATCGACTTGCTTAGGTAATGTAATTTTATCTCAAAAATTAAATAGTTTAATTTGATTATCACGTACCAATTGAATTAAATTAATTAAACAATAGTAATCTAATTTTTAAAACTATTGTCTTGTCAAAGTAATATCGTGAAAGAAATATAGCTTCCATTAAAATGGGACTAGGAGCTCAACTCTCCAATATACATATATACATACATACAAGAATCAAAAGCAGATTATTATACCTACGTTATGTTGTCCGCGAAATCGGACCGTTTCTTGTTTGGGCACAAAATTTGTTCCTCCCGTTCAAGGAATATGTTCTATGAAACTCGGGAAGAAAAAACAGATGATATACCAATAAAAAAGAACGGAAATCAATACAAAAATTTGAATGAAGTCTAACATTTATTTGAGAGAGATCTCGTAAAAATATCAAATCTACATATAAAAATAACAATTCCTTAAAAAACTATCAAATCTACATGTGAAAATATCAATTCCTTAAAAACTAATGATGGATAAAAAAATTTAAGCCACTTTTGACATCTCAAAAAGCAAAATCCAGGCCACATTAGGTTTCTTCATATATATATGTATGTATATAGGTAAAGGGGGGAGAGAAGGAATGATTAACATTACTCGGGCTCAATCGGCAATCATGTAACAAGATATTGATGAGCATGAAAGAACACATCATTTCCGAGATACTTTGCTCAGCTCAATGAAAAGGAAGCAATTATATACAAACCTCCTCCGAACTGCACCTACAAGTGCCGAGTCCAGAAATGGACTGCACCAACAAGTGCCGAGTCCATAAAGGGATTAGAGGGTTAGTAATCGAACAAACCCTATATGCAGTCAGACAAGCTATGGTAGAAGATCTTCGTGTTGAGTCCATAAAGGGATTAGAGGGTTAGTAATCGAACAAACCCTACATGCATTCAGACAAGCTATGGTAGAAGATCTTCATGTTCCTATCACATGTTGTTCGAGGTCGACCGCGACTGCGACCCCAAAAAGAATCTGCTCCCAATGTTCCGTTCCCTTTCATGACCTGTCAGATGGGCTTGCTCATTTAGGGTAAATCAAAAAATGAAGTTAAGATTTCATATCAGCTGTCCTCGTCCACAGAACCAATATAAGTAAGGTCCATCCGTCTCACCCTAACAGTCCCCTTTAGCCAGGTTGACGCCTTCAGATTAGCATGGTTGCTGCAGCCAATTACAGCAGTGTTGCTTGAAGATGGGCCTGATTCTGCTCCGTCCTCCAAAAGGGTCCAGGGGTCTATCTCCATGTCATGGTCCTGAAGCAATGGAGAAGGCTTGTTTTTTCCTGGTCCATTAGCAGCAGTCCGTGATGAAGTAGCTGAATTTCTCTGAGGCAGGTTTATATTTCCAGGATGGAACCCAGTTATTGAGATGCTGGGTTGCAGAGAAGAAAGGACTGAAGGAGAGACAGATGGCAGCTGGCAGGAGATGGAGCACCTGATGGAAGGAAAAAGAGCTGGCATTGCAGTTTGAATGCGCCACCGAATGGTGTCACACAATGGCATGCGATCCAAGGCATTCTGCATCCATTAACAATAGATAAGACATTCTGGCAATTTTGATCATTTTGGGAACAAAAATGGGTAGGTGACGTGAATATATTCAAGGTGTGTCTCATATATAAACAGAAAATGTTGAAACGACATCCTGAAATGACTTCTTGTTACTTCATTTGATAATGGGTATTAAGGTTTCATGCCCACCACAATATTTTATCCCAAAGGTTAAGAGGAAAATGGAGGTACCACTCCTTAATACTTTTTTAAAACATATAACGTTCGTTCAAAAACAGTAAAGAAGTAACATAAATAGTAAGTTGACAAATATCGAACCTGCAAACTCTCTGCCACTTCCCGATCAAAAACAGTAAAGCCCTTGATACAGTCAGTGGTTGGTTTAGAGTTGGATTTCAAATTCAACCAACATGGTTGGCAGCTGCTCAACAATCCGTGTAGCACTAATAATAAACGATCAAAGATACTTTCGCCAGATAAATCTACCGAAGGAGCAGAAGCCGCATCTGTCTGCAACTCCACTTCCCTCTTCAATGAAGAACTCAATGCTGGATTGAAGGACTGGTCTAGATTCTCATGCACAACCCTACTTCCCAGGAGACGGAGAATTACAGTGGCAAGCATGCACCTCATGTTACGTCCTGATGGCTCCCTGATAAATACAGTACATGTGTAAAACTAACAATATGTAGACCATCAAGTTGTGAACTTGTAAGACCATTCACAGCAACCAGTGCAAGCGAAGAACGAAACAAAGCGAAAGAACAGACTATTAGGCAAGAGTAAGATCTCTGCAGAAAACTATGATGTAAATGACTCATAATGGATATAGACATTAATTCAGGAACAATTACCAGCTAGTAACACATAAAAGATGATCCTAAACATAATTGTAGAAGCAATAAAACAGTTTGTAAGATTACCCATCTGCATAGACAATAGGAAGCAATCTAAGGACGAACTGCAAACGCAACGACAAAGAAGATCGTAATGCCGAAGAGGAAAGAAGAACAGTATCAGCTGGCACTGTTGGTCGTCTTGCTAATCCAGGACTGCCACCTCTTGTACCCTTGCGATTAATGCCTTTACTAGAAGATCCTTCAATTCCAGAAGTAACTGTTCCTGGTTGCTTACTTGCTCCATGAGTAACTGCGTTTATTTGCTGCTCAATATTATTCATCTGCTTGATCAAATCACTAGCGAAAGTGTTGCGCGAGTCATCAGAGCTTTGATCAATACATGGGAGAACTAATTCAATTAGAGCTCTCTCGGTTTCATATTGCTGGCTGATAATCATATTTTTGACATCTACCACTTTCGATGATCCTCTGCTATACCTTTTAGAATCATTTCCTTCATCAATTACCTCTCCTTCTTCAAAATAGGTGGCTTCAAACTTCCTCTTATCTCCCTTGTTTTTAGCAAGATCAAAACTAGAATTGCACCAGCCCCATGGCTTCCAAAACTGAGCCTTAGTTGACAGACCTTTACTTTCAGCAATATTTATGAGCCGTTGCCTAATGGATTTCCTTCCGAACAGAACATCATGGCCTCCCAGGAACCATTTAGCTTGCAAAAGCATTGAATCCTCAAGTGACCTCCCAAAAAGATGTACGACCTCTGAATAAAGGGGAACAGCATCAGGTCTTACCAGCAACCTGGTGAGGATGATTTCAATGAAGTTGTTCTCATTCTCAGAGGCAGCAACTTTATCGTGATTAGGATAGAGAGAGCGTATAGCCTCTACTAAAGAAGTCTCATGCTCCAGTTTCTCAACGAGGGCTTGCTCATTCAAAAGAAGTCTGAGCTCAACCCACTGCCAATGGAACTTTGCAGGCTGCAGTGTATCCAAAACATGGACAAGCTTATCCAGAAGCTTTGCCTCATTTTCTGCACGATGGAGTTTCGACTCACCATGTCCAGGCACCCAACTCCCATCATCCTGTGTAAACAATGGCTGAGGCAATTTACAATCAATAATGGAATTCAGAAAGAGCCTAGCCCGGAGAGGGACAAATGCCAAGGCTTTCAAATGCACATCTGACCCACTCAATTCTAGAATGGCTGCAAAGTCGGAATCAGTAGCATCTGCAGCTACAAGATCATAAAAGCCAAGAGTGTCTCTCAGACACACGTCACGAAAAGGCAGGTGCTTTATGACATCACTGACAGCCAATGTTAAGGAGTGATACAACTGGGGGATGTCATCTCGGACTACAATGCTAGTGCTAAGAATGAATGGCCTCCATACCACAAATGCAAAAATGCAATAGGCAGGTGGAAAGACCAAGCTAAGAGGAAGCATTCGCTGCATTCTCGACAAAGCTACTATAGAAGCTTCACCTAGAAGCTCCACCATGAAACCATCAGAAACCGTTCTGCAGTTTCCAACAAGAACCCTAAACCAGTGAACAGAAACTTCAACATCCACCTTAAAAGTCCCCACAGAACGTGAGCTCCCATTAGAGTTGGACCTCATACTCTTCATAAATTGAATTACATCCAAACCTTCCTTTAGTCTAAAAACTGTTACCATTCTCTCCAGAGTAACAATGCCCCGAAGAACTGCCCCAACCACAAGTGCAGAAACAGCAGCTGTAAATTTTGCAGCCCTTCCAAGAACTGGTTTTGTATTGTTTAATGTATCACTAGATAAGTTTGCATTGGAATCATGTGCTTCAGTAGACATCTGAAATTGACCGCGAGAATTCTTTCCAGGAGCAAAAACTTGGGAAATTACTGAAGAAGCTTCTGTTGCAAGAGCAATCTCAAAGACTCGGCTCTGACGCTCTCCAAGTGCTTCCTTAAGTAGGGCTAGGCAAGTTATATGAATGTGTATTATGTAACGAGTAAAGCTTAATGAAGCACTGGCAGACTGATAACTCGGATAATTTCCACTGGATGTTAATTCAGGCATTTTAGCTATAACTTGTCCAACGTTACTAACAATTGCAGAGACAGCCGAGGAAACCAAAGTAGGGTCTCCTTCTTGAGCGGCGCCACCAGTTTGCCTAATGCATTCCATCAGTCCCATGGAAATTTTTTGAGCTATCTGATACCCATCATCCAATTTCAAAGAAAAGTTTTTTATTGTACCAGCAGCAATAAGTTTTCTCTCTTTGCCAATGTAGTGAAACGCTTCATCAACATGTCTTTGCACTATATCTTTCATGCTCAAACCGAGTCTTACTCTGATACCAGTAATTTTCTGACGTAAAAAGTCATCCAGATCTTCAACTCCGGCTGGAACTCCAAGTGGAAACCCATATTCTCCATCAGATGATCTTACAGATTCGAGTTCAAAAATAAGTCTTTTTTCACTTGTCGCCTTTAAATTCTTTTCCCATTCAGTAACACTTGTCACATTGCCATATTGCTTCAGTAGTTGCCGAGCATAAACTAAAGAAGCTGAGCCTGAAACCCTTCCATTTGAGGCCAATATAGTTGCAGTACAACGCATCAAGGCAGACAAGGTTTCAGGAATAAGATCAGTCGCCACAAGCATATTTTCATATCTGAAAGTTGAAACAAACCCATAGTGAAATAGGATCAGGAAAAGTTACAAATTATTTCATTAGATACGATCCCAAGAATTTACGTATGCAATCCAAGTCATGAACAAAGACTATAAATATAAGATTATGCATATAGGAGGATACTACTGTCAAAACCAAGAAAAAAAGGTTAGTGAGTTATTCAAAATATCACTCTCTCTGTTTGGGATTAATACTTTAATTTAATTGACACTCTTTTTCCAAGTGTTATAGTAGAAAGTAAGGTGCAAAGAAATGTAGAGACAGAGAAATGAATATTTACATACCTCTCTCAATTTACATTGATATATATTTATAGTCATTAACAACATCTATCTACTTAATCTATTTTACTGCATTAAATGGGTCATATATGGCTATATTGGTCATATATGGCTAGTTATTTCCAACAGTCCAAACACTACATAACACTCCCCGAAGTTGGTGCATCGACATCGCACATGCCCAATTTGTCTAGTGAAGAGTAGAGTTCTCTGCTAGAGAACAGCACGAGTCATCATATCTGCAAGTTGGTCTTCACTCTTTATATACGGCACTCGAATGACGTCTTTTTCCAAGTTGTCGTTGATAAAGTGTCTGTTAATATCAATATGCTTTGTCCTCTCATGATGTACAGAACAATACAGAACCATAGGCTTCTTAAGTTCAAACCCAAGTTTCCTCATTAGAATCTTTAACCAAATAAGCTCAGTTATGCCATTACAAAGTGCTCTATACTCTGCTTCAACGCTAGATCTCGACACAACCCCTTGTTTCTTACTCCTCCAAGTTACAAGATTACCACCAACAAAAGACACATAACCTAAAGTTGATTTTTTATCAAGCTTTGAGCCTGTAAAGTCAGAGTCGGTGTAACCTTCCACATCTAAATACTCATTTTTTGAAAACAATAGACCATTGCCTGGAGTATACTTTAAGGACCTCAAAATTCGATCCACTGTACCTTGGTGTGCTTCACTTGGACTATGCATGAATTGGCTGACAATACTGACGACTTAGGACAGGTCAGGTCTTCTATGAGCCAGATAGATCAGCTTTCCAACCAACCTTTTATATCTCTCCTTGTTACCTTGTTAGTAGGCACCTAATCTGGATAAATTGACAATCCATGGTTAACCTCCATTGGAGTATTAATAGGTTCACACGCCAATTTTCCAGTCTCTGCTAGTAAAACAATTAACACATTTTCGCTGAGATAAGAAGATGCCTTTCTTAGAACGTGCAACTTCAATTTCTAGAAAATAAATGAGAGATTCCAAAATTTTCATTTCAAACTATTTGGTCAAGTAACTTTGAAGATTCTCAATCACCTGTTCATCATTACCTGTAACCACCATGTCATCCACATAAACAATTAGCAAAGTAATCTTGTTGCCAACACACTTAAGAAATAGTGTGTGATCAGCTTGAGACTGTTTAAAGCCATAGTTTCTCATGGAATGACTAAACCCGTCAAACCAAGCCCTAGGTGACTGCTTAAGGCCATATAAAGCCTTCCTTAGCCTGCAAACCTTTCCCCCTTTAGGTTTGAAACCTAGAGGAGGGTCCATGTAAACCTCTTCTTGTAGATCTCCATGTAAAAAGGCATTCTTAACGTCAAACTATTTTAGCAGCCAATCTAAGTTGGCAGCCAACGAGAGAAGGACTAATCGTACTCATCTTGGCAATAGGAGCAAATGTCTCCTGATAATCGATCCCATAAGTCTGGGTATAGCCCTTTGCCACAAGTCGGGCTTTATACCTGTCTATCGAACCATTTGAATTCTACTTCACTGTGAATACCCACTTACATCACAGTTTTCTCGTCTCTTGGTAACTTAACCATCTCCCATGTAGAGTTTTTCTGAAGAGCCTTCATTTCTTCTACCATAGCAGATTTCCATTTATGATTATCCCGCTTCATGAAACTTAATAGGAATAGGCACAAAAGACAATTGTTGTGCAAAAGTCAAATGAGACTTAGAAAGACGGTGGTATGTAATATAGTTGGAAATGGGATACTTAACATTATTGGATGAAACGAAACCAAATTTTACAAGAGGGTGATGATCACGTACAGTATATCTTCTCCCCCGGTCCTCATTATGTGAAACCAAGGGAGTTTCTAGTAGAGCTACATCATCAAATTCAGGTAATGAGTCAATATTAGAAGAAAGAGATAAGATAGGGATAGAAACATGTACTTGAAGATCAGTCCCAGAAGAATCAGTCGATTAGATGGTAGGATCATAGAGAGGAGGATCCAGAAAAGGAGGTGGCAGTAGAACATTCACATGTTTCTTTTTTCTTCTTTCAAATGTTTTCAAAGTAACAGATTCATGTTCAACCGATGTCTTACCCTCTCCTTTAGTAGGGAAAACTTTAAATTCAGGTTCAAACCACAACTTCTCCTCGTCCTTACTTCTAATCTCCCCCTGAAGAGGGGAAGTTGTTACTCCCCCTGAGAAATATGATTCTTGTTCACAAAATTCAACATCCATACACACGTCTTACCAGAAGGAGGAAGAAAACACTTGTATCCTTTTTGAGATGGGGAGTATCCGAGAAAGACACACTTAAGGGGCATGTGGGTTTAATTTGTCCCTGTAAAGAGAATGAACGTGGACATAGCAAAGACAACCAAAGATTTTAGGAGGCAAATTAAGTAAGGAAGGGATTGAGTGAAAGTGAGACAATACTTCGATAGGTGTTTGATAAGCAAGCACATGAGTAGGCATTCTATTAATGAGGAACTTAGCGGTCATGACAACACCAGCCCAGAACTGTTTCGGAACTTGCATCGTAAAGCATAAGGACCGAGCCACATCAAGAAGATGGCGGTTTTTATTCTCTGCTCTACCGTTCTGTTAAGGTGTGTAAGCCGTAGTTGTTTGGTGGATAATGCCATATTGTTGGAAGAATTCAGTAAGAGAAAGATTGACAAACTCACGTCCATTATCAGAATGAAAAACCTGAATTTGGAAATGGAATCGAGTGTTGATTAATTGATGGAATTTGGGAATAATAGTACTAACTTCACCTTTAGATGTCATCAAATAAACCCAACACACTCGAGTGCAATCATTAATGAAAGATATAAAGTATCGACAACCCGAAGACGTAGGAGTTGAAAATGGTCCTCACACATCAGTATGAATACGAGAAAAAAGAGTACTTTCATTAAAGCTTGGTGGAAATGTGATGATTTTTCGCATAAATGCAATGTTCACATCGAAGACTAGAAACCGAAACATTAGCAAATAAATTTGGAAATAAGAATTCTAAATAGATAAAAGAGGAATATCCTAAACAACAATGCCATAGAAGAATTTTTTCTCCATCCTAAAACTGGATTTCCAGCCACCTGAAAACTACGACCAGATTGAATTTGAGATTGCCCTGCCCCCTTCAAATAGTAGAGACCCCCTCTCTCCTTACCAATATCAATCGTCATCTTCGTGAGACGATCCTGAAAGACACAATGAGTAGAAAAAAATGTTACTGAGCAATTTAAATTGTTGGTAATTTGGCTGATAGAGAGAATACTATTAGAAAGATTAGGAACATGCAAAACAGAAGATAAAGGTAAAGGAAAGGAAAGTGATAGGGAGTCAGCCCCTTGAACTGGAGTGAAAGTTCCATCTGCAATCTGAACTAAATGACGAGATGGACAGGTAATAAAGGTGAACTGAGATGAGTCACTAATCATATGATCGGTTGCCCCTGAATCAATTATCTATGGGTTTTTAGAAGAAATAAATGACACTCCATTCTTACCTTTACCGAAATAAACCTGGGATGGTTGTGGTGTGTCAGTAGAGATTGAGTTAGCCTGAGAGGACTTTTTTCCCTTGCGTTCAACCTGTTTTAACTTGAACCATTCTAGATATCTTACAATCTTCCAGCAGGTTACCTTCTCATGACCCTTACGATCGCAATTAGAAAACTCTCTCTGAAGATGTTGAAGAAGTCTGAGGTGTTGTAGAAATAGTAGTTTGCCAAGGTTGAGCCCTATTAACTGCCAAGGCTGAAGCTTTTGGGGTTCCTTCGGCAGCCATGGTGACCTGGCGTTGTGCTTCTCTACGAACTATAGAATAAGCTTCATCAATATCAGGGAAAGATGATATGGCCAGAATACGTCCACATACTGGATCAAGATTATGATCAAGTCCAGCAAGAAATGTATAGACACGTTCTTCCGAGATACACTTCTTCAATTTGGTAAAGTCAAATGGATTCTCCAAGTCATTCGGATGACTGAAGTCAAGCTCCATAAAGGTGGAATTGAGTTCCATGAAAAAGATGGTCAATGGTCGGCCATCTTGATACATCGGGAAGGATTTCTTCATCAACTCATAGACCTGGGATGCATCAGAAGTATTATGATACGTTTTCTTGACGGTATCCCAAACATCTTTAGCAGTCTCATAATGAATAAAATTCATCATAAGGGCGGGGACCATAGAATTGATGAGCTATTACTTCACTAGTACATTTTCGGCCATCCAGTTCTCAAACTTAGGATCTGAATCCTTTGGTGCACTCCTCGTTCCAGAGATGTAGCCATATTTTTCACGAGCAGCAATATGCATATCAAGAACTTTGGACCAAAGATGGTAATTGGTGCCATTGAGTTTTACCTCAATTGCAGAAGGGGTATCTTGTTAGAAATTCATCATTGGGGGCAGATGTTTCCGCACCAAGAGAATCTGAAGTTTCTGATTTTTCACCCATAACAGCAGCGGAAATTTGTGTTTATGATAGAGAGAAATAAAAAGAAATTTTTGATGTAGAAGTTCAGTCTAGCTGCAATTACAGAGCATACTCAGAGATTTTAGTAAAAAATGATATAGAGAATACCAAGGTCAACATACCCTAGGTGAAGATGATAGAAGAAGAAGAAGAAGAAGCAAAGTTTGCTGGAAATTTTCTGTAAAAACATAAAGGAATTTTCTGCATAATAGGTGCAGACCAGCTGCAGAATAGTTGTAGAAAGGTGAGTAACAAAGGCAAAAATGAATCAAAGGAGCTGCATAACAGTAGCAGCAACTTAGCGGAACAAGATTGTTGTAGAATAACCTTGGTTACAGCTGCAGAACTGTTGCAGCTGCAACTCAAAACCTTATAGCTCTGATACCAAGTAGAAAGTAAGGTGCAGAGAAATGTACAGACAGAGAAATGAATATTTACATACCTCTCTCAGTTTAGATATATTTATACTCATTTACAACATCTATCTACTTAATCTATTTTACTGCATTAAATGGGTCATATATGGCTATATTGGTCATATATGGCTGGTTATTTCCAACAGTACAAACACTACATATTCTAACAGTTATCATACATGGATTTTAAGGTGAACCAAAAACCAATTTATATGCTAATTTTTGGTTAAAAATTCCACTTTAGATGCTAAAGAATACCTCAGAAAAAATCTTTATTACAAAATATTGTTTCTAAATGTGTATATTGAATGTTAAATTCTGCCATAAACAAGATTGTAAAACATTATTTTCAAAGTGGAACAGAGGGAGTAATTAAAAATATAAGACGATATTAAAATATGTTAACTATATCTTTGGCAGGTCCTAAAATCTGTGCCACAAACATTAGATGAAAGATGATCAATTTAAACAGGATAGAGGGAGTAATAACCATCTTCTATGAGCAATACTATAATTAACTAAAGCAAAGATAGTGAACTCTTAGACATAAATGAAAGATCCTTTTTAACATAGATTCAAAGGACGAAAGGTACAGCCAATATCTAGCTTCTTATTCATTTCTAGAAAATTGCACTGAAATGAAGATTTCAAGGTGGCGACTACTAGCATTTCATATAAAGGCCATAGTGATCTTTGACGGTATTGGTTGATTTACAGGTATACTTCCCTCCTTCAGATTACATATTCTAGCTTAAATATCAAACTTCTGGATATGTAATTCCACATATAATGAAGATCTTTGGAGATGACATCAATAAAATAAATGTAACTTGGGCTAAATTGTGGCTGCACTTGAATAATTTGAAAATGACTGAAATGATGAAACTGCTACCATAACAACCTTCAAATCAGAAGGCAGTTGAAAACAAAAAAATCCGGCGTTACAAAAGAATCACAAGTATAAATGATATTTATCACCTGAAATGTCTCTTTTAAGAACTCAACTTGTTAAAATCCAAAGGTACAACTACTAGCACTATTCCTCGTTCAAAATGTGTTCAAGTACTGCCGCTGCTAAGTTTATAAAGATACACCCAAAAAGAAAAAACTAATTCATTAGCTTGTTTATTGACTCGGTGGTTTGGATAGATACACTTAACACAACAAGAACCGATCAGTTAAGCCAGTGAATTGGGATGTCATGATACAAAGGAATGGGAACTAAAAGAACAAGATGCATTATATAAAGAATCTACATTAGCTCATGTCCAAGGTAGGCTCCAATTTGACAACCAAAAAATGACTAAAGCAGATAAGTAACCTAAGTTGAGTGAAATGAAATAATTGGGTATTTAATCAAAAATAATAGAAAATAAAACTGAGAAGATATAGAAGAAAAAAAACAAAAGTAAGAAGAAGCAGGCATATGATCAAGATTATGAGGGCACCTTTTAAGAGATGATAAAAGAAATGCCTCCCCAATGGCACAGACATGGTTTTCCACATTCCTCGATAACATGATACCGTTTCTCCCTCCATGTATTGAAGAATTAGGGCTATTAGTAACCTTTGGCAACAACAGAAGAAGAAATCTGGCTGCCGAAACTACATCGTTACAAACATCCATCAAATACAATGTAGCAGATAACTCATCTTCTCCGAGCTTCCATTGCACAGAGATACGGTCATCAACAGCAGGGAAAGATCTAGTCAATTGGCCGACCTTGACATCAGCCTTCTCAGCCTCTTCAACAAGCTGCCTTACAGTAGCAATCAACCACACAGAGATCACTCTCTTCTCTACAAACCGGAGCTTCTTTAGAGCTTTTCCAATTGAAACAACATCCCCAGCATGAGGTGTTCCAGTACCATCAATTGACATAGGAGCAACTCCATCGTTACCAGATCTGTGGTGAGGGCAGCTTATCCTACTATCACAAAGGTGACTTGTGGATGCTCCCTGGCTACATTCAATCCTAGCAGCTGCTAATTGTGCAAGACTTTGGGTTTTACGCACAACCTTTTGCCTACCCCTTGAGGCTTGCTTGGCTGGCTTGACAGGAGGATCTGCCCTAATAGACTCCGACTTAGGCCCCTTTCTCACCCACCAGATTTCTTCATCATCTGAAGGATTAGGAGAATGTCCCAGAAGATAGAAACTCTTTTCTTCACTTATTTTTTGCTGCTTTAACCTTTTACATTCTTCACACCCCAGTGTTCCTTCCCCCAGATCATTCACAACACCAATTGACCCAATGGGCCTCTTCAATGTCCCCTGGGATTCATCAAGTCCCATATCCGTGGATGTAGAAGACAAACTTGGGAACTTCAACAATACTGAAATTGAAGCCTTCAGTTCTTCCAGCTGAGCAACACTTTTGACATTTTTCCCAGATGACAAACTGGAAGCTGATGGCACACTTTTCCACTGATCTACAGGCGACAAGGAAGAACTATCACAGACAAAATTTAGGCGATTCTTTTGTTTCTGAGACAAATTATTTGTACTGTTTATGCTTTTTTTATTATCAATAAGCCCACAAAGCACAAGTCGGCGTTCATTTGAGTACACATGCATGGCTTCTGCAAGCACTGCCACCTCAATGACTTGTGCTTCTTCTAAAGCATCACAAATATAAGGACCGGGGAGCTGCTTTAAGATTTTATAATGTCTCTTCCTTCTGTCCAGATCAGCCAGAGGGCCATCCCGATCCATAATTCCACTAACAATCAATTGCCTCACATATGCTTGAGGGTAGAAAATCCCAGACCGCGTTAGTTCAATAATGAGTAGTTGAAGGCACTTGAAACCTTCTTCATTATGTGATTCATGTTGATCTATCCAACATACAATAATATCATGAAAAGGGCCTGGACTTTGAAAAACATTTGACAAATCTTTTCTTTTCCCATCCAGACTCTTTAACTTACTTTTAAGCTCGAAAAGTTTCCCAGCAGTTGTCCTCTCAAAAAAAGTATTCAGCAAACCAATGCCTCCCATAGGGTCATCAACTCCTGGAATGCTACCAATCTTGCATCGGAGTAAATTTTGCATGTTTCTCATAGTAAGCCTCAAAAGGCGAACTGCAATATATACTTGACAAAAGTCCCTTCTGCCAGTGAACTTCAGGCCATTAGATGGGCCAGTACGAAAATCCCTGAAATCGCATGTTGCCCACTCACAAATGAAAAACACAGTGCTAAGAAATGACAAGCTAACTGTCCCAATCCACTTGAGTGATGAACATAAGCATGCACTAATTTCGGTCATCCACCTTGCATCAACAGCTCCATCACTAATCTCTTCAAAGAGAAACTTATATGCCACTGTAACATCTCCCTTAATAAGAGCCTTATCCAATGCTTGTACAGCTTTAGCCACATTGTGACCGGGATGACCAGGTCTTGCAGCCCTTGCAAGATTATTTGCCCGTTTCTGAATTGACGATACAACACAATCAATGGACAAAGGGTGACCTTGAACCTCAAGACCTCTATCTCGCACACAATCAATTTCCAGTGGAATATTTCGTACCCTACCAGATTCCTCAGTTAACTTTGTTAATAAACTCCCATCATTTACTACATGAGATACTACACAAGACGGTAGAGGAAAGCAATCCAAAGCAACAAAAGTATCAGGCACAGCCAGTATTAAATATCGAAGCATCTCCACCAGAGCAGAGGTAGTGTAAGCCCTACGTGAATTATCCACGAGATCTGAACCACCAGGAGAAGGTTCACGGATAAAACGAACAGCTACTCCCACCAAAGCGCGAACATAGGACTGAGATAAAACAGCAGTTTCTAAGAAGCCATATATGATGGGCAATAACAGCTGCAATATCCCAAGCAATTCTTTTTCCTGAAAAGGAATAAAAATGACCAAAAGAAAGAGAAGGAAAACAGATCAATACCTAAATGAACTTAACTGAGAGATAGAGAGAGAGAGCAAGCAACATAGTTCTCCTCTCCAAATAACAGGGTTTTTCAAGTCTGCCCAGAAAAATTATACCTGCAGTTGTTTGAGAACCCAATCAATGATCAGAGAAGGAAGAAGAAGCCCCTCTGCGTTGTGCCATTGTAAAATTCGCACCACATACCACCATTTAAAATGCCAGGAACGCTCCTCATTATCAACTATTGCTGATGTTGTATCGCTCTTGTGATGCATCGACCCAACATAAATTTGTGCACACGGATCCCTAATATGTACCGTAGAATGAGAATTACTTCTCAAGATAAATTCATCCAGTAGGTAATGCAAGTAATCAATAACATCTTTTGTCCATTGCTCTGAGCGGGACAACCAAGTCTTTTCAGGCGTACCAGAAGATATACTGGAAGATCCAGGCCGGACCTGCAAGATGAAATCATAATCTGCTACCATCCAGAACTAAAAATAGCCAACTATAGTAAAAAATCTAACCCAATACTGGTACCAGCAACCACGGTTATCTATACCTGATTAAGATAAGTTACTTTGATGAACCAAGTTGCCCTCAATAACGGAACATTATTCCGGATAAGGACTTCAAACAGGGATTTCTTCTTATAACCATGAGGAACATGATCCGCCAGTGAACGCAATCGCTTATGCGGTTGAGATAAACCCTACAAATAAAAGTTAAGAATTATTAATTCACCAAATTTTATAGTAATAGTGCTGGAATTGAAACAATCCTTTTCAACAGAGAGGTGCATCCAAATTGAATCAGGAAATACTCTTAGACAATACACTGTTACTGTTATCAGGGATGTCTGAGTTTTCACTTCTTTGTTGTATTTTCCCATGGAGGGTGTTTGATTTAGTTTGAGTGGTTTGACGTTAAGCAACTTATAAAAATCATTATGTCTGACCGGTATTAGTGTAGCAACAATGCTGGAATTGAAATAATCTTTTTCCAAAGAAAGGTAAATGCATCACAATTGGATAAGAAAATACTCACTGCTCACTAGATCAATAAGCAATGAATATTATCAGAGATGCTTCAGTTTTTTGTTTTATTTTTCCCATGGAAAACGTTTGATATAATTTAGAGTGGTTTAAATTGTAAGGTTAATTGGCCTATAGAAATCATCGTGTCATACTGGTATAGCGTCCTGCCAAATTTCCAGAAATTATATCAGTGACCAATTTCTAGATTTTGATTTTTCAAAGAGGGACTCCTTCCGTGTAAATCCTCCAACTGTTGTCCCAAATTGGGGGATATTCAGGTAAAACTCATCCACCATTAAACTTCTTCCCAGTCCTCTCTCATCCCCTGACAACAAACCTCCACTTTTAAAAAACCATCTAAAGTATATCTAGCTTCTCTCAACTACAGCAGGACAGAAAAAACTGTGTAAAATAAAGTACATGTAAAAAGTCTAAAGACTTCAAAGATCAGTTTTGAGAAAAGGGCACTGGTAGGTTTTCCATTCTACTATAAGTCATCAAAATGCACAATTGGAGTACAATGCTACCTAGAGTTCAAAAGGACTATGCATTACTACATGCAGCTAGGAATGTTTTGAGAAAGCCATCAAGCCGAAAACATATCATATTCAATGTAGGGGTTGCCAAAATTGGAGTGTCTGCGTAACTAACAAACTATTGCTTCAAGCTAGTCATGCTATCATTCTTACAGAGCTGCTTCTAATTGTCACAAGAACATTATACAATTTTCAAGATAGTGCTACCATCAGCACATTAACTAGAACTATGGCCATGGCCTGAGTAACGTTTCCTAAATATTCCTCATCAAGTGTTCGATAATGTTGTCTGCAAAGAAAAAAGAGTTTGATAATGTAATTCTCTCACAATCTTAATGTATGAAAGACAAACATTTACATTTTAAAATTAAGACAAACATTTACAATTTATCAATCAAACAAAGCCAACTACAAAGTTCTAACTAAAAGTAAAAGTCTGACCTCTATCCATTTCCTCCTGAAGTCTTCCCCACTTGTCTTTTGTTCAGGAAAGACACCAGATTTAGTTAATAAAGTACCAGAAAGAGGGACTCCATAAACTTGACCCGCCTGTAACATTGAGAGTATATTGCAAGGTTCAGTCACCATTATTAAATCAAATTAACTATATAGATTGACACTGGTAGAACACGACACTTTAAAAAATGTGAGTCCATTAAAAACACAAGCAAATGTGCGAAAGGAATGTGAGCAGGATTAAGTTAGAACAGAATAGAGAAAACAAGGCTCAAAGTCGCAGCAATGCATATACCTTCCACAAACATTAATAATGAAGAAGGAAAAGCCCATTACCTTGCGCTTTTGAGCACGAGATTCATTTATGGCCCTGTGACATTTTCTGATCGACTGCAAACAAGCATATTGAATTAGTAGAAACAATTAGAATTGACCAATCATCCCCAAGAACGTGATTGGACTTTAAAATGGTTCAAAGCTCCTGTAGGATGAGCACGGACAACAGATGGCCTCTCTAGCTACAGAATTCAAGATATTTACCTCTTTGCATTTTAGGATAACAGGTTTTGCAAAAGTTTGAACCTGTGATAATGAGATCTCTCTAGCTTCCTGACAAAGTTTTCAAGAGAGGTCTACCAGTAAGATAAAAACATTACAAAACAAAATAATCTAAAAGCTGTGTATATAAATATATTCAGCGTCAAATACATGCTAATGCGATTGTAGTTGCATACAGAAATTAAAACATTTATTTACGCAATAGCTTCGTAGAATTGCTATATATACCTAGGTCCCAGGTATAACAAAGATTTTCAGTTTATACAATATTCTGAAGCCATTTCCATTGTCAACCATTTTTGCGATGACACTAACATTAAAAATTCAAAAATCATTTACAATTAAAAGACATGGGTGCAATAATCCAAGGCAGCATAAATGCAGCATGTAGATAATATATGAAGAGTGCAAACACGTAAAAAAGATTTTAAAGTATAAACATATAGAAAAGAAGATTATAATATATATATATATATATATATATATATATATATGCATACCTCAAGCCCCTCAACGTTCTCCCTGTATCCAGATTGCACATATTCCCTGGTGAGCGTCTCCTCAGGGCAATTTGGTGTTGGTGGTTGGAAGTCAGCTGGCCCAAGTCTGAGAAAAGAGAAGTGACCAGTTTCAAGGAAAACTAATACTAGTAATCCTAATAAATAAATTTAAGTTTGAGAATTCAAAGCATCATAGATTCGTCAATTTAGAATAGAAAAACTTCAAAACCTTTCTGATACAATTTTTTTTATTCATTTGATAGGGAAAAAATATTATTAATAGAAGAATACATCTCTGATAAATCATCAAAGTGAACTGCAAGTATACTCAAAGCAAGCTTAAAAAATGCTAAGATACATTTAGCACAAAAAAAATGATAAGATACATATCCACTCACCTGATATACTTACTAGAGAATTCTAAAGAAGTTGGGGGGAAGAAAACGAGAAATAAATAGCACCGTCTTTTTGTCATTAATAGCATAAGGTTACCTCCTTAAAAAAAATAGTTATTAAGTTGCAGAAATTACCGTGAATTCAAGGATTCTTTCTCACACCTTAATTTGTATGGAGTAACTTGTATTTGCCTCCTGCAAGATAAGACTAGTGTCACAAGCATTTTTTAATTTATTACTTTATTAAATAGTGATACTAGAAGAAATATAGCCCACCCGAACTACTTCTAAATATTGATTTTTATTCGGCCAGACCAGAAATGGACATATTTGACTGAACACTAAGTTTTCGAAGAATGCATTAAAAGCAACGACAGAATTTTTGCCATAACATTCCAAGCTTGCCCTTATAGTTTAAATGAAAATAACGTATACCCTTTGATACGCAGAAATTGCCATAAAATTATACCTATATAATTTTCTTTATCAGTGAAGGTCAAACTATGAGCTCCAGTAATAAATACCCTTTGATTTTGATACAAGACAATCTTTCTTAAAAAGGAAAGTATGGACTACTTTTTGTCAACATTGGGATTATATTTCTTTGGCCCTAGAAATAACTTAAAAAGCATTAGGGATTCATCTTTTAAAAAAAAAAAAAATTAGAATTTTATAAGAGAGGAGAGAGTACAGAAAGGGCGGACAAGGAGTCCTCCAAAGAAATACAAGCATTAGAGATTCATTTGTGTATGTTCAGCTATCTTATAAATCCAACTGGAATTGCAGAACTGCATGCCTCTCAAATCAAAACAATAAAATAATATTCCTTTCTGAATGACAATGAGTATGAGTGCACATGAATAACGTAACACATACGTGGCATAAAGATAAAGACAAAAAGAGACTTGCCATATATAAACAATAGAACTGAGGGAACCATTAACCTGGAGCTCAGAGGAAAGTTTGATGCAAGTGAAGAAGACTCGGCTCGGGACGTATCCTTGGCTGATGTCCCACCAAGTGCAGTGTTATTAACTGCGCTAGTGCAGCTGGAAGCATGATATCTTTGCATTTCTCCCGACTATCACCTGCATACTGCCTCCAGCATTGAAGCACTACAAGATGTTATGCGAGTGAAACTGCAATAAAAGTAGCTAAACATGTCCCAATAAACTTGGGGGGGAAAGCATGCAAAAGCGCAGAAAAGGAATAATTTAATCAACTTAACCAGCAAATAACAATATGCATTGTTCACAATGCACGTGTTCAAATTTCACTAAATGGATTGTCCAGGAAGAATCAAGTAGTAACTTAAAGCAAGTATAACATTTATTTTAGCGTAACCTAATACAACCATTGTAACAGTAAATGTTGACAAATTTGACAAGGTTTTAGATGGAAATATGAACTCTAAACAAAAAATAAATGTTACATAATTGTTCCATGTAGGCGATTGTACCGTATTTAAACACTTAACGAAAAAATACTACACTTACCGAAAAAATATTAAAGAATAACTATGAACCATAAAAGGAACTTGACCTGATAATTAAATAGATACTTAGAAGAAACAACTTGGTAACTAATGTATTTATGGGACTAGAACTTGGACACCAATGGAAAGCATACTTCACACTTCCTGTCCTGATCTAGGAAGTTCTAAACATGTGTCACTGGAAATTTTCACGAACTGGATGATCTGGTAGGTATCGAGTAAGAATAACTTAAAATAAGTATATTCTCTATTTTATAGAAAACTTATCCGTGCTTCAGATCAGTAAATGTGCTGACAAACTAGACAAGGTTTTAGTTGGAAATATGAATCCTAAACAAGAAGAGAAACTTTACCGATAGTTCAATGTTGTGAACGCACAGTATTTATATATACAAAGGCAACCAAATTCCTCACCTAGAGAAAATACAGCCAACTAATTCAGGGTCACTAAGAGCTGAATTTTCAATGAAAAGAAACAAAACAACGGAAAATTTTGAACCATAACAGGCACATAACCTGGTAATTATTTAGATAATTATGGAACTAAAATTTGTAGCACAATAGAGAGGAACTTAACCAGAAAACTAAAGATAAGAAAAAAGAGGATACCATGACTTGAACCCTAATGGAACACATCAACAATATTTACGTTTCCTAACCCTATCTAACACGTCGAAGTAAAAATGCTAACCCCACTCCCCTCCTCGCCTCCCTCCCAAATGAAGAAAAGAACAAGACTAACCCGTGAAACTGTCTTAGGTAATTTTCAAAGAAATGAACTATGATAATGTCTAGTACCTAAGGAAGCATGGTCCAAAAGATGAATTTGCTAATGCACAGAAGTAAAATAACCCTACTAAAGTTCATATAAACATGGGGCATGCAGTACCTTTAATTGACGGAAGTATTGCGACCTGCAATGAATATTTCGGTGCCAACAATTCATCCACATAGTTGCAATCAGTTTGAACAAAGCTCAAATCACATTACCAATTCAAATAAATACATATTTTATCACTTCAAACCATCACAAAAAATCTAATAAAGCTACAATTTTCAAGCTTAATCAATGTTAAAGAAGGAAAATACAAAGTTCCACAAACAAAAAATAAATATATTGATTCACCTGCACCAAATACATAAAATTCTAAAGGAAGCCCAATCTTCACACAATACCTATGTAACTAAAGTAACATTGGTCGATCAAATCAGTGTGATCTTGAAGGCCTTAAAAGGTAAAGACCAAAGCTAAAAACTAAACTTTTTTCCATGAAAGAAACACACCCAAGCAATCTTTTTATAAAATATATATATAGTGTGCCACCAGCTCAAACCTCATCACAAGTTCAAGCATGCAACCACTTGAAAAAAAAATATTGAAAAAAAAAATGAGACCCCAATACAATATATCAGCTGCTATATCACTTCAAAGTTCAACAATTGCCGAACCCAATTCACATCTGGACATAAAATTAATTCAACATATGCCAGCTTAAAAAACAAAGTGAAGCAAACATCTTTTTTCTTCGAGCATACCTTGAAATTAATACCCTAACATAGATTGAATCTGCACAAGCAAATGAGTCCTAGTACGACACTGATATGAAGTTGCAAAAACTGAAACTAGGGTTTTTGAGGTGTAAACAAAATAATTAAGGAAAAAGTACGGCACTTTTAAATTAAATGAGGGGACGATTGAGATTCGAAAAGAAATGTCGAATTTTGGAGGAATTTAGGGATTGAGAGAGAGAGAGAGAGAGAACAAATAGAATAGAAATATATATAGAGAGAGAAAGATTACTACTCTTGTTCGGGGGCTTTGACTCTAGTTTTTGCTGATGATGAAGATGATGCACCTGGGTCTGTTCCCCCTCCGGTTCTTCGAAAATTATAAAAATACTACGCATGCTTAATATTCTTATTTTTATTTGTTCCCTATAATATCATTGTAATTTGATTAAATTAGACTGGGCTGCTATGACCAGGGGTGCACAACAATTAGTTTAATAAGTAAAAAAATAATTAAATTATTTAAATTAGTTATAAAAAATTAAAAATTAAAATCACTCAAAATTTTATCCCGTAATTGATTATCGGTTATCGGTTTAATCGATTTTGTCGGTTATTAAATTTAAGAATAAAAAATATAATTAGTATATCAATAAATTTTAAAACAATGTATTGTTGGATAACATAAAATTGGTATGTCACCAAATTATAAAAAAAAAAACATATAATGAATATTTAATTATATAAAATAAATAATTATTAGAAATATATATAAATTATATTATAATATTAAGGCATTCGATCAGTTCGGTCAGTTTCGATTTTTGAATTAGCCAAATCGAAACCGACTGATATAGTTTCGGTTTTTTAATTTTACAAGTTTCTGTTTTGTTTGTTAACGTTTCGGTTTAGTACGGTTGATTTTTCAATTATTTTCAATTTTGTGTATACCCCTAAATATGACAAACGGGTACTTTTACTAGGTTTTACTCAAACTTATTACTGGGAAGTCACTTAGTTTTTATAGAACCGTAGCTAGGATGTTGCTAAATTTATTACTTTTTTTTACATGAATAATAATTGATAAATTTAATCAAAAAGTATGTGATACATTATTATATTCCAATCATCTCATGTGTAAATCATATGAGTAAATTTTAATTTTGTATGTGTCACTTGAATTAGGGAATCGATATTTTCGCAAGACTCTATTCATATGAAAGTGAGTTTCGTTTATTATTTATGTGAGTAGAGTATTATTAAAATATCAATTATCATGTAAAAATATTATTTTTTTACTGTTATGGATACATCTACTTCTTCTTTTCATTTTGATAAATCTAAGTATATATATTATGTAGTGTGATGGTATTTACATGACCATATTTATGTTAGTTTAATGCAATTATACAACAGCTATGTTAGATTATGCGTTTTGTTGGGTTACATAATTTCTTATTATTTTCAAAAATACTTATGAATTATCTAAAGTTTATATTATTCAACCTAATTCATGTTATGTTATATTTGCTCATGTCATGAATAATTGTTGTTACTTGATAAATGATGTATTTATGGAAATTAAAACCTAAAATGAGTTGTTACTTTTGTTCTTTTAATGTTATTATCACCAGCTCATATAAAATTATGATAGAAATTGTTATCGTGCATTTTTATTCGTCAAATACATTAGCTCGGCCTATATTAGAAACTCGTCAAAAATTATAAATAAATAAATAAAAACTCAATAATTATTCAAAATTACACTTAATTAAACATGTAATCAGAAATTGTACAAAAATATATATATTTAATATAAACATTTAACAACCCCTTCCAATATAAATCACTCAAATCTATGTTGTTAGTAACAAATCCATAGCAACAAACTGATCACTCATATCAATCTGTTATTATAAGATTAAGACTATTCACCAACTCTGGTGACCTTGAAACTTCATTGGACGAGGTCGACAATAAACTAATGAATTTGTAAAATTTAACACCATTAATGATGATATTTTCTTTTTATTCACTTATTTGACAAAGGGATCAATTTGTTAAAACACAGTTTCGAAATGTCTTTTTTAGACATTTTTATTAAGTTAGAGAGTGTTAAGATATTTTACATGAATTTTATATAAAAGTGTAGATGAGTCAACAAGTACGGTAGAAAATCAACTTAATAAGTTAACTTTTTAAGTAAGAAAGTAATTTAACATGTTTATTGGGTCTGTCTAGGTAGACGCGCGTTGTCCACACTTAACTATCATATTACCGTCATTTTTTATAATTATAATTTTTTAGCCACCTAATAGGACAAGTTTCAAATTAACATTTGAAATTAAAATTATTTTGATATTCAAATAAAACCTATATATGTCTGAGATAATTTCAAAAATCATTTATAAAATAAGAGTTTATGTTATTGTACTTGGTTTTGTTTTAATATACGATAAATTTTTGCATGGTTGTATTTTGTTTAGTGAATTGATACTTTTACAAAAAAATTTAATATGTAAATTTTGAACTTTAACTTTTTTTAAATAACTTAAAAAATAATAATCAAACTGCAGTCTTTTTAGAATAGAGGGACTAAAGAACAAAACGGAAAACCAAAGGGAAAAAACAAAGAAAGAATAGGAGTAGGTCACAGTGCGGTTTAATTTCGCAGCTTCTCTCTGTTCTTTGCTCTCTCAGCTCGAACACGAAATTCGAATAGTATTTCGCCTGCCACTCAATTCATAGCTTCCTGTTGCAGGTATCCATTTCTGAAGTTTTTTTTAATATGAAATATGATTCTTTCGTCCCTTCCCCAGTAATGGGTTAATTTATTTTTCTGTATAGATTTATGGCTGTATGTTTATATTCAGCTTTGCTTTGCAATAATGGGATTTGACCAAGATTGAGTATTGATGTTTTGGGTGTTTAGCAAATTGATATGAGCACAAAGAATGAGGCTCCCAAGAAATCTTTCCGTCCTCAATTGGTCAAGTTGAATACGGGTTTCAAATTGGTAAATCACTTTTTTTTTTTTTTACTTTTACAATTGCAAATATTTGCAGATTCTCGTTTAGTTTGTGGGGTTTGTATGCTTATTTGAATCATAGACTAATTTGTATAGTTCTACTACATCCCGAAAATCCCAAAAGAGAGTTCCATTCCGTTTGATATCTTAGGCACATGCTAAGGTTTGCCAACTATTAACTCAGGCAGAAATATTTCGTTGAATATTTAATTTTAAGGTTAAAAATTTGCAATGAGCAAAAAAAATTATGGATAAAGATTAATCTTGAATGTTTTAGTTGACAATGGTATTCTCATTTTGGAAGGAGATGAAATGGTTTTTCTGGGATAGTTAATGGTACTCAGATGATATCTATTTATTCTTACTTTATAAGAAATTTGTTGATATTCTACTTTTGTTTTGATCGGTTTGTTGATATTTTACGTGATAAAGTTATATGGGTAAGATTGGTCATTTGGAGCATCTATATATCATTGAATATTTATTTGATTATTAAGTGATACTGTTGAAGCTTAGTTTGAGTAATCTCTACGTGAAATTCGTTATATATGTAATTTAGTGGTACTTAGTTGATATCTATGTAATTTTCTAAGGTGAATGAATTCGTTATTTCAATTTCAAAGTTTTGATTTAAATAGTAACAATTTTGTGATTTCATACCGTCCTCATATTATTATGTTATACCCCCAAAGTCCTGGTACTATATTCTCAAATGAATTCTAAATGAATTCAATTTACTATGTCAGGTAGCGAATGCTAATACTCAAATGTTATATCCTGGCTTGATCAGTGTATAGTCTTATACTTTCAAATGTCAAAAAACTTAGTGCAGTACATTTTAATCTTGTTTCGTGCTGGTTTGTTCCATTTTTAGTAAGCATTAGATACTAAGTGATACAAAAAGTGTCCTCATGCTTGTCAATCCATATTCTTGGGTTGTGGAGGATTTCTTCTGTTAATCTTTGGATTGTTCTTCTTCTCCTCCTTCTTTGAAACATAAAAATAAAAATTGTACTCCATCATTTGTACTTCAGTTCATAAAATCCCATAGTGTGCCGACCTCAAAGGGGAGTTAGTTTAGAATGAATTGTGGGCGTTTTGCATGAGGAAAGAAGAATAAGCTGCTTTTTATGTTTTCAATCGGCGACAACTGTCGACTGATGCAGATAAAACAGAGTCGAATGAAAATCAGCTTGAGAATATCAGTAATGCCTGTTTGCTTAATGCTAAGATAATTTTTTCTATAAGAGAATCAATTGACATTATGTCACATTGTCACCATATCCTTGAGGGAACCTTTCCGTGCCATTTGGTATGTTGGGGCTCGATGGAAAGTCACTTGCTTCTAGTGGACAGCACAGCTAGATTGATTTCAACTCGAAATAATTTGAGAAGGGGGAAATATTGATTGTCAACTGATGCTACTTCTTTTGGAAGGTTTAGGAATCTTAGATCACATGCTATTACATTTTGAGGTGGTGTGGGACTTAGAGTGCCTGTTCTCTCTGTTTAGGTCATTTGGGTGTTGCGAGGCTCAGTTATCAACTTTTTGAAGTCATGGAAAGGTATGGATGTTGATTGTCATAGGCAGAAATGATGGGATTTGATAGCACATAGCTTGTGGTGGGTGATGTAGTGAGAGAGAAATTATCGGTGTTTTGAAGACAGAGATATATTGTCCATATTAGATTTTTAATTTTTTAAGTTCGTCTTTTTTGGCAAAACAAGGTGCTGCCCTGCCTATAGTATCCTTGTGGATTTTTTTTGGAGAATTTGGTTGTGAGCATAGATTAACTTTATTTTGGATGATACTAGAGTGTTTTTTTTCCTCCTTGGTTTTTCCTATTTATGTGGATTTTTGTGCTGTTTGATTGGCATAGATGTTTCCTTTTGTACCATTAGGCGTGGTGGATATACCTATAAAAAAAAATTGGGCATTATTAGTCTTCTCAATCCGCCGCATTAATTATTCATTTGTGAATTGTGATTAGATGCTCATGACTTTCTTGTAATTTCTCCATTTGTGAATTGACGTTAGATGCTTACGACTTTCTTATAACTTCTCTAAAAAAAAATTTGTGCATTTTTTTGTTCTTATTTTCCCTGAAGATGCATTTTTTTCCCAGTTAATCATCCATATTCCTTGCTAGTGCGTGTGGACTCTTTTATTGTCATTAGTGCATGTGATTCAAGCTTATGTGCTTGATACTGCTTATATGCAGGCTGAGCAATGGGTTAAAAATATGATTAAACCTTTAGAGGATGAATCAACCAAAGTAGTATTAAAGGCTCGACCTCCTAGGTTAGTATCTGCTCCACCATAACCATGGCTATATTGCATAATTATGAGCACTTAGTTTATAATAAATATTTGAAAATTTTGTAGGCTTGGAATAGGTGCAGCAGTTCCGCGCCAACCCCAAGTTGCACCTTCAAATGACCCAGTCGAAAGAAAATTACGTGCGAAGCTGGATGCTGGAAAAAGAAAAGTTAGTAAAAATGCTGAGGAATCTGCACTGTCTGCAAGTGTTGATGAAGACAGCGAAGAGGAATTAGAGAGCAGGACCAAGGCATTTACCAAGAAGCGAGCAGTTAGTTTATCCCCATCTTTACAGTCTAAGAAAAAGAAAAAGTGAATCCCTGCTGTCATATCAAAAAGCTTACTAACTTTCCTTCTTGTTTATATTCTTTTTATTCCCTTTAGCTCAATATTTTCATGCACACCCGAAAACAAATTCGTGTTAGTATGGTACCTTATTCTAGTATTATCTGCTGATGTGTTTTTACCACCAGATTGCTTGTTATTGATATTTGGCTTGTCATAAGACCAAAAAGATGATCTATTGGGTTAGAGCTTGCATCTTTTTCTTTTGTATCTGCTTCTTGTAACTGTTTGACTGGCAAAAATGAAGTCTCACTGTTCAAAGAATTTGGTGGAGGCCGATATACATGTTATGAATAGCAGTTGATGCACTCTCAGGTGTTGTTTTGGATTATTCATTTTGAATCTTTTAATCATGTTATGAGTGGTAAAATATAGTTAGTTCTATGGCCACCTGATATGCAGTATCTGGTAAACATTAAGACAAGATGAGCCAGACAGGTAAATTTTGATGTTTCTGTATTAAATACTGCGGGAAAAAATGGTAAGCCAAACCTCCAAAATGCATCAAATAAGTAAATAAAAAACAATCCATTCATAAAAATCCCAGGCAAGAAATCTCACTTTCCGATATCCACAACTAACCTGTCACTGCGGCTCACATGTTTTGTAATTACAACATCAGGAACTATGTAAGAAAACTGAGGTTTTGGTTTTTCAAACGCATAGTTACAATACACACTAATCACACCAAACACTACAAACTCCACAAAAAGAAGACAAAATTTATGGCGATAATTCCATGATCCCAAACGAGCACTTGTCAGTTGTCAGCCGTCATCATCTTGAAATTGCAACTAACAATCATCATGTTGTCCTTCCAGCAGTTGCACAGAAAATAGATGCCTCCTGTCCCATTATAACAGGGAATTTTCTTCTTACAGCTTTTTCCAAGGATCACTGTTTTTAGTGTATAGTGTAAACTGAACAAGAAAAAAGATGACACTTCTGTATCCATTTGATATCAGTATATTAGGTCAGAAAAAGATGTCGAAAAGTTCCAAGAAAGCTCCAAGTGAGAAATAGATGAGGCCTAACCTAACTTGGTGAGATGCTCAGATTTAACTAAACATCTTCCAAACTTTCACCAACCCCGATTTTCAAAATGGATCATGGTTTGAGAAAGTATAGGATAGTTTACTAACAGTCGATGGGCTCCTCATTTTCTATCGTTTCATCGGGAAATACACAAAATTTATCTTTTATACTATTATTATCAAAGCTCAAAATGGTGTCTTCCACCATTTCTTCAAGAATGGACTTTTCCAACTCGAAAACAATATGGTCAGTTTCAAAATGGAGGTCCATCCATGTTCTAGATTTCGACATGTCTTTTCTCAGAAGCTGATCCAAAGAATGAGGAGCCGGATGCTGGAGTATATGCCATTCAACTCCTTCCCACACCTCATTGATAAGCTTCATCCCCTTTGGGACTGGCCGAATGGCCTGTTTAACAAATGAGCGGCTGAAATAGCGTTTACATACCTCTGTAAGAACTTCGTTTGTACAGTCAAAGAGGAGCTTCTGGTCATGAGAAGATCGGCTGGAAAATAATTCTACTTCATCAAACAATGATGGGTCAAGAAGTTCCTCTGAAGAAAGCCACCTCAAAAGATACTCATCCCAATTCAAGTCCGAACCTAGCAGCACCGCTTCTACATATTCAAATGCAGACTCCTCATCCTCCATGCAAGTTATTGTACAGATTGCTTGATCAGCATCACAAGAAACCGGTTCTTCAAAATGGATTTGTAATGGTTGAGTTGCTGTGGTAACTGAAAGGTTTCAAGTAATTTACTTTAGCACACGGCAGATTAAACTTACAAAGAGAACAAGATGGATTGTAGGTCATGGAAGCCTACCAGGTTTTGTTTTGGTGCTTGAAGGGCTGATGTCATCTTCGGAAAATAATGGTTCAAGAACAGATATGGGACTTGGCCGCTCTGCTCTATCAGTGCAAGTGTCAGGAGTTTCAACTTTCCTGGAGATTGAAGGGCTTGGCGGGGATACCGGTGGGGAAGACAATAACTCATCCTTTTCAATTGAATCCTGGAAAATAAACAACATGAAGTTTGTTATATAATGTGAAGACTAAAGGATAATATTAAGACTAAAGGATCACGGCCCCCTAAATTGCAAAACACAAATATCAACATGGTCATCACCGCTCCGCTTTTACAGAGGGCATACTAGTTTCAATCTCTCCATTTTTCATTAAAACACTTGAACTGTTAATAAGGAATAGAATACAAATTGCTATATATTTTTGGCATATAAACAATAAGAAACAATGCCGTTACACCCACTCCAACCAAACAAAGAAAGAAAAACAACAATATTTCACCAGTTTCACGCATTTGAGAGATCCTACATCATCATAAACTTCAGCAGCATCACAACTCTGTATCTCTCTGTTAAACAGAGGGATACTTGATTCACCATCAGAGACTTGAATATCTTCCTGGAACTCAGAATTGGAATTTCTGATAGACTCCGGCGGTTCTGCATAAATTTTAAAGACTGCTAGATCAACATCAATAATTTGCATGTAAACATAATGATCAATCAAATGCATCACACCCTCTACTAGAAAATGGAGAAACAATACCTTCACAGGCATTCTCCACCCTCATAGAAGAAGTGGTTTCTTCAACTGAATTATCATGATTAAGTTCACATGAAACATCAGGATTTGAGTTTAAAGATTGTACTTTCTCATCAGACTTATCATCAGTAATGCATGATTGACTCTCTAAGTTTTGTTTTCGTGAACTTAGCTGAATGGCATGGTTCTCTTGGATAATCCGCCACATGTTCTCATTGACCATGTGAAAATTGCTGCGAGGAGACAATCTCATCTCTGCAGTTACAAAGTTGTGCTCCCTGTCCTTTCCAGGACTGCTGAGAGGAGTAAAGCTGTACTCGGGAAGAGAGAGAATTCTCCCCAGGGTTTTTGGTAACTGCCTGCCCATTAACTCTTCCTTTTCAACCCCATTGCTCAGCATCTCTGAGAGATGTTTCTTGGCTTCAATATAGATCTTAGAAAACACTTGCTTGGGATTTTCAATGGTTTCGTTCATCAAAGTTGTTTCAGACTCCTTCGACTTGCCAATCTTGTCTCCTCTCTTTGTGCAAACGGGAGATTTGGCAAATCTTTCAGTGTAGAAATGGTTTCTATTTGGGGAACCCCATCCACCATTCCCCTCACCAACCGCTTTCTCATGAACAAGAGATATCCCATGCCGCTCTTTTCCCATAGCATGCTTTAGCTTTCTTTTAATTTCATGCAAAGAAAATTGGGAAGCATTCCTTTCACTCTGTGGTTTATTATCCATGCTGTGAAAAGATTCCACTGATGTGCTACCGATGCTTCCAATACCAGAATTTTGTGGGGATGCTGGTCCAGGCTTCAAAACTACAATTCTACTTAAAGGTGTCAATTTGCCAGTGTCCTTCAAAGAATTACTATCCTGTGACTTGCTTCTTCTTCTGAAGAAGCTGGAATGTTTACGATTGGTGAGCTCATCTGGTATTGGTTTACTAGGCTCTTCTTCTAAAAAGTTGGATCTTGATAATGAGCAGTTGTTTTGGTCTTTATCTAACTGAGCATCCTCCATGCTCTGAATGTGCTTAACTAACAGCGAGTTTGGATCTTGTAAAAGTTCAAAAAACAATTCCTTATTTGAACTTAATGTCTGAAGTGCATCCATGAATTCTTTGGAATGGTGGGTTTTCCCATCTTCTGTGAGATGCGTATCATTACTAAACCTCTGACTGATAAACACCTTAATTGCTGCACCTATTTTTTCTTCAACAGCAGAATGCACCTGATTCGACTCCATGTTGACATCATGATGCAAATCATGCTTCAAACAACTACCTTTCTGATTTAAACGGCAGACCTCTTCCAATATAATTTCCAGGTCAAGATTATTTGAGGTTTCCAGGTCTAGAACTTGATGAGAAGAGTTCTCAGCACCATCCAAATCAATGATGTGCGTATCACAAGATTTGCTGCGATATTTTTTTGCTCGAGTAGGTTTCTCTCTAACATGTCCACCATTTTCTGAAGTCGATTGGTTCAGTTGTACACCGGCATTACTCATATTCTTCTTCAGACCTTGCTCACTGAACATCTCTTCTTCCATGAGTTCCTTGACACTAGTCTTTAAAGCATCAGTTGTTGCTAGTTCATTTTCTTCAGGATCCTAAAATATTTCACAACGTTATATAAATTCATTACTTAGTGGCCCAAAGTTCTCCAATGTACTGGATGATGACCTCAAACCTCACACCAAATACCACAAGAATAGGCATGTTTACTAATCTGTTTGAATGTAGGTTGCCAGCGCTTACCTCAGTATTTTGATATTTCTCGTCATAATAGGTCAGCATCTTTAGTTTGGTTCTAGGATATCCAGCATCTGTAACATTAAGGCAAAATGCTTTTAAGTTACTTCTTTGATGTTCAGAGTTGTGAAAACAACATTTGTTGTTTGATCATAACTACGAAGAATTTTATTACTTGTGAAGTAAACAAACCTAGATTTCGTAAACCTAAAATAAATAATTGAAGATATAATTGTTTTACAGACACATTCAAGAAGAACACATTTCTCACGGAAAATGAGATCTTTCTTGATTCTAGGAAATAGGGATATACCAACAGAACCAGAATACCGCTTAAACTCTTGAAACAATCAGAAGTTATTTTTCTTGTTATATTGGATAGAGTTCTTACCGACAGGATGCCTGCTCCCACGCTTCCTATCTAAAAGATGCTTTCTAGTGAATCTAGCATGGCGAAAGTCGAATATATTAATCAGACCCGACATACAACCTGCCTGATCTTTTTCCAATCGCACACGTCGTCTTTGTGATCTCTTCCCCATAATGAATTTGTGATTCTATTACAGTCACACTTACCTAGTGAACAATAAAATGGAGGAACAGAGATTTAAGGATATCAAACAGGAATTTCAAATTTAAACCTAACAATCAGAATTCATAATCTATGGAATAAGATAGGACTTGGTTTAACAATTTGATAAAACAGCAAGAAAAGAAATATAGTTGAAGACAAAAAACATGAATGAAACATGTGAACATTTCAGTCACTAAAACACAATTAAAACTCCGCGTTTTAATTCTCATTTTCTGAAACTAAAAAGATAATGCATAGTCGTAACACTGGTGGACCTACACTGGGGCAGTGGGGTCCCCACCCCCAGGAAGATTTTTGAAACCCGTGTGGGTTCTAATTGGAAGTTTATAAAATAAAAGGTGCATAATATTTTGAGAGATGCTTTTAGTTAATAGTTAAAACTGAATACTCCCCCGTTTTATAGAAAGAAACCCATTTATAAAAAATTGTTCATAATTTCTTATTGATAATAGTATAAAACGACGTAATATCATCAAATTTAACAACACAATTTTACTATTATATCACTACCACTAAATTAAACACTCATTATATTTAGGGATAAAAATGGAAGAAATTATATATTGTTGAAGTTTGCAAAATTTATAAATGATATTCTTTTTTATGAAATGAAGGAAGTATTTTGAAGGATCATTAAATTAAGATGCTCTAGATTGTTGAAACATCTGAATGAATATCCCAATTTATACTTTTAGTTCACCCCCACTCTTGAAAATTTCTGGATCTGCCAGTGGTCCTCAAGCTAGGTTTTCAAAGGAAGAAACACTTGAATCAAAATGTAAATGGGCAAAAGCGAATTCTGGAATATCAAAACTTCAAAAGCATCCCTATAGCACTGGACTTATTAAACAAGAAATCACTATAACAAACTTTGATCATTATCGAACATCATTATTAAACAGCAAGGTCTTCCTTATTTTGAAACAAAAACTAGCTAAGCTAATTTGATGAGCTTAGTGAGTGCATTCTATTCTTAACTTTCCAAGAAAGAGAATATTAATAAGTGTGGCAAAGATCTGTCAACACCACATTGATTATTAACTCAAATCAATTTCAAATCTCAGTTCAAGCATCTGATTGAATTGGTAAACTACAAAATTCTGGACTTAAGAAAACACATCATAAGATTTTTTATTTTTTTGAAAAACTAGACTTGATAATACCAAGAGGAGAACAATAATGAGAAAGTTTTTATAAACAAGGAGATGTGATAAATTACCTGCAAATTTAGAGCCCTAGAAATTTGAAGGACCAACAAGAACAGACCGCAGCCAAGTGCAGTTTCATAATCAAGAGTTCCAATTTGAAATCTCAAGGTTTACAAATGTGTGTGGCAAGGAATCAAAACTTTTTCACTTTTTTCCTTTTCATCCATTAGGCTCTACCAGTGCTTCATATTCTCTGCCAGAAATGAAACTTTATATGATGCCCATGTGATCTTCACTTGGGGGAAACCTCAATTATGATAAGTAAATCCACTCAATATTCCAAAACTAGCATTGAGTCATGGCACAATAATCCAAATTAAACCTCTATATACAAAAGTGATCAACATTCCAATTACTTGACGGTTGTGTCGAAATCTTAGAACGCAATCAATCTAGCCCTCAACGACATAAACACCAAATCACAGGCAAATTCGAAACCTAGACGAGTCACATCCAACACCATGAAGTCACTTAATTGATTCCCTTTCACCTTCACTAAGTTGAGAGAACTTTCCTTCAAATGGCATACAGCAAAGATTTTGACAAACACCCAAATTAAGCCTCAACAGATTCTGCTGACATCAAACACCAGATACCCAATATTCTTATACTAGATTATGGAAACTTTTTCATAAAAAATCTAAATATTTTCTGCAAAACTGAAACCCCAGACAAATCTTTCGCAAATTCAACGCATTTGATGATCACAGACCCAGAAAAATGTAGGAAACAACTCGCTGCTTTTATCTAAATGGACAAGCTTTTTCATGCACCTCCTAAGCATTTCCAAACAGACCCATAAGAAAAAAGTTACAAAAACTGTAACTTTTTCAACTTTTGGGAATCTACCGACCAAAAAAAGAGAGACCCAGATGGCCAAAACACTGACTAAAAAATTATAATTGAGGAAATTGTTGTAAGGCAGCAGTTAAAGACTGAGAAAACTGGAAGAAACAGAGGCGAAAGGGGGGAAGAAGAAGCATAGCTGATGACAATCATCAAAGCTTTATGCTGAAGAAAAGCTTTCAGTCCCCAATTTCACGTTTAGACATCATCATCACTCATATTCTCTCTCCTCCTTATTAGAAACGTATGAGCATTCGATACGTAGGAAAGTGATATTTCCGCAGGAATTTTTGTTATTTTAGCTGTGTGTTCAATTTTTACTTATAGCGATAATTTTAACAGTATAATTATAAATATATAGTGATAATTTTATAATGATAAAAAAAATTAAACTTCATATAAAAATAATAAAAAATCTTATAAAGATAATAGTTCTCGATATATATTATAAATAATTATAAATACATAATAATTAAATATACACATCAAACATTATATTTATCATATTAATAAAAAAGTAAAATATAATATTAAAATTCACCCTTTTTAATATATATATATATATATATATATATATATATATATATATATATATATAATATTTAATTATTGTATGTTGACTTATCCATGTATTATTATACTATTTATATATGCATAGTGACAGAGAGGGCGCACGGGCGATAGAATTGACAAACATTTTGCTCAGATATGGAGTATCTTTTTCGGAGGTGAAGGGAGGGGTGAAACTGAAAATAAATGGTGACTGAAAAGGATTAAAAGTAAGATATGTAAAGGAAGGGGTAATCATGTAATTGCACTATATCTATATTATAAAGCAACTCTCCGAATCTGCTGACCTCAGCAGCGTAACTGTATCACACTACTTTTTTCGTTCTCTTTTGCCCCATAGCTTTAATTATAGAAAATTGATATTTTTATAAAAAGAATTATTATTTTCACAGAGTTTATTTATAATGATAGTTTTAAAATCGTTGTTATAAATTTATGATAACATTTTTTACATATAAAGTATCATAATAAGTCTATAACGTCGATTTTAACATGTAAAATATAGTCATAAATATATAACAACGATTTTAAAACCGTCGTTATAAGTAAAAAATAGAGTTATCTTAAAAACTAACAAAAAATTCTGTAAAAATAACAACTCCGTAATTATGTCATTGTTTTGTCTTTTCTTATCTTTATAATTAGTCTTCTTCTAAATTTTATTAACTTTTTATTTTATTTTATTTTATATAATTTATACACACTAGGCACGCCAATAACTTCTAATAAGTGCTAGTCATCCCCTCAAATGAGTAAATTTTCTGTGCACTAAAAGATGTGCAGAAAATAAGGCACATATTATATTATATTAATTAGTGCACGTAAAGTTATTTTTCTTAAATAGGTAGTCTAACAATTAAAAAATGTGCTTAACAATTTATGAGGTCAAAGATTTGACTCTCACGAGTAAAAATGCTTAAGATCACTCGATATGAAAACTTACAACACAATCAAAATTATGAAATAATGTACTCTAATTAAACTTATTTCTTATCATAAAACAAATATGTTTTCCCATCTAGGCCGGTATTAACATTAGGTAAGATTATAGCGGGGGTGGGTGGAGTAAAAAGCTAAATCAGACTATATATATATATATATATATATATATATATATATATATATATATATATATATAAAGGTCAGGTCGTATTCATGACAAACAGTTACTGAGAGTATTGTTTTAACAATTAAAATAAGAGATAATTTATTTGTTAAATTATCTACCGCTAAAGACTCTAGTGACAGACAAAAAATAATAATAATTAGCCTGTTGCTAAAGCATCTAGCGACAATATGCTTCCAGTAACTGCTTATTGTGAATGTGTTATTTATATATATATATGCCTTTACATTTAAATTTGTTTTCGTTGTTTTGTAATAAATTCTGTATATTAAAGCTAAAGCTTGAGATCCTTCAATCATTTGTGTAATCTCACCAGCAGTTTTAATATTCAGAGTTAAAGCTTTTAATAAGTGAGGGTCACTTAGGCTTAATGTAAAATCTGAAAAGCAATTAAAATGGACAGGTCCATTGTGCAAGCTAGATTCCATTATTCCTAAGATGCTAGGGTGGTAATTTAAATATCTGGCATCTCTAAGACACAACAAAATACTTGAATTAATTCCTTTAATGCTTAAAGGGTTAACAACAATTTGAATTAATCCGATGTGGATAAAGTTGTATCCCTTTTTTCTTTGTTTGTTGATGACTTCTGTAATGAACAAACTACAAGTTTCATGATCTTTATTAATAGCATAAATTTTTTCAACAATTTTAACACTATAATCAGACTTAAAATTATCTAAGAAAGTTTTAACACTATATATTTATATATATATATATATATATATATATATGAATGATCAGACTGCATATGTTCAATTATGTAATATAACAAACAATTTTAAGATATTTAAAGTACAATAGGTGTAAAGAGACAAACATTAAATATGAAGATAATTACAGGGACGAAGTTACGTTCGGGCAGTGGGGGGTCACGGTCCCCTCAATTTTTTTAAAATATGTGTACTATTATTAATTTATACCAAGAAAAAGTAACAATTTAGGTGTGTTTTATCGTATTTTTGTCATGACATTTTAAATTTGTGTTAAATATTAATTTACCCAAACTCAACTTGTTTAATTAATTGTGTCAAATAAATTGACGCTAACTTGATTTATTTATTTAACGCGTGATCGGAAAAAAATTAAGATTAATATTTCATTTTATTTAAACAAAACACACAACTCATAAATTTTTTATAAAACACAAATTCATAAATTGTAAATAATAACAAATTAGATAAGAGGTTTGTTATATTATTTTTGAGTTATTTGTGTTTGACATTAACATGACTTGTTCATTATTTATGTCGGTAAATTGTGTCTTTTTTGAATTCATGTCAAGTAAATATTAATTCTAATCTGATAATTTTTTGTCAGATTCAAGTTATTATATCGTTTCAAAAATTGTCATTATTAATTTAAAAGTTTATTTAATTTTGTCACCTTATTTTTCGCTACAAGTGTGAGGATGATTATGATTTAGATTTAGTTAGTAAACCTTAATTTTTGTCAATATAGATTACATCTATTCACACAATGCTATCTCAATACTAATTAAGTCAATCAAAAATCACCCTTAATACTGGACTAAAAAATCTTATGAAATCGATTAATTCTATCCTTCTAAGTTCAATTTAGTTCTTTTTGAGATAAAATCTGGTTGATAAATTCGATTGTGAATGATGAAATTAGAGTCTCTGACTTAATGATCAAGTAAATGACTTTGTATTTAGCTAATTAGTGTTATGTATTATTTGATGTTTTTAATTTTTATTTAAAAAAAAAAGGTTACTTAAACAAATGAGCAATCAATGGACATAACTACGAGGATAGTAACACATAAAAAGCCAATCAAGGTTGGCATCGACCATAAGACCGAGTGTTGGGAATCTGATGGAGTACTGAATACTACTGTTTTTGTTTTTAGCCACGTAAATCTAGAAAACCATAAAGGACAATTAATACGAAATTACACTAGTTAGCTAGGATTCGTCATTTTCTATGATGATGAAGATTGAGATGCCTTGAGATGTCCTCCATTGCCTCTCTCCTACAATTTAATTAACTAGCCATAGCTTACAATTATATTATTATATTAAGTGTTCGTTTGGCAGAGAGCGACGTGGTGAAATTAAAATAATTTTTAAATAAATTTGTTGATATTTTAGTGTTTAAGGTGATTCAAAAACATTTTTAGCGAGTAGAGATTTTGGTTAAAGAATTTTTTTGATGAAATTAAAAAAAAATATTATATATAGATAAAAACGGCAATAATTAATCAAACCATACTCAACTTATTTGATATTTTTTTATTTTGCATTAACAAATATAGTGGAATTGAAGCAAATTTTAACAACTCCGTCCTTCCTAAAAAATTGAGAATATTTATTATCTCATAAGAGGAGAAAAAAAGCTCGTGTTAACATAAACATGTAAATTTGACTCGTAATTATTTTCCCTTTCCCTCCTAATAGGGTCAAATTTTGATGGAATAATATCTTTTGGCAAATTCTCTTAATGATGATCCTAGCTATTTCCTTTTTCTATTCATGCCAAACAAAGGAAGGAAAGTTTTCATATCTTCCCTTTTTGTTCCAACTTCAAATTTCTCCTCAACAAAATACAACCACCCTTGTAGCATGTGTGAGATATATAGAGTTTTGAATGCCAATATTGAATTAATCACCTTTTGTCTTGCTTGTCCGAGAAGAGATTGAATATAGTCAAAGTAAAGTCGGAAAAAATGGTAAAATATGTAGACAGATAGATATAGATAGAGAGAGAATAGGAAGGACCATAAGCATTCACTGCCATCTAATTCAATCATTTCCACTACCAACTTTAGACACCATATATGGTCGGCAGCATTTGGTTCCCGTTAACCTCTTGTATAGTTTCTCGATTCTAAATTATAAGGTTAATATTAATTTTAAAATATTTTTTTAATTTAAAATTAAGATTAATTTATTTAATTTATATTAATATAATTATAAATATATTTGAATTTTAAAGAGAAATTGCCGATCATTTAATATATGCTAAGTAATTTCTTCAAAACAAAAGCTTTGGATATCCTTGAATCAAAGCATTGGATGCTCCCACTTTTGGAGACTCATAACATGAAAAAACACCCAAAGTCCCAAAACTCATTTAAGAAGATAAAGCAAAAGCTCCCTAAATTGAATCATGTACTCATTAAAGTAATGAAGATAATGTGGTTCAATCTTCTTTAGTACTATATTATTATGAGTTGGAAAACTGCTTAGGTGGGTGGGGTGGGGTGGGGTGGGGTGCGGGGGAGGGGGGGGATCATGTCTCATTCCATGATTATAAAATATGTTCATTTAATAGATAGACAACCGATTGTCTAACAACTCACACAACCATGCCATCTTATCACAATGGGAGCCTAAATCACCCTTGTTCTAACTAAATATTGGGCCCCTTCACCAAACTTTCTTGATGAAATCCAATAATAATATAAAAAAAATATGTTGACATACATTTTATATTAGTATGAGTGAATAAAAAGAGGCTGCTTTTTTGTAACAAAAATAATTGACAATGGACTTTTTTTTTATTTTATGAAATTAGACTTATAATTTGTGTAAAGTACGGATTAGTATTAAGAATGTAATTTAAAATTATAGTGTGTACTATTTAATATTATAATTTGAGTATAAATAATATAATATAAATGGTAGCAATACGTCGAACATGAAATTGAAGAATTGTATGTATATCAAAATTATTGTATATATTTTTTAATACAATACAGAATAAGAAAAAATTGATATAATTATAAGCATAACATATATTGTATAAGTAGAGGTGATGAACTCGAGACTAACTCGAAATTAACTTGTGACCAATTAAAATGAATAAGTTAATTTATTAGCTATCTGACTCGAGATAAGATCTCTATTTGTCTTATCATGTATAATAATAAATTGAGTGAGTATATGATAGGAAAAAAGGGGAAATGAGACAATTATTTTGGGGCAGAACTTGTATTTTTATCGGATTAAAGAGTAAAAGTATAGGATTTTGCTTGATGTTTATCAATAGCATTTTATATTTTGACGACTGAGTTTTTAATCATTGAAAATACAGAACTCACTTTTGTCTTCACTTCCCCGATAAGAAAAGATAAATGCGATTCGATTTGGAATAAACAATATTTTTCCATAAGCAGAATTATAAACCATCTGTGGAAATTAATGATTATGCTAATATTCAGAATTAAAATAGAGCTTTAGTGAAGAAAACTCCTTAACAACGAAAAGAGCACAATTGCACTGTATGGCTATATCTTTAGAGAATTGATGTTTTACGAGAAAAAATTAATATTTTTATAAAATTTCACTCACATAAATAATAAGTGAGATTCAATCGATTCACTTTTATATGAGTAAAATATTAAAAAATTATTAATTTATCTTGTAAAAATATCAACTATATCATTATTCTTAGGAGTGCCGTAGAGACCAAAATATATATTATAATTATAATCATTCTTTAATAATATTCTATTCCATATAATAAAGAAGAAAAGAGTTAAGCTGGGATTAGCTGGTGGTATGTTCTGTCAGAGGCCAAGCTTGAATTACTTCCCATATAATAATGGTTAGTAAAACAAGAAAATAATACTACTAAATTGGGATTAGCTGGCTCAAGGACCAAGCATGGATTGGACCTTTGGAATATAATTTTGGTTCTTGTAACACATTAGAAGATTGGAACAAGTAAAATAAAATATGTATTACTGGAGAAATATTTTCATATTTCATTATCTAGATTTTTTTGTAATCCAAAATACTCATGGTCTGGAACTAAGACTGGCATTTGGCTTTTGTTAAACATTTTTAAGTTTTTAAATTTTTTAATAATAACAAATTATTTCTAAGTTTGTAAGAAATCAAATTAGACTAATTTTCAATGGGATTAAAATACTACTTACATAGCTTGGAGAGTTGTCACTGCAGGATGCTGGCAGGGACAGACCAAAGGTAGACAGACAATGGCAGTCACCAAAAATTTAAGATTCCACTTGTACAAAATTCATGCTATTAAACTTGGATACCCAAACATTCAACCACTGCACCAAGCAATGGGCCATTTAAGATTAATCCTTTTATATAACACTTAAAAATTTTCACCATTTCAGTTGGAAAACTGATACGTGAAAATATAATATTTTAACATGAGAATCTCATTTAAATGCGAGTCTCAATTGTTATTAACGTAAAAAGAATCATGTAAAAATATCATAATTTTATATAAAAATATCGATTATCTTTCAATAATCGATACAACTTCGACTGCACACAATCCTTTGCCTTTCATATTAAAAAAAATATAAATATAAAAAACCTTCTGCATCACTCGTAAACCATTCAATCACCAGAATATTGAACATACTTCATTTGCAAAGTGCAAAGTGAAAAGGATATTTATTTCGATGAGACATTCAAAAGAACCTAAAGAGTTTCATTTTTAGTTGTCGCATAAAGTTTTTGCAATGTCCTTGACAGGTAATTACATGAAGCATCAACGAATAAAGCATCATATCATCACTATACCTTCAATTTATAATTATCGTGTTACAGTATTTTCTTTTCCTCCTCCTCGCTTTCCTCAGAATTCGTTCAGTCTCTTCTCTTGCTTCTTGTATGGAAAAATTCCCTATATCTTCCCAAGAAACAGACATATTCAGGCTTCAGCTCAATAATTGCAAACCAAGTAAAGGTAAATAGACTGTAAACTTCTATGGGTGTGGTAGGTAAACAATTTAGGGAATTGATATTTCCACAAAATTAAATGGAACCCACCACAAGTTAATTTAATATTTTCACAAGATCAAACGAGACCCAATAGTGAAAATATAAAATTAACTTGTGAAAATATCAATTCTTACCATTTATTACTACATTCCTTTCAAAAAAAAAAGTCTAATTCTGAATTTTGAAAGTCAAATTATGCTATTTTCATATTCAAAATTTATGCGTATTTATTTAATTTTAATTGATACAATTGTGAATGCTATAATTTATGTTAAATGTAATACTAATTACAAAATTTGTTGCTGTTAGAACTTAAATGAATTCACGTCCATTTTACATTTTAGGATTCGGAGAATTGACTTCATAAACTCAGGATGGGACTTATTTTTTGGTAATGGTACCGAGGGAGTAGTAACTTAATTACCAGTCTTATCCTCAAGCAAGCGGCAAAAATCTCCATCGATCTCCTCGTCTGATACAATGGTAACTTTCCGTTGCCTTTCCTGCATCATTGATCATCGTTGCTTATCCATAAAAAAAAAATTATGTATTTACTAAATACAACCCCGTGCCGTTGCGGCGGGATACCAAAAGAGTTATCAAAGTTATTTGCATATAGTAATTGTGGTTATGGTTATGTTAAAAAATCAATATGGTACCAGGTTTTATAAAATGAATAGAAAAAGACGCACTAAAACGCCCTTGTTGACATCCTTTACTCCGACAGCATCTAGAGTTTCTTGAACAATGTGATATTTCACACCGGGTAAATCCTTAACCCTTCCCCCTCTTACTAAGACTACAGAATATTCTTGTGAATTATTGCCAATACCGGGTATATAAGTAGTGATTTCAAATCCAGAGGTTAATCGTACTCTGACAACTTTACGTAAGGCAGAGTTTGATTTTTTGGGGGTGACAGTGGAAAAGTTGACAGATAAGTCACTCTTACTGTCACTCTATAGAAACGTACATGAAATTTTCACCTCATACGGCTCCTCATTCAATTCTTTCGAAGTCATTGAATCCTTTTTCGCGTTCGAGAATCCCCTCCCCTTTTCCACTCCGTCCCGAAGAGTAACTAGGACCAATTTAGTCACGTTTTCATGTTCTAATTGATTCCATTTTTGATTATTCTCAAACTCAAAGGAGGAACAAAAAATATTACCAGTTCAGTGGGAGAGATTTGTTTCTGCTTGTGCCCCTTATTGGAATCTCTGTTGGTGAAAGTAGCATGTTCATGTTTTACTGTATTCCAGGTTCCCATTTCAATCTTTGGAGCTGCAGTTTCTTGTTGAACCTTGGGACGGGCCGCTTCACCAGAACTACTGAAGTCTGTTGCAAGTCTAGAGGGCAGTGATATCTAAATAAGAAATGGAGTTCCAAGTAGAAGAACAAAAAATAATCTCAATGTCAAAGTAATATCAGGCTTCCAAAAGTAAAATATGTTGACTTGAGAGTAACACAATGTAATCCAAATTAAAATCTAAAAACAGGCGATATTTATGTATTACTCCATTCTCAAAGTTCTCTTGTTCATCTTCTTCTCGGCTCCATCATTCTTTACTTACCTCTTATAAATAACACTTTAGCATGGTTTCAGAAAAGAACGTACTGCCCCTTCTGATGCTAACTTCTAAGCATTCATAGGCACTTTCCATAGTATGACACCTGAAGTTCGCCAAAGCAAACTTTATCTCATAGTAACAGTATTGACTATAATATTGCTGCTGAGCATGCAAGTGAGATTTGCTGCAAAAAATACATGAAAAGGCTAATGCCTGAAACTAAGCCCAATCCTCGAACTAAAACTCCAAATCTGAATGTTCTTCGTCAATTACTATTTTGACTTGACAACAAAAAACAAAGGACAATATAAATTATAACCTTCTAATGCAAATGGATGGATACATGAGAATCTATATTCCTGATTTTAATTTCTAAAATGTGACTGAGAGGCAAAGTAGACATTGTCAATTTATGAATGCAAATATCTGATATCAACTAAGGTCTATTTAAGCTGAAATACCCTGCAATGTGCTCTTCCCATAAGTTCAGTTTTAACTGTTGTTTTCAACAGAGTTTACCCGTAGTGGCAACAAAGAAGAAAAATCAAAACTAGTGTGCTGCAAATGTTTTTTCAAGGACGGAGGGACTACCTCAAAACAAGACTAAGAAGGGATTATACTCATTGGTTTACATTAGCCAGAAAACAGATGCAGAAATACAAAAGAAAAGGAAGAGACTGATAAACTTACTTATTGATTGATGGCCTTGCTTGTGAGGTGACACGATGACTGATAGCCTTGCAAATAAAAAAAAAGGCTTTAGGAGAGCATTTCTTCATGATACATTTTCTCTAGGAAACAGACATAAAAAACTGAGTACCTTTGGCGGATGAACTGTGGGAGTTGGCTTTTGGTTAGGGATCTGTAGGCTGCAAGCCATTTCCTGCAAGTAACTGAACTATGAATAAATAATCCATTACATAATCTGCAGATAGCAGTTTTGGAAAGTACAATATCCATTTCAGAACTACGCATGCCTGCATTTCTTTGGTGAAACTCTTACAGAGATCATTTTGTAATTTTTGTATATACACTTCAATCTTCTCAGGTAAAGCTGAGAGCAATGAGAAAATCTCCTGTAAACCTTCTCTATACGCATAATGGCTGAGCTGCTCACAAATTGAGTTCACAGCCCTGTCAAGGCTAACTTTAACATCTTCTTGTCCCTTGTTCTAGATATCATACATCAGCCACATTAGGAAATCCAAACTTATGACATTTGGGAAAAAGGCATTTATTGATGAAATATAAGTACAGTGTTACTTTACCATTAGTTGCAATGTGGTGTCATTAGCATTCAACTTCTGTCGTATGCTTTCCACTACAAATCAATTAGGAATAATAAGTTATTAACCACTTAAATCTACTTTTCATTTGCATGCAAAGGTTTTTAAAAATAAATTCATCTAACCTCACCATTTTTCTCTTTTATATGCTGCATTTCCAAATATCCATGATAATAAACCATTTTACAAGCCATGCCAAGACTTTCTATAAGTTTATTTGTTCAACCATAATGAAATTTCCATCTTTATACATTTTGCAACCAAAACATGGTCCAAAGTTTTCTATTGATTCTGTTAGCATAGATGGAGCATTCAGCCACTTTTGCTTCTATTTTCACTGGGGAAAATTTTTTAGCTTTGGCCATTATAGAATATTAAACATAGTTGAGGACTAATGCCCCTACAAGGCCTCTTCTTTTTGTCAGTCTCGTCCTTAACATGATTCCAGGTACGAATACAATGTCTTAGCCATCTATTGGTTATTTCTCTGAATCTAACTCCAGCTACACACATATTAAAGAATTGATATACTCACTATCCAATGCCATTTCCTTTCTTCCTTTATTTACTTGCATAATATCGATTTGAACAGAATCCAGGATCATCCCAAATCTGCTCAATGAAGGTTCCATCATTCTGATTCTGTATTCTAGTTCTTCACTGATCTGACCTGCTCATGCAAGTAATAAATAAGGATACCATGCAAGAATAACCAAGCTCATAGTTTAAAATAAATAACTAGAAAACATTCCCCTTCAGAAATTTTCAGAATGATCAAATCAAAGATACCTAATCGTCGGTTGAATCTAGCCATTAAATTTATAATTGCAAAGAAGCTATAGATATTAATTATAGTCTAAACTGTAAACTTACACCTCGGGTCTGGAGCACCAGAGTTCCATTTGCGCATTAGACTTGTGGAGGATCTTGATAATTGCATTTGACTCTCTTCTCGTGTATTGTTGATTGGCGGCAATAAATAAAGCCTTTTTGTTGAGTTCTCTCTCTCTTGAGAACCAAATCTCTAGAAAAAGAAATAGGACATACAGTCGAAATATAAGTTTCAGTTAGGTGGGGGGAAAAGAAAGATTAACTGCGACATACATCATTCATTTTAAATTTTATCCATTTCGTCTCATCATAGGCAATCTTTTTAGGTTAACAAATTTAATATGAGTGATGTAAAACTTAAAAGAGACAATGCAATCAACTAATGTTTCTTGAATGGAGGATATAAGCACATAAAAATAGGTAATTACCTGAAATCAAACGCCAAGTATGTGAAGCACAATCTTAGATCGAGAGTAAAATGAAAGATGATAGAATGCATTTAGTTCCTATACTTTGTCACCAAAAGAGAGATCTCCGAAAGAAAACTAAAGCAAAGACATTAAAATAGCCAGTGGGCATAATTCTGGCAAAAACTTGAAAAGAAAAAACTAGCTTGGTACATTTTGGGAAAAGGTTGAAGTTTCTTCATATATGAACCAACAAAATAACATTTTTGAATGCGTTTCCTAAAACCATAAACGTGCTGCAATGTTTGAAGCGTTGGAAAACTGTCTAATGTTCTTATGATTTAAAATGAAGTTGATTGCAAGATACTGAAATTTAAATTGATGTTGACAATCGAGCTGCAGAGTGACCGTGACAAGCTAGTAAGTTGGACTTTTTTATAAGTTATTATAACTTACTAAAAGAAGCTCAGTTGCTACATGTAACTACATCTTAAGTGTTTGGGTTATTTGTTTTTATGTTGAAAACCTTAGAAAATCCGTTTGCATGGCATTTCTGAATCCTGACATCTGTTTTTAGGATTTTTTTTCTGAAAACAGTGTCATTTCGGACAACACCAATAAGTCCCAACAATATCTAATCAAATGCAGTGTGAGATTTTGTGCAAGTAAAGTGTAATAGAAATCATTCCTCTTCTATTGCTTCATATTTTAACAAAATAAATTATTTTTCAAAAAATAATACCTAATACGTCATTTTCAAAAAAAAAAATAGAAAACAAAAATTGTAAATAGAACTTTTTTTTATAAAAAAAATAGTACTAGAAAACAGAAAATGAAGATGATAACCAAGTAGAGTGATCTAAAAAATTTACACCATAAATATTGCATATATAGCATTAAAGATACATTTGCACAATAACTTATCTTCTGGTCATAGCAGAGTTCTAGATTTAAAGCATTGAAATGGAAAGTAGAAGAACAATATAATAAAAATCATATGTAAAATACAATTACTTAAAAGATGTAAAATCAATCATATCTCTTGTATATTATTTCGAGATCCAGACGGCTCAATGATTAACAATTCTGGACAAACAAACTAAACAGATCAACATATCCAAATTCTCATCTCTATTGAGCTAAAATATCTTCAAATTCAAATCAGAAATCACTTAATTATGCGCAGTTTCAGAGATAGAGAGATTTAACCTGATCGTTCATCACGACCTCATCAGAAGAGTTCTGAGTGATCTGAGAAAACGCTCCATGCTGAGACAAAACTCCTTGAGAAAACGACTGCTGCGATTGCTGCTGCTGCGATCGAATCTGAGATGCTGCTTGGTTTCTGCCGACAATTGAAGACTCCGGTCCATTATTCACACCACTCGATCTCCTTTTCAACACCAAAACGCAAAATTAGCATACACAATCATACATATATAGATAGATAGATTGAAGATGAATATGTGATGGAATTGAAATTGAAACCTTGCGTGAGGAGGAAGAACTGAGATTGAGCTCAAATCGCAGGCTTTATTGATCTTCATCTTCATTTAATTGAATCAAAATTTTGAGACCTTCGGGGGTTGAACAGAAATATGAATTGATCAGGCGATTCAAAAATCGTTTTGGATAGAGAAAATAATAAAGAATTTTAAAAATATGAATTTTGTGTGTAGAAAGTGGCGGGAAATGGGGTTATATAGAATGTAGACTCCGTAGGGCCTTGTGTTCGCAGATTCATTTTGGGCTGCCCAAATGAATCGAGTCACAATAACCGTATATATAGGTGCCGTGCCATAAACCCATGTAATTTTTTTATTTTAATTTTAATTTTTTTTTGATAATTTGAGTAGAATTTTAACATTCTTGCCTCGACAAGAATGAATCACAAGATCTCATACACTCAAAATCACATGTAAATTTATCTTTTGGGTTAAAAATAATTTCAAAAGAAGTATGATAGAAATACAAGACTCTCAATTAAGTTGATCAAATCTGTACTACAATTGTTCGGTTCATTAAAATATTTTCCAAATTTAATTTTGGAGTAAGATGAGTTGAGCTTAGAGAAAATAAATAATTTAAATAAATATCACCGAATAATAATTTAAATTATAAAGGCAAATTCTTGCGACTCAACTCCGCGTATTGATATAAAGACCAAATCGCCTCTAAGGGCAACAAGAAAATGGTGGTGTTTGATCACCTACCAAGCACTCGATATCACAAGACTACAAGTCTCTGTTTTAAATATGACTTTCAATATATTAAGAATCCCACATAAACTCAATATATATGTTCTCACAATATTTTTGTATCAAGTAAGAATAATTATATGACAAATATAATTATATAACTGATATAATATGTTTAAATGTTTAATACTGTAATTAAATAATGTTTATTTTTTCTTTGACCAAGAATATACTTTGATCCGTACATATTTATGTTCGAATTTGTACTTAGAATGCCAAATTATAGGTCTTGCTATTAAATTAATTAACATTCATATAGTCTCGGAGCTAGTCCAAATTAAAGAAGATAATCAAAGAAAATAATGTACTTTTGTTTTTGATAGAAAATAAAATATTAAAGATATTGAATATTAAGATAATTATAAATATCGTAGTGATATGGTCGTGAAGGCTAAATTGGCATCGCCTAAATAACACCAATTATTCTCCCTCCGACCTCAATACATCATATGTTTACCTTCGTCATTTTTGACTTTTCTTAACGTACATCATAATATCATATGATCACATCAAAAAGAAATTCTAGGGAACAGGATCACGTGGAAATGGGGACCATTATAGCGATTGATATAACTTAATAATTAATATTTACGTGTAAATATACACGATCAATAAATAATATAATGATAAATCAAATATTGATCTCATAAAAAATTATATCTAATATTTTTCAAATATCAATTTATATTAACTCAATCTTATTTAAATAGATGAATTAAATTTATATAACCAATTAAACTAACTAATATAAATAAATAAATCTAAGATTATTAATTTCACTCAACTATTCATTTAAATATCATAACTCTCTATTTAGTTATACAGTCACGATAAATTGTTAATCAGGAACTCCAATTTATTTATAAGCCTCTTTCCATTAGTAAATAAAATTATCCATTCTAATTAAATTACTACATTCCTATGTAATTTAAACTAGAACAAATTCCTTAAATTTGTTACATATGGCATATAGATATATTCTTATCATATATATAAATTATGAATTCCAACTAATGCATAATATCAAAAACATATGTCATTATATTAAAATTCAAATCTATATTCAATCTCCCAATTTCATATAGATTATTTCAAATTAATTACTGGCCAGATAATTATTACATGAACGCACAAAATATAATGATCAATTCATATAGTGTCAATCAAATGGAAAGATAATCAATTTAAACTAAACAATAAATTCCATTAAAATCTTAAATTAAAAAGTCGTTTATAGCAGATAAAATTATAATCACAAAATATTAAACAACAATGAAAGACATAAATAATAAAAAGACTAGAGAAGAAAAATAGTCTCCTGTCAATCTTCATTTTGCTTACTTTTGAACTTCAAAATTTAGAAGAGAATTAGTTTCCTATAGTGTTCATTGACTTTTTTCCCAACACTCAATAATTAACATCTAATTACATATTTATAAGAGTTATTATTTATTTCTCCAATACCTAATAGGAATTAAAATACTATTTAAAATATAATATATAATATCCTAATAAATTACTCCTTAATTTGCTTGCTGAGAATCATGCCAAAGTCTGCCCAAAACCATGCAAGTGGAACCTACGAAAAATTAAATAAAGAAAACAAAATTTGTCGCCTGATCCACGAGCCTACGCGCTGCTTCATTTTTATGTTCTTCCGTCATTAGCGAAGAGTATTTAGCTCTAATAATCACGTTCTTTAGTGGACCTCTGTTAGACTTGTAATGATTTATTTTGGTTAGCTACTTGTTATCATCCACCCACCGCGCATTGCGCGTACAACTGATGTTGATTATCCCAGGCGCCAAACAGCGTCATCTGCTGAACTGCTTCTTTTTCTAAGCGCGCCTCGCGCGCAGGGGTGGCTCAAGACATTTTGAGGCCTAAAACGATATTTTTAAATGAGTCCTTCTATTTTTGGTACATCTTTTATTGATTTTTATGGTCAAATTGACCATTTTTCAAATTACTATATCTTATTATTATTTAATATATATATATATATATATATATATATATATATATATATATATATATATATAAAGCCTATAAACATTATAAATTACATAAAATTTAGTACTAATCTTAATATTTATTTTTTTTAAAATCTAATTATATATGTTTAATTTTTAATTTTAAAATTTGTCAAATTTGACTACAAAAATCAATTGAGAACTTTTATTTTTGAGACGGATGGAGTATTGATATTTTTTATTTAAATGAGATTTTTTTTATACAGTTAATTTTTTTTACGTATTTAATATTTGAATTGGACTATAGGTCCTAAAGAATTGATTGAGCTTATATTTCTATAAAATATTTTTTATATAAATTATTTATGGCATTTAAAAATTTGAGGCCTTTTTTCAAATGGGGCCTAAAGCCCATGCTTTTTTTGGTATAACATAGGGCCGGCCCTGCTCGCGCGGCTGTCCCCAGCTCCAATATTTACAACTTTGCCCCTAGCCACTGCATATTTACCTTTTTGCCATCCAACTTTAATTTTCTACAAAATAAAATATAAATCAAATAAAAATAATATAAAATTAATAAAAATGATAAAAACACATAATAATTAATAAAATGCCTAAAATTATATAATAAATAGATATAAAATTCAATTATCAATTGGTTTATTATTTTATTTTAAATGATTTAAAAAAAATTAATTTTTTTGAACTAATTTTTTTACATAATAGAGTTATTTAGATGTGGTTTGGATGTATGTAAATAAATAGTATTGTACAGTCTATAAATATTGTTTATTTATATGCATTCAAATTACACATAAATTACTGTATCCGTAAAATATTTAGTTCCAAAAAATTTAAATTATTTTTTAAAAATCATTTAAAAAAAAAATTCAGCCGATGACTAAACCGGTCATAATTCCCCAGTCCCCTAAGAAAGTAATGTAAGTTGTTTTTTGTACCGCTAGTACTAGCAGTGCCAAAAACACTGATAATGAAAAGATTGAATACCTAACTAGCCGCCCATAATATAATATTAGTAACTTCGTGTGTGTGTGTGTGTGTGTGTGTCTAAGTATTACATTCCTCAAATCGTATTTTAAATAAAGTCCATACATTTTTAAGAAAAAAAGGTTAGTGTACTTTTGGTACATTGAGAACAAATATATATTACGAACCATTTGGTTTGTTAGAATTGAAATATTAAATTTGATCAGAATGATCATTTTGACATAATTGCAATTACTTACCGCCTAAGGAAGCACGATTCCAGTGAATAATGAATGGCAAAAAAATTGTTAAGATAAAAATACCCTCACTCATATATATATATATATATATATATATATATATATATATATATATGTATTATATTTATTTTAAATTATATTATAATGATATATATAGATTGTATAGTATAATATATAATATAATATTATAATAATATTATACATGAATGTATAATATAATATTATAATATTAATATGTATTATATTTATTTTGAATTATATATATTTATTTTGTGAATGGGTGATATAGCTTAGATTTCTATGAATACTATTCTAACATTTTCATCTCCAATCATTTGATGTAAGGACCAATACTCATAAAATATGCTTGTCGTTGTTACTAAAAGTAGCGCAATGAAAGAATATCCTAAATACTCGTACTTTATTTTTATAGTTATATTTAAATAGTTTTAATATATTTATTTGTAATATAATTTATATTAATTAAATTAAATTAAATTATATTATAATATGGAGTTTAAATTTTAAATAATTAAATTATCACAATAATTAACAATGTTAAATTTTATTACTTAAGAATTATTTATACAAATTATTTCAACAAATAAATACATTAAAACTATTTAAATCTAACTAAAGTGCAAGTATTTATGACATTTCTCTATACCTTTACTATGAGTAGTGAAATGTAAAAAAAAAATGTCTTTCTGTCACTACTATGACTAGCAGTAGTCATTATTTTGAGCGTTAGATCTTGTATTGGACTGTTGGAGAAGGATTTATTGGAATAGTGTCCATATCACCCATTTATTATAAATCACTACCCATATGAAATGAAATAAAATGTAATGATAAAAATATTTCTTAATTAGGGATATTTTGATAATTATATTTTATTTTATTTCGATATGACTTTTAAGTAATGTACTAAATGCATAAATGAAGTGTTCGATTCCAATTTTATTATGATATAATTCTAATTTTAACCATAATTTCATTTAATTCTAAAACGATTTTGACTAACCAAATGGCTGGTTAATTTTTCAAACTAATATCATGTCAGTTTGAATAGTAATATTGATATGAAATGAAATATAAGCATAACTATGGAAAATGATATATATTACAAATGTTTAATTGAGTTGATTTTTTAATTGTCACTTATGTCAATAATAATTAGTGGTAATTCATTAAATTCATGTGTAATAAGTGTGGTTCACCATTTAAATATTTTTATTTAATTTTATGTATTGATATATTTCGTAATAGTAATTTGATACAAATTTATTTTAATATATAACAAAAAAATTTAGTTGTTATCATTTAAGTGTAAATTTGGTATATTATGTATTTTAAGACTATTTTTCTAAAGGTACTTCTTTTTTTTATATTTTGAGGTGCACAAAAAATTTAAAATCAAGATCTCACTTCTAGACTCAAAAGGAATATCTTATAAAGATTTGCAGACAAGATTTAGCAAAAAAAAATAAAATAATGGAAAAGATTGGTAAACTAGGCAAATAGGCGATGATTTCCATGTATAAAACATTCGCATCAAGTCGAATATTCGCGGTGTACCAATTCATCTTTATACCTCGACTAACTCAAAATTAAGAAGGATAAGGTCATAAAATTCCTGCTACTTATATATATATATATATATATATATACTAGGGATAACCGTGCCTGAAGGCACGGCGAAACGAAAAATTAGATTAAAATTCGAAAAATAATACATAACCTAAAGACTCCTTGCAATAATGAATACATACACAATTATCAACACAAGCTAGTTGAAACTAATTTCAAAAAAAATTCGGCAAAGTTTTCTTTAAAAATAGATATTCAAAAAAATATAAACCTGTGTACAAAACGTACAATCATCAATAAATGTCCAAATCACCAAACCAACCATCATTCCATACCCAAAATAATCATAACCATTTATAATTAGTTAACTTTACAAAAGACGGAATACAAAAAATATACACAAGCAGAAAATAAAGAAACAACTTTGTATTATTTACAGCTTACACCAAGTATTTTCAATGTATACGTGAAAATACCTGAAAATATATGATCATACATACAGATTACAGAGTATGATTGATGAAAACTTATAATGAGAGTGGAAATATATCACATGTCAAAAGGTACATCAACGAAGCAGTGTATCTAACCGTATCAAGGATAATTTGTAATACACTATGCAGACGAATTAACATACTTTCACTGTGTGCAACTGTTGCATTCCGGCTCATCCGACCACTGCAACTATGTAGTGCTGCATAGCAAAAAAATAATCAACAAGGTATAACTTTAAGGTTTGCATTAAATAAACTAAATTGTATATCTATGTATAATCAACATATATATACATAGATATACAATTTAGTTTATTTAATGCAAACCTTAAAGTTATACCTTGTTTTGCAATTAATAAGTTGCAATAACTGAATCTTGATCCTTATTACCAAATAGTAATTAAATAAGACGGTTAAAAAAGCTCATGAATAGGTTGTTCATTGGCTTTATCAGATGCTTTATCTTTCAAAGCGAGAATAGTTTAATCTGTTTGATTTTGATTTAGAAATTTAAAATTTTTAAATTAAAGTCAAAACATGATCACCCAAACTACGTCAAAGCTCATCACCCAAAAAAAGCAATCAAAACTATATATCCAAAAGACAAAGAATTCTATGTATTCAAAAGACAAAGATATATATCCAAAACTATATATACTACCTTATTCCCATAATGAGGGTCCTAATTCAAAAGACAAAGATTTAAATGTATTCACCTTGAATAACATGTTTCCCTGCTTTCAGCAGCTTCAGAGACATCCACCTGCACAATTTGTATCTCGCTTCAGAGACAATATATTTGATCAAACAAATAAAACAATTTAAGAAGATATTATTCTGATAAAAAATTTAAATTTTAAATCTAAGAGTGAAGACGGCTACAAAATAGAAATCTGCTAAGGTGTGGTGAAGTATCCTTCTATAAAGGAATTACAATTTTAATGAAGCTTTATAATACATGTTTATTTTCTAAGATGCTGAGTAAGCTATTTACTGTGGAAAAAACCTTACAAAGTGCTTTTATTAGTATATTTTCTAATTTTTCATTCTTGTTTTGGTGGAGTCACAATCTTGGCATTAATAATCACTCTCGCAACTGAGGTTCAAGGGCAGAAGGTATATGATAGATCACTTTTGGTCTATTTTCATTGGTGCAGTCAAATAGCATTTCTTCATCAAGTGAAAGAAAGATTTGCCAGATGGATACCCAAAACTACAGAAGGACAATACATGGCATGTTGCAAATTGCAATTAAAAACCTCCTCAATCAAATGAAAGAAACAATTGAACAATTGATGTGAGTGCATGCAGACAACAAGTATACCGTGCAAATGAAAAAATAAGGGTCATGTTATACAAAGATTTTCCCATATGGTTAAAAACTTGTAAAATATAAGAATGAACTCACTCAAAATAAGGACATTTCAAACACCCCTCAGAACTCAAAACTGGTGTCTAAAAGTAGCAAGACATTTGTGCCTTTGCTGGAGTGAAAGTATAAATAACAAAGAAAAAAGAAAATAAAAGTCAAAATCAGATAGTTTTCAAAATAAGATAAAATTTTCAAAACAGACAAATATGTGAGAAGGCCAAATACCTCCGAGAATGCTTGTTCAAATCCCAGTGAAGAAACTTAAGATGATTTTTCTCTGATAAGTCTTTATTAATAGATTCAATAGCATTGAAAAACTCTGCACGTAGAATGGACTCTCGAGGCCTTTTTTCATGTGTCTGTGGATTTCAAATGATGTATCATTACTCAAATAGGGTCAAAAATGGGAAATAATTTATCATTTTGAATTTTAAATCAAATTATAAAAGCTAATAAACCCACACTCACAAGTTTATTTTACTTTTTGATCCTAATGTTTGGATGTTTCAAGTTTTACGTATCAAATTTCAAGAAACTGAGTAGAAAAATTCAAAACAAACACACTAAGTCCTTACCTTAATCAAATTCAAAAGTATTATAGGATTTCCATATCTAGTGACAAGATTTTTGAAGTGAAGTCTGGTAGCCTGATAAGTTTGGTCCCTCTTTGACACTGAAAATGACAAATGTCAGTCCAAAGGATTGCTTAATTTAGTCTAAGCCATTGCTTTCCATATATGAATTTAGTAAGCTTCTGGCTACATTGTAATCGAAAGTTGTACTATGGCACTCGATACCTTCAACATATCCTTTTTTTACTGCAGTGAAATTTTCCAAACAACATAATCTTAAAGATGCACCAATAAAAGGAACACTTGAGTAAAATTGTAGATTGAATAGAGGAATAGGAATCCGACTTTTGGAGGACATAACCAAGCACTTCAAACCCTTAGGGAAACATTGCACTCTTAATAACCCTTAGGGAGCAATGTCGCTTGAACTTCTCCCTTTCCTCTATTAGGGAAACATTGCACTCTTAATAACACATAAAGGTTAGTACTTCTTCGAAGGTAGTATTACAAATTGAAAATTGCATGGTAGGAGAATTTTCTAGGATTTAAATATGAAAGTGAACTCATGTTAATAAATTCCATTAATCCACTTATAATTTTCATCCATATTTTCTCCAATCCTTTTCCCTATTTCCTCTTGTTACACTTTGAGAAATCAATTAAAATGGTTAAAATATTTCCCCAAAAAAAGCTATACAAAAACTTATCAAATGATATCGTAAGGTACACAGCCAAAAAAGTTAGCAAATACCTTCGATTCTGGGAAATACACTATTGTTTTGTCCTCACCCAGTGTAGACTTAAGATCCACCTGGGCAAAAATTTAATAAAAGCATATTAAAAACACAAATAACTTTACGTTCGTATGTACGACTCAAGTTCATAAAAAAATTATAGAAGTTAAAAGAAATACAGAAACCCACCACAAAATAGTAAAGCGCACACACACATATGAACAACGCACACATTTTCTCTATCCAAGTGGTTTATATATATTACAGTTTAGGGAAGAACATGTATTACCTTATCAAAATAGTAATGAGGAGACTTATATTCTTTTAGAAAAAATTCTTTTGGCTTGTCCATATAAATTCTTCGACTTGCTTAGGTAAGGTTTCTGTTGCAACAGAACAAATTAATCTCCTACAAAAGTGTTAATTATGAAGGGGAAAAAATAGTTTTTTGTTTTTAAAAATCTGTTTCAATTCAAAACTGGACATGAATTTAGTTACAGTCTGCACTTACTGACGTATATCTTCCTTGTGACATTTCAACAAACAGTTGGCGTTCACCAATCATTTTCAGCTCCAATTCTAACTCAAATATATATACTACATCTTGCTTCTACTATGCTGCCTTTGTTGGATATGTTACTGCTAATTAAACACCTCCATATACAAAGAAAGAGGAGGCGAAGACAGAGAGGAAGGATGTTAAGGGGAAGCTAATGATCAAGTAACTTAAGAGCTTAAGAAACAAATGAATTTCATGTTTGTAATATAAACTTTAAAATAGAAAGAGTAGTCAGTTAGTTATTTCTAAAAATAAAAAGTCTTTTAATTTGTTTTCTTGTTACAGAGAATCCATGTGAATTCATATAGTTAGTTAAGCATTGTATTACAGATCACAGTTGTAACTCATCCTTGCCTCTCTATCTTCTTCCCCATTCTCTCTGGCTCCACTCAGAATTCTTTTATTCCTCATCCCCAATTCATCAAATCTCTCATATCCTCTTTCTGTTTTCTCATCCCCGTCACTCTAGTTCTCACCTTAGCTTCTAAAAATCACACAATGGAGGACTGACAAATGGAGGAACAGTAATGGTGGTTGGGAGTAGCTTGTGGTGAATTTCATGAGAATTGACTCATTGAGAGATAGTGGGAGGTGATTCATGGCAGGAAATAGAGAAAAATACAACTTTTTCTTGAAAAAGAAGATATAAACGAAAAATTTGAGAATAACATATTGCATTATGTCCGTTTATCATATCACAAAAGTAAAACTTCAAGGAAGCATAGACAATTCACCGCTCAACTGAGAATTGAGACACTGATCCATAATAAATTCTAATTGAAATATCAACATCTAATATCACAAACTTGCGACATGATGAATTTGACAACAGTTGTGTGTGTGTGTGTGTGTGTGTGTATGTGTGTGTGTGTGTGTGAGTGTGTGTGTGTGAGTGTGCAGTAACACACATTAGTTGCAAGTTCTGGAAAAAAAGTAAGGAGATAACACACATTAGTTGCAAATGAATACCAAATTGCAATTGAACGTCGTATTTCTAAAATAGAATTTTTAAACTTCTGACCTTGGATACATGAAGCTAGTCTGCTCTACGCCATAGATGTATTCCTGCAGCATCTGCGGATGATACTCTAAAATCTGTTTGCTTTGAAAGAAGGCTTGAGGTAGTAGTTTGGTGGAGGGGAAAAAACATACTCTTAAAACAATAAAAATTACCTCGCTGTAAATTAGCTCTCTCATATCATCTTTTACCAATTTGCCAAGGCCTGTAAAGATTAGATAAATATTTAACAAACTAAAGAATTTCAAGTATAAAAGAGTTCCAATAAAATATATAAGCTTTTACTAAATCTTATCTCTTCAGCAGGTGGAGTGCAAAGCAATAGTTTCAGCAGGTGGAGTGCCAAGCAAATCAGTTATGAGATCCAGTTGGTGCACCATATTCTTCCCAGGAAACAATGGTTTACCAGTAAGCATTTCGGCAAATATGCACCCTATGCTCCAGCCTCCAGATATCAACAGCAGGAGTGTACTGCAAAAGGTAGGGCAACAATAAGAGAGATTGGCAAGGAATATCTTTTTGTTGTGCATCAAAAATCAGCCCCACTAACAAACAAATATATAAATTATTTGAACAGGGAATATATAAATTTTAATCATAAAGAGAAAGAAACGGGTTTAAATAACAGCATATTTTATTTCCATAAGGTTACTTTTATCATCTGATAAGTTCATTCTCTGTTGCAATGGAAAACGTTCATAGTGTGTGGAGTTTGTAATTAAAATTGCATATAACCCTTTTATCAACCAAATTTCTTACAACTGCTTTTTATTTTTTGCATCATTTCTATTAATAAAGACAAAAGTTGGAAAGATATCAATGATATCATGCAAGTTATTAGCCAAGTCCATTAGGAATTAATAGCTGGGGCTTAGATATTAGACTTATAGTGCCTGACCCTTCTGTTGTTGGCCCGCCCACACACTCCCAGCAAATGAGCAGCCACACTTAATGCAGTGCCAGTACACCTTGCTGCCCGTTGATCTGCTGGTACATGCCAAGGATCTTTCTGAAGCTCCTCTAACACCTTATAAACAAAGATAAACACGGTAAAAAAAGTGAGGTAACCTTAATTCTAAGGAAACTTCCCTGTTAAGTTCCCCTTCTATAATCACTGAAACAATATCAAAAAACATAAACTTTGAAACAATAGCAGACAATTACCGTATTGAGAGTGAACTCGCACTCTGAGGCAGGCAACAAGAACCTCGAAATACTCTCCTGTGAAAGCCCATCCCTAACACCAGCAATCACCCCAGCAGTCGGCTTCGGCTTCTTAGAAAAGAAACCCATTTGCTCCAAAAGCTGAACATAACTTTGGGAATTTGGCCAAACCCCAATTCATGAACAGACACATAACTCCCAAAAGTGATCAACCTAACAAGGGAATACTCCGGAATCATACCCACAGCCCTCGACAACGCAGATTTCAAAAACCCAATTTCCTCTTCAATCACACAAGTGTCAATAACAAAGAGAAAAACACAGGGCGAACTGGGTTGCTTCGAATCGGACGATTGGTACTCAATTGTGGGGAAAAGCTCCGCCGGGAAGTGATTCCGGTGGAGACAGAAGGAGCAGATCCAGATCTTGGTGGAGTAATCGACGATGGAAAAAGGGTTGAGGATGGATCGGCAATTACGGCAGCGGAGAGGGGAGTAAGGGAGGACAAGCGTAAGGATGCCGGAAGCCTATTGGCGGCGAAACTCCAACGAAGGCGTCGGATGTTCAGCCAGGGGAGACCTTATCTCGTTGAATCTTCTACAAATCCGCATTGTTAATTCCCTTGCTTTACATCAAATGCCAATTCAGATTTCAATGAAAATTAACAAAGGAAGAGCATTAAAAAAAAAAAATGACAAAACAAATTACCTGACAAAAGTCATGAACCAATTACCTGAGGTCAGTTGCAATACATTTAAAAATATAGTATTATTTACACCGACTCCAACAACACCTCTGGATATACGATATTTGTCGTGGTAGATGATCCATTAGGAGGGAGAAGGACACTAATGCGATCAGACGACGTGCATCTAGACATGGCCACATATAAGTGACCGTGGCTAAATACAGGCAAGCGCAGATCTACACCAACGAAATTGACTGACTGGCCTTGCGACTTGTTGATTGTCATAGCATATGTTAAGCGTACTGGGAATTGACGTCTAGTCATTTTAAATGGTAAATCTTTAGACGACGGTGACAATGATATCCGCGGGATGAAACACAAATTCATAGATTTGTCACCAGTTAGAATTCTAGCCTCAATAACCCGCGATGCGCAATTGACAACCATTAGTCTGGTCCCATTACAGAGTCCATCTTTCGGGGCTATATTCCTCAACAATATGATGGGGCACCCGACCTTGAGCTCCAACTTGAAAGGCGGTAAACCTGACGGGTTTAAAGAATTAAGAAACTCACTTGGATATTGATTAGTGGTAGAACGACAGAGTTCATCCCCATCCGACACCTTGTCAGCAGCTAAATAGGTAAACGTCTTGCCAGGATAAATTTGTAGAGCAGCATCATTGATAGCGCAGACATCATCATTTCGAGCAGAAAGAATTGTGCGCTCAGTTAAGTAGGATGGGGTTACCGCACTGAGCACATGTAGTTGTGGATAAACCGTGGAAATTAGTTCATGCAGAGTTTGACACCTGTGTATCGTTGGAGGAAGTTCCACAATATCTTGCGTACTAATCCCAATCTAAGTAATATGTGAAACATCTCAGTACATATAACTAACTAATTAGATGGTTTTATATGAATAATATATAATAAAAATCACCTCTTCCAAGAAGGACGCGTGAGAAGAATTTGCAGGATGATTGCCATTCAAACGCATGCTTATGCTCAAAGTCAATACGCACACACTCGCCCATATTGCAGAACGTCTTAAAGGTGCACCAACAATTTGTTCTCGCCCACCCTTAGGTAGCACCGGTAGTATTTGACGGAAATCCCCGCCAAGCACAATCGTGATACCACCGAATGGTCGGTTATCATCACGAACGTCTCGAAGTGTGCGTTCAACTGCCTCAACACCATGTCGATGCTGCATGGGAACTTCGTCCCATATTATCAATCGAGCCTCCCTAAATAATTCCCCATGCGGTGACTGTTTGTTGAAACCACATACTGAGCTTTCTATGATATCGAATGGAATGCAGAATGTAGAATGAGCTGTCCGACCGCCTAACAACAACAACGATGCAATTCCTGATGAAGCAACTGTAATGACGATATAACCCTCGCTGCGCATTTTAGTGGTGATGGTGTTGTACAAAAAGGTTTTCCCTGTTCCTGCACCTCCATTGAGGAAAAATATTTTGCCCTGATTTTCAACAACGGAGAGAGTGATAGCATCATAAGCCATACGTTGAGCATTATTTAAAACAATCGATTACCCGAAACATAACTCCAATTTTGAACAGGGTGTGGCATAGGTGGGAAGTCTTCCAATTTTTTGCCAGATTCATGTAGCAACTGATCAATCAAATATAAACCGTAATCTTCGATTTGAGGCTGCATTGGATCGCAAATGCCAAAAGTTGTTTGTAGCTTGTGACGAAGATCATCACATATGTGGATGGAGAATTGATTCCACAGAGTGCATGGCTGTATTGGGGAGCATTCTACCAGAATGGTGCAGAATAGTCTCCGTAACTGGTATCCCGTATTCATGGTTGAAGCCTCCTGAAGGCATTGTACCCACTCTGTATCATCTTCCAGGAGCCCCATAGCTACACACGCTGATTTGAAACTATCATGAAACACACCATTGATCGTGCGTAGACCATCAAAAGAATGAGGTCCTCTAACAACTGTTAATAGCAATCGAAGATAAAACCGCTCCCCAGAGTTGGGCGTAGCAAAATATAATCTGCCGATTGCAAACCCACTTTGCCTCGGAGTCCAAATCTTCCGACCTTTGTTCCAAACGAAATGTTGGGGAAATTCTTGGTATGTGTAGGCACGTGCAGCATCATTTGAAGAACAATAGTCAAAGAATCCAGTTAGAGTTGTGTTTTGACTCCTAGACCCAAGTCTAATTGTTTCAAGTGTTTTAGAAGGATCATAAACAACATGATGCATCCCAGGTAAATGTAGATCTAGCCGTACAACCGAAGGAATTTCTTCATGGAGAGGATAACCGAAAAGTCGCCATGCAGCCTCTGTCGGTCCAATATACCTTGCATCAAGGTATTGCTTTATCTCATTGTTTCCATCCGGTCCCTCTAAAACCATAGTTGTGCGGTCATGACCTTTGTAAATGTACTTGTGGATATATTTGACGCACCTCATTCCTGCACAAACCTCCACGTTTATATGACAGTTGAATTTTCTTGATAGGTGTGGATTGTAAGGTACAACGTCTCGATTATCAAATGTATGCCCTCTGGTGGTGTAAGCTTGACCATCACGGCGACGACGGTAAATAGGGTACCCATGTTCATCCATAGTAGTCGAATCTGCAAAGGCTTTTGGATAATGGAATCGACATGCACCGTTTACCATGCAAGTTGAATATGGGTTTCGAGAACCACATGGACCATGAACCATACAACTCTTGATTGTTTCGTACAGAGTTGGATCAGTGGAAGGATCTGGGAATTCAGCACTAACTAACCGATCCACTTGTGCAGTGGTCTGAATCTTGTCAGGACCATGAAGGAAAAATAAAGCATGCATGTGTGGTAACCCTCGTTTTTGGAACTCAATGGTGAATACATGAGCAGATTTTTGACCAAAAATTTGCTGTTTTATGACCTCATGCATCAGGGCGCGCCGTTTTAACTCAAATACACGGGCAACTATGTCTGGACGATCGAAAGAGGTTTGGTGTTCTAGTAAGGCAGCTGTTATTTCGGGCCATTTTGGGTTGGCCGTCATGGTGAGAAAGATGTCAGGGTGTTGGTGATACCTTGTAATGGCGATAGAGTCATGAAAAATCTGGTTCATGTTACGTGCACTCCCAGTAAAGGACGATGGCAGAACAAAGCGTTGTCCGATCTGATCGGGGCCCAAGTCATCAACACTACCGTCACACAAATTTGCATAAAGCTCCCGACGCAGCTTATCCTGATTGAGTCTGATGTAAGATAACCTGTTTTGCTCCGTTGATCCCCAAGCATCTACTATAAACTCTTGAAATAACTTTCCTCCTCTAAGAATTGTCGAATACTCAGTGGGACGTGGAAACATACGATAACTGTAAAATTGCATCTGTGTCATCCGTCTTACTGAAAAATCATTTTGTTCGGAGTTCCACTGTCGGAGACCAGGTTCCCAACCAAGCTCACCAGTAGGGAATAGAAGTACATAGTGTAATGGTAAATATGTTGGATGACACTCATTGATCTGCCTCAGGGCTCTATTATCTCCTTTTAGGTGCAGAACAATATCCCGCATACAACTACTCTCACTACCATCACCAGGCAAGATCACAGCTATTTCATTTGTGGTTGGAAGATTGTATCGATGCCTATTAGTTGATTCGGTGTAATGAAGATGAGCACGTAAATCATGATTTGAAGATTCTGACTCGGTTAGTATTTCATAGGCACATTTGTACTTTGAAGCAAAATGATTCACTGACAACAAACAATTTTGTATAGTTTGGAGGACATCTCGACACAAGTTATTATTCCGCGCACACCGAATATTCAATGCAGTGACTGGGTCATATATGTATAACTGACAGTAGATGGGTGAGTGACCATCCGGAGGTACCAACGACCCGGTACGGTGACGTAATTCTCCATGGATAGTGAATGATGTTGACCCTCTTGAGTTGAGTAATCTGTCATCAAGCTTAGCACCCAAGCTCGTGAAAGCATTAGCTACATTATACTCCCTAATATGCAGGCGAAATGATTTAGCTTGACCATCATGGCCTTCGTACAATGAACGAATAGGAGGTGGGGGTGGAATGAGTTCCGGTAACTTAATTTTGCCTTGCAGACAACATGTTCCGAATCTTGGATTGGTCAATCCTGTGCGAGATAATCGTTCATCTCGCCAATGTAAGGCTTAACAATAAGGACACAGAATATTCATAGGCCCGAGAAAATGACGCTCATTATTGACAGGGACAATAACATTCAATTCGTCATCACTAAACATACTATCAACATCGCTAAACCGTTCTGCTGGGAGTCTACAAAAAAAAACGTATGTACAAAAAAATGATAAGTAAGAAAATAGTAGGCAACTAATAAATTATGTAGAATATACATACACTATTGGATTAACCAGAACAGGGGACGACGTAATGAGGACATTGTCGTCAGTTTGATGAGAATGTGGTGCTACATCGGGGATAGCTTCATACTGAGCAAAGTCTGTCTCTAAATTCCTAGGCGAGGGTAAAGGTCGCACCGGAGCAGGTGATAATAGAGCAAAGTCAGCTGGAATGAAAACTGGGTCGGACGCAATTGTAGGTGTAAGATAACATTCCAAATTATATGTTCGCACCCTTTTTTGTGGAAGGTGTGATATAGTTGCTCGGTGCAATGGAGTTGGGTCTTGCAAATCATGACATAAGGGTTGTGGGGGAGTGTAAATCACCGGAATGTTCCTATGCAACTATCCAACAGGGGAAAGACAATACATTACAACTCTACTTTTCTTAAGAGCAAAAGAAATACTTAATCAAAGAACTTACCGAAGAGGTAGACATATTTTCTTTTGCATTTTTCTGAAAAATAGTGGGCGTGTGACATACTTTTGACGTTGAACGTGGAGTATGATCGCTAAGAATTCGTGTTTCCCGCAGAGGTACGCATTCATTCTGGCGTTATTGATAGTTAGTTTAATGTATTTTAATCCAAATATAAACAATGGCAATAATAAATGTACCTCGACATTGCACAACTGAGTAGGCGAATGTTCAACCAATATTGTACTAAGAGATGGTTGGGAATGTGAGGGGACTGTCGTAACCATGTTAGCAAGTGGATCATGTTTGGAGAATTGGGAGGGGGACTTAGGTTTGGGTAGAGGTGGAGTGTAATTTCCAGAACGCTCTCTTTCCCGACGTGCGCGCTGTGCCAGCTTACGCCGCGAGCGTGTATTAATATCATTGCGATTTCGTTCACGTCTGGCGCGTTGGGCCTCAATCTTAGAAGGAGCGAAATTTGGTGCCGGAGCCTAAGATAGGAAGTGAGTTGTGTAATAAGTTAAATAATATATTTTCAAATCCCTAATAGAAATTGCATTAAACACAACGTAGCAATTTATGACAGTTGAACTTAAAAAGTAAGAGAATTAACTAAGAATGGCTAAGGAAACCAATACATAATTTGGACAATATGTTAGCACTTAGGAGGTCCAAAACCAATTTTATGTTAAAGAACGATCAGTACAACCTACCGATTGAGTAAACCAATTTTCTTTTCCAGTAGAGCTGCCAATTTTGTGTTTCCCCTTCGTCGAAGATGGAGCGATACTTAAGTTGTTCAAGTAATTCACATTTGAATTCGCCTAGGAAGTACAAAATAAGGCATAGCTTTTTAAAATCAAATTCATAATAAATATCACTTTAATAGTAATACCACAACACAACATATATACTCGATGATGGTATGGAGTCATGTGTGCGTGAGAGAGAAGTGTAATAGTGAGAGTGAAACTGAGGGGTGAGGGGTGCGGAACTCAGTACGTTAGATAAACAATGATCAGTACAACATACCGGTTGATTAAGCCATTTTTCTTTTCCAATAGAAGATCCAATTTTTTCTTTCCCCTTCGTTGAAGATGGAATAACACTTAGGTTGTTTAGGTGATTCGCATGTGAATTCTCCTAGGAAGTACAAAATAAGAGATTAGTAAAAAAATGCAAATTAATACCAAAATAAATCTATGTAACAATACAAGTTGCGTTACCTTATCCATATGTAATACCAATCGCGTTAGACATGTACCTTAACAATACCAGTCACGTTACCATATCAACCTGTAAGAGCAAACTTAATAATTTGAACATGGGTTAAACATGCCTTAAGAGGCAAACTTTTTTGACGTTGACGTTGAATTGGGTTCACTTGCAAAGAAGGCATGATAAATTAAAAATCGCTTGTATGGCAATTTGTCCATCACATTAATTTAAACTTCTATGGCTAAGTTTTCAATGTGGTTTCGATTTGTAATGTTGAGCTAAGTTTTCGGAAATTATTGTCAATTTATCCATAATTCATTTTGGTCAATAACTGCAGAACATGTAACAAATGAGAGTAAAAATATGACAAAAAACTGCTATGACTAACAATGTTGATGGAACCTAGACCACAGAGGAGGAAAAAGGCTGCTCATAACAGAATGACACCAATATCGGACAGGGTTCCACTACTAAGATCAGATTATAAAGCAGCGAAGGTCCCACCTAGAAGGTTTATGACTCATGGATCACAAACACATAGAACACATAACAAAATATTTACCCTATCATACCTAAAACAGTACCGACTTCTATTGAGATTCCAACTCCATGACATGTTTAGCTTTTACTTGACATCAAAAAGAGCAACTTTTTCGGTCCCCTACTTGTGCCTATGAGGACATAATCGAACAAATTCACAAGGTTGAATTCCAAAATGCTAGTACTATTGCAGCATAAAGTCACTGTGGTCAATGTGATCACACTTAAGTAAATAAAGTCACTGTTGTATCAAGAGGTGATGGTTTGACAAACAATTACAAACTATGCAACATTTGCTTACATGAATATACAAATGTCTATAAGATATTCTACCCGCAACAACGGCGAAATATAGCTCTAGGTAAGAAGTATTATTACATGATCAATTTTATTATTGATCGTATATGACTGGCAGTAGGACAATTAATATAAAGATATAGAGATAAGATAATCACAAACTCTACGATATAAAGATATAAAGATATAGGAAAAACGATTTACAAATTTTGTAAATTATGTCCAACTTTGATTGACACAGTATATACTTTGTAATAATTATAATTTAATACTAATAGTAATTTTTAAAAACAATATAAAATGTAGTACTTTTTAAAAACAATATAAAATGTAGTACTTTTTACTAATAATAATAATACTAATACTAATACTAATAATAGTAGTAATAATAATAATTATTATTATAGTAATAGCAATAATAATTATAATAATAATAATAATAATAATAGTAATAATAATAATAGTAATAATAATAATAGTAATAGCAATAATAATTATAATAATAATAATAATAATAGTAATAGCAATAGTAATAATAATAATAGTAATAGCAATACTAATAGCAATAATAATTATAATGATAATAATACTAATAATAATAATAGTAATAGCAATAATAATTATAATAATAATAGTACATAAAGTAAAGACTAAAACTAAACATAACCCCTTTGACAACAATACATGAAAGTGAGAAGTAATCGCAAGCACTACATTTAATACTCCATCAGTCCAGAAAAATGGTACAAAAAGTTCAAGTAAAAACAACAAGAAATATAAGAATATCGGACATTTAATTTCTATAAGCTACTCAAAGGAATATCAAGTAACACAATAGTTATTAACAGAATATCAAATAAGCACGTCCAACAAAGACTTACACAACATTAAAGGCATGTTATTGATGGAATAACCCAGTACCCATTAAGAAGTCCCCCCCAACCCACAAACTCCAACCTCAGAGACAATCACAATCACAATCACAAACTCCAACCTCAGAGACATTAGAAAGGTTTCTTTTTTTTTTTCTTCTGGTAATTGCAGAAAGGATACTGTAAATAATCACATGGAATAAACAATGCAGCAAGTAAACATGAAGATTTCAAAAACTCCCAAACTGGATTCCAATAAACCTACTGAAACCATACATGTACCATGTCACTCAAAGGGGAAAACAAAACTGCAATGAACTGGGAACACAAAACAGGAAAAAATAAAAAAAAGTATGAGTGCCATGAACTCCCTTGGGTCACAAACCATGTATGAGATTCAAAGGTTCAACAGTTCCGAATCAAACATTCCAACAGGAAAAAAATGTTTCGCCGACAATTCCAAAGGTTTGCCATTTTTGAGGCTTGGAAAAAGTAAGAGATTCATGTAAGTGATGTGAACATTAAGATATGAGACATGTTCTCTGCAATTGCATGAAAATACAGTTCATTTTTAGTTCAAAGTAAAAGAAAGTGAACAAATAAAACGTCAGTTAAGAATGAAAGGAAAATAACCATGAGGATAGATTATTTACTCACACGTGCTAACATTTGCCATTTCTCTGCCCCAATTTCGTAAGATTAAGCGAGTAAATTACCTGCCCCAATTTCGTAAGATTCAGAGATTCATTAGCTTTGAGTGCTTGAGAAATGGAAAAAGTTCCTTCATCCAGTAACACGCTACTATGTGGCTGAAAAGTTCCCAAAAACAAAAAGAAAAAATAAATCTTCAATATCTAACGGTCTTAAATTATTAAAGACTTCAACAAATAACGGTTGTGATTCACTACTACACTATAATAATAATAATAATAATAATAATAACAATAATAATAATTAGAATAATAGTAATAGTAATAATAATAACAATAATAATAGTAATAATAGTAATAATAATAATAATAGTAATAATAATAATAATAATAACAATAATAATAATAATAATTATTATTATTAGTATTATAGTAATAGTAATAATAATAATAACAATAATAAGTGCAATAATAGTAATAATAATAATAATAATAACAACAACAACAACAATAATAATAATTACAATAATAACAACAATAATAATTTTAATAATAAGAATAATAATAATAAAAATAGTAATAAAAATATTAATAGTAATAGTAGTAATGATAATAATAATAATAATAATAATAATTATTATTATTATTAAAAATAATAAAAATAATAATAATAATAATAATAATAATAATAGTAATAATAGTAATAATAATAATAATAGTAATAATAATAAAAATAATAATAATAGTAATAATAATAATAATAATAATAATAAAAAAAATAAAAAAAAAATTGCATACCTTAGTTACATTAGGATGAATATATTAAACAATGAGTAAAGAGTAACAATGATAAGTGATATCAAAGCTGCGAGAAATGGATGATTATATTAAACAATGAGTAAAGAGTAACACATTACCTTAGTTACATTAGGATGATCAAGCTTGTGCCACACAACAACCTCTTGAGTAAAAGCTGCTCTAAGTGAATTTATTTCAGCCTCTGTCCTATCCTGAGGATGCCAAAACAGCAAAAACTTCCTTCATTCTGCACTGACTTCAAATGGTATAGAGAAACCATGATATGAAAGAGAAATTCTTTACATGAAGTTCAAGAAAACATAATGCCCTCATGAACTGAAAACACTAAAACAATAAATAAGTAAAGGTACTACCATTGATCAGCATCCAAAGAGCAAGTAAATGCAATCAATTGGAAAGAGAGTTCAGAAAAATGAAAAGAAAAGAGGGGAAAAGGGTCTGACATGAAGTAAATGCAACCAACAAATTCAAAAGAGGCAACCAACAAATTCATTTGCTTTCGAGGAAATAGAGATGTAAAGCAGATAATTCGGATAAACTCTCACTAACACTGCAAAACTTATACAATGAGTCACCAAAACTTATACTAATGAACATAAAAACAGTAGAGGAAATTAGTTAGAATGAGCAAGCTAAATTAACATTCCAGAAACGGGTAACCCACCTTTTACTGCAAGAAGATCCCTCTCATCGTCTACCCAAATCATTCCAGAAAACAGATGCACCCACAAACTCAAAAAAGTATTCCCTATTCAGTACAAAAAAGTCTTGGAAACCATAAAAGCCCAATAGGGAAAGAGCAAACTTTTCACCTGGCATTTGGCATTTCATCGAACACCTCGAGTGCATCTTGAAATCACTAACACTCATGAACAAAGAGAAGCCCTTTTTTTGACATACCTCCGTTCTGCGGTCCAGCGGCTTCAACCTCCAGCGCCACTGCCTCCGTTCTGCGGTTTAAGACTCGAATTTCGTCGCCAGCGGCTTCAACCTCCAGCGCCACTGCCTCCTCCACATCGAATGTCTCGCCGTCGGAGCTGTCGATTGATTCGAGAAATGCGATTTGCTACCGATATGCGGTGGATAGAGTTGATATTGAGAGAGGAGAGAGAAGACGATGGCAAGCAGGAGAGAGAAACGAAATGGAATGGAACGGCAGGAGGGAGAAGACGATGGTAGACGGAAGAAAAGAAAGAGAGGACAAGCAAAATTGAAACAAAGAACAAGCAGCAGACAGATAGAGAAGAGGGGGGAATCAAAATTAATCAGAGCCGTTGTTTATTGAAGCAATCAGTAATTTGAGGCCGTCGGATGAATCCGCTCTGTTTTATATAATAGATTAAAAGGAACCTACGTACTTATCACATCATGATGTCTGTAAAAGTACCTGCCTATTTAATAACCGAAAAAAATATCATTCTATCATGCAAGAGTCTAGGGGGACCGACGAACAACGACCGATTCTATTTATTTATTTATTTTTAAATAACTCAAAAATAATAATTTTAATTTTTTGAAATAATATAATAATTTAGGTGTGATTTGAGTATATATAAATAAACGGTGTTTATAGTTTGTCTAACACTCTTTATTTATATATATTCAAATCATATTTAAATCATTGTATTTTATAAAAAATTTAATTAAAAAAAATAATATTTTTTGAAAGTTATTTAAAAATAAATAAAAATTCAACAAATCTCTAGCCCGATCTCCATTTCCCAGTCTCCATATAAAAGTTCGTCTATAAGAGTTTGAGATGAACCTTGAAACATCAATCTCCTATAAGGAAAAAAGAGAAATAATTTTTATATATTAATAAATTTATAACGAAATTGAATTGTGATAATATAAGAAAGCTAATTTATAATTGATCTGATAAGACAGATTAAATTAAATGGGATCATCTTTAATTTCTATAATATATATACACTTAAACTGTAATTATAATTTAAACGAAAACTTTCATAATACATAACAAAATTCAAAGAAATTTTTCCCTCGCTTCATTTTGAAAGATGTGTCCATTACCAATGAAGACCGGTGAGTTGGGACAAATCAAAAGAAGACCAAAGAAAAAAATTAACGTTTTTGTTGAAACTCAAAAAGTGAGGAGAAAATAAGATATAAAACAAATTGAAACTAAAAAAGAATAAATAAATTTGATAACGAAATTGAATTACAATTAATATGAAATTCTAATAAATAAAATAAAATAATAATATTTGAATCTTTCCTTAAATTTCTATCCATTTTATATAAAAAAATTATATTTTTATAAAATCTCATTCATATGGGATGAATTTAACTTATTATTTATATATAAAAAATCTTATAAAAATATTAGTTTTTTTTATAAAAATATTAATCCTCTTTTATATATTTACGTTTTTTATCGATATAAATTTATCATTATCTATGACAAAACATACCATTTCGAAGATAATGATGATAAGATGATTCATCACCGCATTAGGACAATAAAAAAAGAAAAGAAAAGGCGTACTTCAGATGTACGAGGAATTTGATGTACAAAACTCTCGTTTTTCTCGTCTAACGGTACTTTTCAAAATTTGAGCAAGCTAATAAAATTATTAAATTATATATTATAAGTTATTTTAATTAATTATTAAATTAAAATTTTAAACATAGTACAAATTTACTTATTAAAAATTATGAACAAATAATTATTTTAATTTTATTAAAATTTTTAATAAAATTCTATATTAATATTTATATTAAAAAAAATTACTTAAATTTTTATTCCGAATATAATTATAAAACTCAAAATTTAATAAATTTTAAGTTACTTATGAGAATTAATTATTAACGAAATCACTATAATTTCTCAACTAATTTTATAATTATTATATTTTTTAAGAAATCATATATATTATTAATACAAGTATAGTGTGATTTGATAAAATTTTAATAAATTAAATTACGTAATATATTAGGAGATTTTTTTTGATATTTGAATATCTTAATAAAATAATAATAATAAAATTATCTTAAATAAAATTTATTAATATATATTATGTTGCATAAAATACTGATATATAAAATTAGTAGAATCAAATATAACTTATTTTTATTTTAATTGTTTTTATTAGAGATATAGAATTTATTCTGCTACAAACATTTACGATGATAGTGTTTAGACTTTTAAATATATTATATAATTTTGATGTATTATTTGATACTCAAATGCTATATTTTAAATTAAATAAATTACCTTTAAAATGAGTTACTATTATACACGAAAAAATTATAAAATTAAAAAATATCTTCCCATCTTATCATAAGGAAGCTTCGTGTGAGCAAGCAGTGACTGAACAAAGAGCTCTCCAAGTCTGTATTATGGAGCCCGCTAAGAATCTGTTCATGTAACTCCAAAGAAATTTCTACCAATATGTATTATACAATTACATATTTGCATATATAATAGTAGTATATATCGTAGTCAATTATGATGTAGTGTAGTTAAACTATATAGCTCAAGACAAGTAATTCCTTTTCAGATGTGATCGTTGCTTCATAGACTTCTCCCTTTCTATTTTTTCTTTGCTCTCATCAATTTCATATTTTTTGTGCTGATTCGATTTGATTTCTCCTCAGTTCTTTAGAATTAGAGTTCCAATTGAATTTCCAAAAGTGATTACTGTTAATTTCTTATGTAGTGTGCTTGAATCGGGGGAAGGGACTTTTTTAGGAGAAGATGGAGGTTGATTAAATAATTCAGATTTCCAATATTTCCGATAGAAAGAAGGGTTTCTCATAAATTCATCTTAGAGGTTGGATTATGCGAGGAGAGAGAAAGAGAGAATTGAGATTGATGGGATTGAGGAATGGATGAGTTTCAACGGCTTTGGTAAGTTCAATACCTGGTATTCCGCAACGGATGATAAGGTTCCCAGATATTGCATTTGCAGGAATCATGAAAAGTAGGAGTGATATTGTGGAGGAAATAGCAGTACCTGTAGAAATGGTGGAAGAAGATAAGATATATGTTTTGGTGGGCAAAGATGTGAAAGAGAGCGAATCAACTCTTACATGGGCATTGCGCAATTCAGGAGGCAAAAAGCTATGCATCCTCCATGTTCATCAGCCCTCACAGAAAATACCCTTGAGTAATAAAATTTTCTTTTATATTCTCAGTACATATTCATTTCCGAATTTTGTTATTGTTATACTGGTTTGTGTTTCTGCTTGATTTCCTATTGTTATTCATCAGTTATTCAACAAGCTAAATTCTGTTTTTTCCAAATTTATCGTATGACCTATTTGTGTGGCTATTGTACGGTTATTGGTTCTTGAAATGATAATCTATCCTAGTAAAAAAGCTAGCCTAGTTTAATAGGTGCAATCCCTTATTATTCTGCAAAAATGTAGATTTGAATATATTTGAATACAACAGCTTTTATTTATGCACACTCTCTTAAGTCTTAACTATCCCGATTTTAGAAAACTTATGAGGTAGAAAATTGCTTTGTAGTCTCGCAACAATTTCAACATATTTAGAACATGATTATTGTACCTGTAGGGACTAATATGGTTAAGAAGCCACATTCTTTTCTAGGTGTTCTATCTATTTTTTTGTTACTTTATTTTATATGGAAGTACTACACAATTTTATAAGAAATGGCATTAAGGAACAAAGTCTCAAACCCAGGTACCATAAAAGTTAAGCAGCCAGATTTAAGATTTTTAAACTTGTTGAATTGGTGAAATTTGTTGGGGTAGCATGTATGTGATTATTTTTACTTTTACTTTTTCTTTTCCCCTTGTTTTCACCTTGTCCATCAGCTTAATCCTACTATCTCACCTTCTTCTTCTTCATTTTTTTTTCAATTTTAGTTTCCAATTGAAAAAAATAAGTCTATGGTATATAATTTTTTTCTTTTCATAAATTATTATAAGAATTTATGCATATCTATATAAAAAGTTTTTCATTTGCAGTGGGTACAAAATTTCCAATAAGTCAACTAGAGGACCACCAAGTCAGAGCATACCATGATAGTGAGAGGCAAAATATGCATAAGCTTCTGGAAAAGTACAGTCTGATATGTGAGCGAGCAGGGGTATTATTTTCTTCTGTTCTCCTCTACATGCAACTCTTCTTGAATTCAATTGTGTAGTTGAAAATTTTATGTTGCAGAACAAATAGATTTCAGCTTTGTTGAAATTCAAGTGAGAAATATTTTTCAGTACATATAAAAACTAAATAAAATATTAATGGAAAAGACTTCTTCCTGATACCAAAGGACTGAAGTTCATCATATTACCCTCTTACAACAGTTACCAGAATGGATATAAGTATCTCTCTCTTTACAAGTGACTCTGATCTATTTAGTTACAAAAAATGTCGCTAAACTCTTGGAGTTTCTTTTGGAAACTGACTGTATCGCTTTCTATCTTTATTTCTTATCTGGGCTTCCATGATTTCTTACTCTAGGTGCACGCAGAGAAATTGCACATTGAAATGGACTCTATTGAGAAGGGCATTGTGGAACTTATATCTCTTCATGGTATCAGGAAGCTTGTAATGGGAGCAGCTGCAGACAAACTGTATTCAAAGTATGAACCATGAGATGTCGTAAATTACTGGATTACTATCATATCTTTTGTCACGTGTTTTATTTGTATCTTGTGCTCCAAGTTTTCCCTGGTCGCAGAGCTATTATGTGGTTCCCCGAAGAAAGCTCTCATATTGCCTTTTTAGTTCGTCTGACTTAGATTCATTGAACCAATACTCCTCACTTTACTTGGTCTTCCTGCATTTGAGGTGCATACTGGCATTTATTGGAGAAATTGAACATTATTTTTGAATGGTTCGCATAGATTAAATGATTTTGTGAAAAACAAAGTTTGTACTCAAATATAATATATTAGCCAAGCAGTTAGATATGCTATGTTCCTGTTTTTAGGGGTGGACGAGGATGATTAACTTGGGGGTCACATATATTAGGCCAAGGGGTGAGCCAACTAAGTATCCTGAAAGGACTATGGCTATATTTTTATGAAATTATAGAGGAAGGGGAATGTAACAAATTGTGTTGACAATACACCCCTTAGAGAATATGTTGGTCTGCCTCAGTTATTACCATGTCTAGCCTTGACGAGAGGGAGTGACTTGTTGTTATTGATCAACACATGGATCTAATTAATCTAAGATATATATTCTCATCCTTCAATCAGAAAAATATATTAAAAGATTCTTATTTGTCTGTAACTGAAAAGGTTTGTATGCTGCTAAGCACCGTACGATGGACACCATGCGTATATATTCTGTTTTATAATATATGTTTTGACATTACTTCATGATTGTAGATTTTTTTTTTATATTCTTCACTGTTTAAGTGAACAAGAAATTGTAATTGATATGTACAATTAAGATTAGTTACCCAGCTGTCTTAATATTTCAGGAAAATGATGGAGCCTAAGTCCAAGAAAGCCATCTATGTGCGCATCAAGGCACCTGTTTCCTGTCACATTTGGTTTGTCTGCAAAGGGAACCTCGTATACATTAGGTAACCTTGAATTTTGCGTCTTCTTACTGAGTTTTTACAATATGGAGAAAAATATTGGGGCTATATATGAAAATAATCTTATCATCTTATGGAGAAGTTTTATGCTTTCTTAACTACTTTTTAGATCCAGAATATTCTCAGTTATTTACATCAGTGTCATTTGTATGCATATGAATTATAACCCTTACAATTTATTTGTTGCTAACTTTTTGATTTTAAGATCTCTCTTTGGGACTTGTTACTGTCATGACCACTCATGCAACTAAAGCAATTACTTATCTTTATAGGAGAGGTACCTTAGATGGAGCTAATGCTGAAATCTCATCTCCGGCACTTCAAACGAGTTCAAACATTCTATCGTACATTCTACCTGTACGATCTAGCTCCTTGAAGTTGAGTTCTGATTCAGAATGGCGAAATGGTCAACTGAGTCTCAGTACTTCAGCTCCAGAATTTTGTAGAGTAGGATCAGCATTTTCTTTCCCAGATGCCACTGGAGGGGTAACTCCTCGTAGCAGGTTAAGTACAGAAGGAAGCTCTGATGTCTGGGATGGAATATCATGGAAGAGTGCTTCGATGGATTCATGCGTATCGACATGTTCTAGCGACATGGGTGAAGATTCAGTTCTGATCTCCTTTGCAAGATCTGAGGAGAATCAAAATGAGATAGAGTTTAGTGCACCTCATTCCGAGGAGCATCTTCATATCTCATCACCTCCAAATGTACATGTACAAATACAAGACTCATTAAGCAATTTATCTCTATGAGCATGTGAACTAACATGCATCATCTAATTTCTGTTTGCTAGCATTGATAAAGTTAATTTATTCAGTTACTTTGAGTTTTTGAAATTTAGAGTTTTTAACTTTTTATCAAGTCCCTGAAAGGTTTATGAAACTATATCAGGAAATGAGTGCGAGTGATAACCTCTATGATCAGCTTGAAAAAACAATGGCGGAGGCAGAAAGTTCCAGGCGAGAAGCATTTGAAGAGTCAATCAGGCGTAGGAAAGCTGAAAAAAATGCTATTGAGGCCATTCGCAGGGTAAAGTTCTAGTTAATATGCACTAATTTCTTTTCTTTCTGATTATGCAGTAGATGCGGAACACATGGAATTCATCTAGTTATAAAAAAAATTAGGTGGATAAAATTTCATCAAAGAACTGGGACATGTAACAGTTACACAGTTACGCACTTGTTTTGCAAGTTCTCAAATAAGCTGACCATGTATCGGATTAGAAGACTGGAAATATCTTATTTCACGATCTATTGTTTGCTTTTATCAATTATTTAATCACCTCTTGGTTCAGATTCCAATTCAATTAATACTCTAGATATCTATGACAGTCTCTGTCCAAGGAGTGCAACATAAATGCATGTGGTTAGATGGTCTGTCAAACACCATGATTGTATGGCTACTGTTCTCTGCAAAGTGTAACATTAATGACTTGAATTCATGAAATTGAGCCCTCAAATATGTTTTGTAAACTATTATTACAGGCTAAAGCTTCAGGAAGCTCTTATACTGAGGAATTGAGACGTCGGAAAGGAATAGAGGAAGCTCTAGCTAGTGGCAAAGAAAAACTTGAAAAGCTAAAGCCACAGTTAGACAAAGTAATGGGAGAACTACAGCTTGCCACGGAACAGAAATCATCTCTGGAGATCAAGATTAGAAATTCTGATCAGATGGTGCAGGAGTTGGAACAAAAGATATTCTCTGCTGTCAAGCTGTTGCAAAATTACAAGAAGGAGCGAGATGAATTGCTGGTGGAGCGTGACAATGCACTCAGTTTAGCTGAGGAGCTAAGGAGAAAACAAGTAGAGGATGCGTCTACCTCACGTGTTACTCGATTTTACTCCGAGTTTTCTTTCTCAGAAATTGAAGAAGCAACTTGCAACTTTGATCCATCCTTGAAGATTGGGGAAGGTGGTTATGGAAGTATTTATAGAGGTCTCCTTCGTCACACTCAAGTGGCTATAAAGGTGCTGCACTCTCATAGCTCGCAAGGACCTTCAGAGTTTCAACAGGAGGTAAAGAGAAGTTGAACATTATTCAAACTTGATCTCAATTAAATCCATTAACCTAAAAGTTAATTTAGAGAGCTTAAGGTTTAGCATCTTTTTACCATCTTATGACCTGAAAATCTAGAATTTGTCAATTCAATGTTTTCTTCAGAGGAACGTAATTATATTATCCTAATTCTTGTAGCTGGTTTAGAATGGTTTATGGTGGTTGTTAGTATACATGATTTGGATTGCTGTCACGATAGGCCAATTGAAACTTTATGTTGGACATATCATCCTTTATGTTCCCACCAGGATCTTTCCATACCCCAAAGCATCCATGTTCAACTTGTACTTCATTTGCCATTAATAGCGGTAGTACTACTTATTTATTATGCAATTCCATGTCTCTTAAAATGGGTGCTTTTATCTTTTGTGAGTAGCATTGCTATCCCACCTTATCCCTCCTTAGAGGAAGTTGAAGCTTGTTTAATTCTGGAGTTTCATAGTAGCTCATAACATCTGAGCATTGAGGTGCTTGTCTCTTGCTTTTTTTGGTGTCTTAATTTCTGCCGAAGTATCAAAACAAATTATTGCTAACATGTCTACAAATATCATGTATATCAACTTGTTTTTGTTATATGGGACATGTTGGCTGGCAAGTATAATTTGTTAAACGGTTCATTGTCTATGAATATTAATGTCTACTAATGTTATTCTGCACATTTTACTTTGTAACCCATCTTTCTATCATATTTCTGGTACTTGATAGAAAATTGGTTTCCAAATTGTTGACACATTTTTGGTTAAATCTTTGGACACGGACTGTTGGCATGTTGTGCCTTTTTTTGGCTGTATCACCTCTTTTATGTTTCGATGGGGAAGTGTAGTATAATAACTCTTACTGTGTATTGTTCGTGCGTCAGGTCAATGTTTTGAGTAAGTTGAGGCATCCAAACCTTGTCACTCTAATAGGAGCCTGCCCGGAAGCTTGGATTCTCATATATGAGTATCTTCCCAATGGAAGCCTTGAGGACCGTCTCAGCTGCAGGGACAACACTCCTCCACTATCTTGGCAAACTCGAATCCGTATTGCTGCAGATCTGTGTTCTGTACTCATCTTCCTTCATTCTTGCAAACCCCACAGCATTATACATGGTGATCTAAAACCTGCCAACATACTTTTGGATACCAACAACGTCAGCAAACTAAGTGACTTTGGAATCTGCCGAGTAATCTCTCAAGATGAGTTTTCAAGCAATAACACGACGCTGTGTTACAGAACAGATCATCCAAAGGGCACTTTTGCATACATCGACCCTGAATTTCTTTCTACAGGAGAGCTTACTCGAAAATCAGATGTCTACTCATTTGGAATTATATTGTTAAGGCTATTGACTGGAAGACCGGCCTTGGGGATAACAAAGGATGTACAAAATGCATTGGATAAAGGAATTTTGAAAGACCTGCTAGACCCTACAGCGGGGGACTGGCCTTTTGTGCAGGCCAAGCAATTGGCTCGTCTTGCAGTGCGTTGTTGTGAAATGAATCGTAGTAGGAGGCCTGACTTGGCCTCGGAGGTGTGGAGGATGCTTGAACCAATGAAATTTTCTTGTGGAGCCTCATCATTCCGGTTGGGTTCAGAAGAGCATTGCCAGATTCCCCAATATTTTATTTGTCCCATCTTTCAGGTTGGTTTGCTGCTTATATTAATCTCTAGTAACTTGTATATGCAAGGATAGTGTATTAATCTAATTTCTTGAAAATATTCTAAATTTTAATTTACTTATTTATTCCGCACTCACTCTGTATGGGGAAAATGGTTCAACACACTCAAAGATACGGATAACTTGCATAAGCTAGTATAAACAAACCAAATGCCATGTCTCCTTCCTATCATTGCCTTTTCTCTTTCTTGTGTTTTAGTAGTTGACTTCCTTACTTTTGTGGTAGCCATAATTCTATATCTCCACTTTGAAGATGTTGGCGTAGAGTGCTTTAGATTTGTGTGTTTGTGCTTAAAATTTTTAACATCAAAACTTGCTTTTTTTCTCTGGGTTCTTAATGCGATAGTAGTTTTTTTTCAACATGCACTTAAAAACCTGTTGTTTTGTCGGATTTTGATAATGCAGGAAGTCATGCAAGATCCAGTAGTGGCAGCTGATGGATATACCTATGAAGCTGAGGCTATTAAGGGATGGCTGGACAGCGACCATGAAACTTCACCAATGACCGACGACAAGCTCGGACATAAGCAGCTTTTGCCCAACCACGCACTTCGTTCTGCAATTCAGGAGTGGCTGCAGCAACTTTAAGACACTCGTTTAACTTCTTTGCTTATAGATGTTTATTCTTCTTCCTGATTCATGTATTGAGTTGAACTTTGCATCAGCCCAACTTTTCTTGTCCAGTTGTTGTAGAGGTGGCAGCATAGTTGTTAGTGTCCTACTATACACACGTCACACATATTTACATATAATATTAAAAGTATTTTGAACGATATGTATTTCATTTCAAGTATGGGGTGCAAATTCGTAAAAGATGATGTTAATGGCAGTGTGAAGTCGATGGGAGTTTGCACCAGAAAAAGAAAAAGAGAACAGAGAAAGTAATATAGATTCTTGTTGCAGCATTATCGGGTTCGTAGTAATTTATTGAGATCGTATCTCGTTTTAAAGTTGGTTAGAAATGGACGATTTTAATTATAATTTTATTTTTTAAAATATATTCTTTATTTTTGCCACAAATATAATAGTGATAGCTTTGCATTATTGATCTACCTACGGATCAAATAGGAAAATGATATTTTCATATGAAAAAAATAATATTTTTACATTATTTTTTTAACAGAAATAGTTGGTGGGTTTTATATTCATATTCGTGAGGAGAAGTTATTTCAGCAAGTGCATGTTGCTCCTTTCACATAAATAGTCAGTGAGTCTTATATTTATGATTTATGTGGAATTATTATTTTTATATGTAAAAATATCAGTTTTTAATTAAATATTACATCAATCTTAATTATTAAAAAGTAAAATATGACATAAATTTTAATGTCATGTTTTACTTTTTATTAGTTAAAATAGACTTAGTGTTTGAATATTTTGTTTAAATATTGTGTACTTATATTTATTTGTCAAATAATGATATGTTAATTTTTTTTATATTTTAGTTTTAAAATAAAACATATATTTTAATTTTAAAGTAGACGAAAAAGAAAATATATGTATTTAATTTTGGGAAGTACTTACTGTTACACGGTGTTGCAACGAGCTTTCCATTTTACAACCACAGGCCGTCTAACTATGTCATATCAATATCATGCATAGTACATGCATATTCTCTTCCCACTCTCTTTCACTCTGTTGCAACTACAACACGACAATCAAAATTCATCCCATTAAATAAAAACAATCAAAGCAAAAATATATATTCTTAAAATAATTATATTTTTCTCAACTTAATCTTCTTTTGTTCATTCCATTAAAATATAAAATATAAAATATTTTTAGAATAAAAATACATTTATTTTAAGATAAATGCAAAATTCAAGAAAAATATAATACATTTTTTTGTGATATAAAATAATAATATTAAAATAAAAAATCGGTAAATGTCTAAATATTTTTATAAATACAATTTACGATCATTCAATTAACATAATCATATATTAGAAAAAGGTTAAAAATGAGAAACAAAAATTAGTCTATGAAAAAAGAGAACCAATAATCACTTTAATATACATAGTTATTTAAAATATACATAATATAATTAGTTTTTAACTATTTATTCAAGCATAATACTGATACTCTTTAGTCAACTAATTTTGAATTTTCAGGAAAACAAAAGAATTGAGAATAATAGCGATTTACGTTCACGCTCGAAAATCGCGTGGCATAGAAAGTCAAACTGGAGGGAAAAAAGTAGAAAGAGAAAGCTAATTAGATGAATCAACGGTTACCCGACCGCGTCCAAATCGTGAATATATGATAATAATTTATAGTAATTGTTTATTATAGAATAAAATTAGGCAGATAATCGGAGATTAAATTATCTGTTATTATCGCAAACCATCTGTTACTGTTAATAATCTGATTTTTTAAATTTTTTTTATACGTTATTAATAATAACAGATAATGAAATTTAATTTTAATTGTTAATTTTATATAAGTGATATAAATTATATTTATCATATTTTACTTTATAATAAATAAGATGATTCCTCGTATGTGTATATATATACATTTATATTATGTGAAGAAAAAAAGTTGGTTTAAATTTTAAATAAATATATGTACATCTCTCATCTCATGTAATATCCAATTTCTCAACCTCTCTCAAAAGCACCCACAGCCAAAACCAAAAAGAAAGAAGAAAAAGAAACCCCTTTGTTGGGCTGCTATAGTGGGTAAAGCTGAGTTTAATTTAATGGAGGAGCTGGAAAAAGTATCATTTGGTCTAGGAAAGGTTTTACTAGCTGTGATTTTGTGTTCTTCGCTGGTGTTTGCTGGTGATATAGTTCATCAAGATGATGTTGCCCCAAGGAAGCCTGGTTGTGAGAACAACTTTGTTCTGGTGAGTAAAAGCAAAATCCCTAATTTATTTCTTGTAATTTTAAATTTTTTTGATATGGGTTTAATTTTTTTTCTTTTTTTTTTTGGTGCTCTGTTTTGGGATTTATGGACTCAATAGTGGTGGAAATTCAATTTGTCATTTTTTATTTGTTGATTTTGCTGTTGGGGGAAATTGATTTTACGGGTGTTGTTATTACATTTTAGTCTGTTTGGAATTAATGACAAAAGTGGTGGTGGAATTGGTGTTTCTTTTTTGGGTGTTATTTGGTGATATGGATTTAATGACATTGTAGTTATTGCTACTGTTATGATTATGATTATTGCTATTTTTGGTATTAACTGCTTTATGTGGGTGATTGATCTACCTCAGTTCACTTATATATACCTTGGTTTGTTTATTTTATTTTATTAATGGATGCAGATAGTACTTTTGAGGATTCATGTGCTATTTCATTATCTTTTCTAGCCAAGCCGAGTAATTAGTTAATTACTGAAGTTGGTCGCTCTGTTTTTTAATCTGTTATTTATGTAATATTAGGATCTGTTTGTTTTTAAGGGATATGTATATTTTTTAAGAGAATATGCTCTATTTTTGGATGTTACATGTTTGGTTGGCAAACTTAAAATAAAAATGAATTCTTGGGTTTGGTGTTAGAAAATTAATTCCTCATTTTTTTTATGTGTATTCAACAATTATGTTAATTTTTAAATACATACCTGTTTTTAAAAAATTTAAAAATTCATAAAAAAATTATATTTTCTCTCAAATTCTTTTCACATAGAAGATGTCAATACACAATCTAAACAAAGCTTTCAGAAATTCACACTGTTGTTCATTGCAACTTCAGTAAATTACAATAATAAGAAAAATCACTTATTCTGAAATTTGCAACACAGAAATAATGATAAACATATCACATGTTGAGCAAGTATTACATACAATGTTTGTGAGAGTTATTTTGGAGGGAGGGGAAGGGAAAGTTGGAGGCTTCCTCCCAAAAGAAATCACAAACACGTCTTAAGCTCCTTTCTATTTTGGATGTCCCAAAAAAAGTTGGCGCATTCCATTCTGACCATTCATCATTCCATCCAATGATGGTACTCTCTCTATCCAACTGTTGTAAGAAAAATTAGAACACTCATTACACTTATCCTTAAATTATGTGCCTGTCAAAGAGCCACTTAAATTGGGAGGAAGCAATTATATAGTAGTCAGTAATTTTGTGAAGAGGTATCTTAATTTCCTTATGTCGGAATTGAATTTTTATTGCTTAGAAATAAAAAGAAGAGGAGAAAAGAGGAAAGGAAGCTGATCCTAGATATGTTGGATCATATATTTTTTCTCAATTTTGTAGAAAACTCTGATTTCTCATTGTGGTGGATGTTCCCTGCTCTTTAATTATTTATGTAATGTACTATGATATAGATCAGGTGAGATTGAACATATATTTTAATGGCGAGAGTTGTAGCTATGTTTGGTCAACATGTTATTTGTATATGAAAGTTAATTTTTTCCTTGGCTCAATGCAATAGGTAAAAATTCCTACATGGATTAATGGTCAAGAAGAGGTTGAGTTTGTTGGTGTAGGTGCTCGATTTGGCCCCACCTTGGAATCAAAGGAGAAGCGTGCCAACCAAACTAGAATTTCCATTTCAGACCCTCCTGATTGTTGCAGTAACCCGAGGAATAAGGTGTTATTTGCTTCTATCTTTCTACTGCCACTCAGTTCTACTCATACAGTCACTGCACTTGCATGTGAATCACAACTCTTTTGATTGAAAGCTTGAGTTTTGTGTTGTTTAACGAACTCAACATCTGTAGGGTCTTTTTGTTGGTAGCTTACAGGTGAGGTCATCCTAGTGCACCGGGGTAACTGCAGTTTCACATCCAAGGCAAATGTTGCTGAAGCTGCTGGTGCTTCAGCCATCCTCATTATAAACAACCGTACAGGTAATTCCATTTTCTCCTTACATTTCTTTTTATCATTCATAAACTTGCTTGTTCATTGCAGTAATAATAAAGATCATGCTACTCGTCAAAAATGGTGAAGGAGTGTGTTCTCATTCACCTATTATTAGTAGCAATGCAAATTTTGATTTGTCCTTACAAGCTTATATTGGCCGGCCCTTTCATCCGGGTATAGACGTATAGTAATTGGAAGCTGCTGAGCTTACACATGGGAACTTCATACAGAAAGCTTCTTAGAGTCTCTAAATGCAATAATTTAGTGGAAATTAATTAGTTTTATTAATATTGATATGTCTAGACAAGAGTCATAAGACATATACCACTTTTACGTAGATGATGGCAATGCAATGTTATTTGTGAGATGCTCCAGAATTGATAAATCATATATCCAGCTAACTAACTCATTGTTGTGATGGGTGACCATACTGTTATTATAAAATAATAATGGAAATCAAATCTTTAAGCTACATAATACATGCTATCTAGTATCTAGCTCATATATTTATTTATTGTTTATTTTTTGTAGAACTTTTCAAAATGGTTTGTGAAGCCAATGAAACTTCTATAGAAATCGGCATTCCTGCTGTTATGCTCCCGCAAGATGCCGGTGCAAGCTTGGAAGAAAGTATAAAGAAAAACCTTAATGGTAAGCCTTAGTCTATGTGGTCATAATAATATTTTTATGGCGTAATTTACTCTGCTTGGTTATCAGGATCAGATGGCTGGAAAAGACAAATACATACTTTATAATCACTATATTTTAAAATTATTTATTTCCTTATAATGATATTGGGCTCAACATTACCCTAGTTATCTTTTTCTATTTGTTCTTTTATCTTCTTTTTTTTTGGTTGTGGATTGACACCTTGCTCAGTTGATAGGTGATCTGGGAATTTGGTTGCCTTGCACTGGTATTTATAGATTCCCCTTTTGTCAGGACATGGATAGAATTGGAAGGAAAAAGTAGTTAGTATATTCTAGAATTAGTATGCACACGGGGTGTGTAGGATAAGAAAATGGTGTTGGTTAGGAGTTTTCAGATTTTCAGCATTTTAGTAGCTATATATATACTTGTACTGTGAAGATGGGATTATGCAGATTATGAATGAAATGAAAAGCTGTTAAAGCTTTCTCTTTATCTCTCTCACGAATTCAGTGAGCTCTCTCTGGATTTTTCTCCTTCTTCCTCCCTTATTCTTCCAGAATTCTGTTATATCCCTTCTTCTGTCCCTGCTTCTCTTTATATTTCTAGTTAGGCTTCAGCTGGGGCCTGACAATCTGGTATCAGAGCCTGGTGGTTTTTCCAGAACCATCATCTTCCTTTATCTCCTATGTTCTTCTCGATCTTTTAAACTCTGAAATTCTGCTTCTATTTCCTCTGTTCTTCTCGATGTGCAAACTCTGAATTTCTGCTTCTATCTCCTTCAATCTGAATTCTATCTCTTCTACCTACTTCCAATCTTCAAACACTACCTGAAACCAGCACAAAAACATCAGCAGTAGCTAGAGATTCCAGCCACAAAGCAGCAGAAAAAGCAACTCCCGGTGCTCTGTTTTTCTGCCGAACCTGCAACTCAGTAAAATCAGATGATTTGTCACATATTTCATGTATAAAACACTTCTAACTCACTTGTTTCAGTCACAAATAGATAGCCCAAGCTATATTTTTCATAAACAACAACACCCAAACATATTTCAACCCATAAATTGCTCAATCTTCTCTGTCGGAAATTGTTTTCCAAATTCTGTTAAATAGCTTGTTTAAGCTGATTTTGTTTGTGTTCCAGTGATTCCAATCAATTAACTTGTCTAGCATATCTAGTAGTAGTTAAAATATTCAAAAACCAAAAGTATCAATTTTCAGAGTTTTTTTCCAGTTCAAATATTAAACAGTGTGAGTTATATTCTTAGTGTTTACATTTATTACTGCAGTGTTAGTTTTTGGTTATACTAAGTTTTGATCCTTTTGTGCTATAACTTCATTTGTATGCTCTTTTACTCATTAAAATTCAACTAAGCTCTAGCTAGTTGAGTTTAAACTTTGTCCTAAATAGGATACTCAGTTTGCTTCATTGAGGAAGTCCACTTCTCACTTAAATAACTACTCAAGCTCACTTACTCTCACTCAAGTAGTGTTGTTACTGCTTGAATTTAGTTTTCAAAATCAGGATCATAATTGTTTTGTTATTAACTTCATTCTAAATTTCTGAGAACCATGGCTGGACCTGCACACCAAATGTTCAATCAAATGTTTCAACAAGATTTTCTGAGCCACAGAGATTATACTAATGAGAAGTTGCAGCTCATTGATGAGAAAATGGATTATTTCATATGTGGAATGAATGAGTTGCTGAAACAAACAGGCTTAGATAATGTGAAGTTTAGTGACAGAACAAATGAAGAAGATGATGTCCAATGGAGGCGGAGGAATAACATTGTTGAATAAAATGAGCAGGAAAAAGAACTTAAGCATCTCAATACCGATTCGATCTGAGCTCTTGGAAATAATGCTAGAAGCTGGATCAAGGACAGTGATGATGCAAATTATGAAGGAGCCCCTATATATGATGATTATGTTGAGAATGTGGAGGCTCCAGTTTATGATTGTCTACCCACTTTTGATGCAACACCATAATATGAAGGGAATCATTTGTTTAATGAAAAGGCTGAATTCAATGGTAAATATAAATAACCTGAATCTGATGAAAACTTATGGTATGATGAGGAACCTATATTTGATGAGGATCCTGAAGTGGAGCAAGGATTTATGAAGGAGAAGGTAGTGTTAGCATTTCCAGGACAGCAACAGAAAGTTTCCTTGGTAAGGAAACTATCAAAGCAGCTTCACATGCTACAAACCTGGTCAGAAAATGATGAAGTTCCAGCTCCACATGGTCCCAAGCTTCGCATCAAGTTTATTGAGAAAATGGAATTCATTCCAAGTGTTGATTGCCATCCAAAGCAGTCCAAGAAGGAATGGTCTGCAACTCTAGATCCTTGGAGAGATAAGGTCAAAACCTCTATGCAAAACTCACATTTGAAGGAAACTAATACACTAAAATTTCTTCCCTACCTTGAGTAAAAGCTATTTCTTTATGTTTCGACTTCAGTACCTAGATCCCTCATTGCATACAAAGGACTTTGTTGCTACTATGCTGAAAGCCATGATGTGGAGCACAACTGTAAGACATCCCAATGCTTCATAACAACCACTAAAGATAAGAAGGCCGAAAAGTATATCTGTCCAATTTATGATGAAGAAACAACTTGTGCTGATGATGAATATGAAGGCAACCCTTTATATGATGAACAAGCAGAATGTATAGAAGCTTTGAAGAAAGGAATCGCAATAATTGATGAACAACATGACCCCAAAATCAACAACCCATACCTCAATCCATACACCAGCCCATTACCCTATAGTTTACTTCAGAAACAAACCCCAAACATTGTCCCCTCCATAACCAGCATTACCTTCACCAAACTACACAACAGACCCATTATTTCCTATCCCAAAACCAATCCAAATCTTACCTTTGTAGACCTCAAAAACCCTACATTGGGTATCCACCTTCAATGATTTGAGGCTGATGAAAATGGGCAGCTAATTTAGCAGGATTACTTCAATGGTGAAAAGGTTTGCAAGAGTGTTAACCAAGATAAGGCCTATGGTTATGACAATAAACTTTTACCAATGATTGTTGTACATAAATTTCAAGGAAGGAGGCAAAGATTTTCTGCAGCAAATGGCGAATTGCAGCCATTGAGGGTACTGATTTCTAAGAAAGATACATGACAAGAGGCAGTCAAGGTAATCTTAGACTTGAGGCCAGTTTCATTTCCAATATCAATTTCATCCTAAGTGGAAACATTACAAATTAGGTAATTATGATGGAGATAAGTAAGTATCAATGGTGGTTGTATTTGAAGGAAAGGAAATACAAGAAAATCAAAGGCATTATCAAGAAAGAATTACATCAGGTTTCCTCATTAGTTAACAAGGAAAAGATTGATCAGTAAACAATAAAGTTCAGCTTTGATCTTGGTGGACCAAAGAAAGGAAGAGTCCAAGCTACAATGATTGTGAAGATAGATGCAAGCGAAAGGATTATAGTAGCTTTTCCAATTCACGAGGACATGAATGTTCTAAAGGAGGAGGGCATGTTAGGACGGATAGAATTGGAAGGAAAAAGTAGTTAGTATATTCTAGAATTAGTATGCACATGTAAGCACATGGGTGTGTAGGATAAGCAAATGGTGTAGGTTAGGAGTTTTCAGATTTTCAGCATTTTAGTAGCTATATATATACATGTACTGTGAAGATGAGATTATGCAGATTATGAGTGAAGTGAAAAGCTGTTAAAGCTTTCTCTCTATCTCTCATGAATTCAGTGAGCTCTTTCTGGATTCTTCTCCTTCTTCCTCCCTTCTTCTTCCAGAATTCTGTTATCTCCCTTCTTCTATCTCTGCTCTCTTTATATTTCTGGTTAGGCTTCAGCTGGGCCCTGACACCTTTCTTCAGTTTCTGTGCAGCTATACTCTCCGCAGCGCCCACTAGTTGATGTGGCTGAAGTGTTCCTATGGCTTATGGCTGTTGGTACCATCTTATGTGCATCTTATTGGTCTGCATGGAGTGCCAGAGAAGCAGCCATTGAGCAGGACAAGCTCTTAAAGGTCCTCTTAATCTTATATGTACACACACAAACACACAAACACTCTCTATCAGCCTTTAGGTTTGAGTTCTCATTTGCAGGGAATTAATTTGCAAACAATCTGATTTTTTCTTGTTCTTGTAGGATTCATCAGATGACTATCTAAACATAGAGGCCAACCATTCCAGTGGTGTGGTGGACATCAACACAGCATCAGCAATTCTATTTGTTGTGATTGCGTCCTGTTTCTTGGTTATGCTTTACAAATTAATGTCATACTGGTTTATTGAAATTTTGGTGGTTCTGTTTTGTATTGGCGGCGTGGAGGTGTGTTTTCCTTCACATTACAAGATTGTTTTGCATCACTCTGAGAAATTTTCAGCATTTTTAATTTTTGTTTTCCCTTTTTTCTCTTTGTTTTTGAGGCTGGTTATATTAGTTAAGAACTGCGGCCATAGTTGAGAATGTAGTTCAGTGTTCTCTTTCTTGCCTCCTTTTTTGTCCTTTCGTGTGCTTTGTTCCACTTTGCGGGCATGTGTGTTTGTGTGTATGCTTGTTGGTTATCACCTAGTTGACAATAAGCATTTGAGTTAAACTCTGAGGGAAAATAGCAAACCAGAATATCTTAACCTCTAACGTTTAAAGAGGATTTACAAGAGTTCAAAAAATTATGGGTACCTTGATCATTTTTAAATCATTTCCAAATAACCTCATAAAATCTGGCAGAACATATTGCTAATAGTATGAACTAATAAGTGATCCTTTGAGTTCAGAGGAAGCTGTTCTAGATGCTTCATCATATATGGAGGATATCATAAATATTTATAGGTAAACAAAATATGTCATATTATATTGTGAAATAAAACATTAAACATATTTTGATTCTGTGAGTAGGTTGACAACATATACGATATCTACATATAATAAACTCTTATCTACCTATTGTTGATTCAGTGAGAGTCATTTAAGGAGGTCCTCTTGGTTTTGTTTTTGACTGATACTTTGAGGAATGGGCCTCCCAATTTGTTCTTTTAGACTTCCCTTGAAGCATCATGAGGGCAGTCCTCTTTTATTTAGAGTATAGTGTTATAAGGAGGTATTAATATTTAGATAGAGAAACTACTGTTATATGGAGATAGTAATGGACTTGTGTGTGTGTGTGTGTGTGTGTGTATTATGATCGAATATTAATTTTGTTCTCTTGTTGTGCATCACAGGGTCTGCAAACTTGTTTGGTGGCTTTATTATCATGGTATGCAAAATCAGCTTTCTTATTTCTTTTATGTGTATTTTAACATTGAAATATCGAGGGAGAAACATCTTTAAGAAACGAAAAGGAATATCTATTCATATCCATAATCTACTTTACGATCATGACACTTCCAACGCCTTTTACTTGTTCTGCTATATTTGTGTGAAATCCTTAACTTCTGACTAATTTGGGCAATTGATTTGTCTTCCTCTTCATATAAAACGTCCACAGATTAAAGACTATAAGCTTGGAGAAACAGGGATAATAAGTGAAGCTCAAACCATGATAGTGGCATTCTCTTTCTTCCAATCCCCTTGTGCCCCAATAAGTTGATTCTGATCCTAAATTTACCAAAAAGAAATAAAAATAACTGAACTAAATAGTATATTGTTTTAAGTAGTGGGTAGCCGTGAATTTCACTTTTATTACTGCAAGCAATTTGATTTTTTTCTTAGCCAATTACTGTAAGTAGTAGGAAGTAGTACTCATTGTAGTAGTAATAATAATAATAAAATTAGAACTTTGAAAAAAGCAGTGATAATCAATAATATAATAAGCAGAATATGTGTGATGATGTGCACATTCTCATTATCTGTTTTGTGTAGGTTCTTGGAAGAATGACTAACTCTTAAGTGAATATAGTTTCAGATTGTTTCAACATGCTGGAGAGTCGTTTGTTAAAATACCTTTGCTGGGAGCTGTCTCATATTTGACACTGGGTGTTTCTCCATTTTGCATAGCTTTTGCTGTTGTATGGGCAGTTTTTCGCCATGTTTCCTTTGCTTGGATAGGTCAAGATATCCTTGTAAGAAAATTCTCTTTGTTGTTTTATATATTAGCTTTCTACATTTTTGTCTATTGGTATTTACTTGATCATTCAAGTCCTGGAAAAATATGGATTCCCTCCTCCTACCATTCATTCCGAAATGCGTTTGTTCTTCTGAAGCATCTCACCACCTGGCAAATTCAACTCTATAGTTTTGCCAGTTCCAATAGTATTCCAAGAATTATACTAAGATTTTCCCCAACTCTGAGACTAAGTTCATGCCGGTTGCTTATAATTCCACAATAGTTCCATACAATTAATTTAGATGATGTCAATGTCAAGCTTGCTTTCTGCAACTGAAAAAAAAGAGGGCAGATTTGACTCAGCACAGCCTGTGTTTTTATTTTTCTACATTTATGTGGATTCCTAAAGTAATAATTTTGCTTTGTTTTTCCCTCTTCTATCAGGGTATTGCGCTGATAATAACAGTTCTTCAAATCATACGAGTACCTAATCTCAAGGTGATTATCTAAAACTCTTTTTCTTTGACCCACTACTTGCTACTAAAGTACTGTGATTTCACGTCCTATAAAATGCTGAAATAGTTAGAGTTTAATTCTTAGTTTTTTTATACTAGTTTGAGATTGAAATTATGCACCGTTTCTGCTATCCAAATACTTTTTCATAACAAATGCTTAGTTATAAATAAGTTTGTTTGTCGCGGTCATTAAGTTTATGGCAAAAAGGGTGGTGAGGGAGACCACTTTTATTAGTGTGAGCTATCGCACAAAAATGACCTTGTTTTGTGTGATTGTATATATAAAAAATACACTCCCTCCATGTTGTGTACGAAAAGGGTGTTTCATAATTTTTCAAAACAGTGTTATTTTATATGACAGCTCACGCAAAAATGTGAGGTGTCTCTCACCTGTTATAATAGGATTTACTTTTTCCTTCAATAATATTTCAAATATATGCTTTATAATGTAGCTTCCTCCCTATAAATTGAACAGTAAATATTAGAAACACTTTGTTTTTGTGTGAAGTGCTTGTCATTCATTGTTCTTGAATTTGCTGGTGTCCAAGCATTTGGTGGTGGAAATAAGGCATGATATTGTTTCTTTGTTAGAATGAAACACAAGATAATCCTATAAAGATAATTTACTTTTGTTTTTTCAAATGTGATTACCATTGTACATCATTCTTCTATATTCATTTATCTTACAAATGTATTCAACATAATTTCTCTTTCTTTGATTAGGTTGGAACAGTTCTTCTCAGTTGTGCATTCTTGTATGACATTTTCTGGGTGTTCGTTTCCAAATGGTTGTTCCATGAAAGTGTTATGATAGTGGTGAGTAATAGAATTTTTTCGATCCACTGGCACACTGAATAAAGGGCTGATATTTGCTCCTCATGACAACAATCTTTCATTTTTCCGAAACAGGTAGCTCGGGGAGATAATAGTGGAGAAGATGGCATCCCAATGCTTCTAAAAATCCCACGGATGTTTGACCCCTGGGGCGGCTACAGCATCATTGGGTTTGGTGATATTATCTTACCAGGACTACTGGTAGCATTTTCCCTAAGGTTTGAGCATGCAATCGTTGCTAATTTCAATTCATTGTTGTGGTCTACTATTGCCTATTAGAATTTGGTGCTGGGATCCAATTCTATTTAGTCGTCCCAAACCTCTGGTAGTAAGTAATCCCCAGTCTTAGTTGATAGTGCTGGTCCTGCTGGACATAAATTACACTGTTGTTACAGTTAGTTGCTGGTATATATCTGTGCAACTACCTTTTCAGAAAGCAATAGAGAAAAAAAAGGGCAATAATTTCCAGTCAAACCAAATTGTTTTCTGCATTTGTAGGTATGATTGGCTGTCCAATAAGAATCTTCGAGGTGGATACTTTTTGTGGGCGATGATGGCTTATGGTTTAGGTATGACAAACACATTATATGATGATATGAATCAATATCCTCTTTTTTTAACGTGATTCACATCTATTATTTTCACCAAACTGCCTTATATATGTAGTTATATTACATAATTCCTACATTCTTACCTGCGGGAGAGACAGACAGAGAGACTGATCTAATTAAAGAAATACAAGTTGGTGATACATAGTGGATAAACATACAACAATCAAAATTATTAGTATTATATACGTTGGCTTCCTTGGTTCTGTAGATTGATTGCTACTGAAAACTGCAGGACTCCTCATCACCTATGTGGCACTGAATTTGATGGATGGGCATGGTCAACCTGCTTTGCTTTACATTGTGCCTTTCACACTAGGTATATTCTCGGGCAACCCATTTGTACCCACATTTTCATGTGTACTTGTCTGCACAAATTTTTCCATATGTTGGAAGAGTTGTCTATGTTTTGAGCATCATTTTCCTGATATTCAAAAGTTCCATTTTCTTTTTAAGTAAATTAGCACGCCCAGAGTTGAAGCTGCTTCATTATCGAGTTTTCTTCTGCTTCTAATGGTATGCATACATCATGCAGGCACACTCCTGATCTTGGGAAAGAAAAGAGGTGATCTTAAAAACTTATGGACAAGAGGAGATCCCGAGAGACCTTGCCCACATATCCGTCTTGAGCCCTCCCAGTAAACCAAACTTGTAATTGCAGTTTTAAGTCTTTGACCTTTTAGTATGCAAACTCCTATAAGGTTAGCTATATAGATTAGAACTGAGGTTGGAAATGTACTGTCGCAGCTTTATAGTCAATTTGAGATATTTTTAAACTTTAAAATTAAAATGATTCTTTAAAAAATTTATAAATGAGTAATATTTGTTAGATACTTCACTGTATTTATTTTTTTATTGATTAAAATTAAAGAATTTAAAAATATCTTTAAGTTGATTTCAAAAAGTCAATAACATAATATTTAATTGAACCCAAAATTTACTAACTTGGCTGGTAAAAACACATTTCATCATATATATCTTGCTAGAAAACAGGAGATTAATCATCGAGAAGAACTCAGAACTAAAATTAAATGCTTGTATTCTGAAGTGGTCAACCAAAACATTTTCCATTCTGACTTACAAAAAATATATATATTTCTCACGGTCTGATTGTGGTGGCTAAAATTCAACCTCACTGAATCTGGTCTTCTTTGTGTTCTTCCGCCGTGGCTTACCATGGCTGTGTTTGCAAATATAGGAGGTTGGATTGCAGATACACTTGTTAGTAAAGGTCTCTAGATAACAACAGTTCGTAAGGCAAGGATTTATATATTCTGCTACCTCTGCAAAAATGTTTTCTGATATCAAGCTATAAAAACTTTTAGTAGAGACGATAAAATTTCTTTCAATTATTAATTTCCAAGCTCAATTGGGCAGTTTAGATGTGATAATCTGTTGAGATATGCAATTCCAGCTTCTGGTTGAATAACTAAGCTGCAATCCTTCAATGTTGCAGATGATGCAATCAGTTGGCTTTCTGGGCCCTGCTTTCTTTCCCACACAGCTGAGCTGTGTCAGGACGGACACCTGCTTTAGCAGTGCCATGCATGGCATGCAGTGCAGTCAGGTTTGAGCTAATCCAGTAGCTCTTCGAGTTGAGATTCAATTCTGTTTTTGTCTGTTGTTTTCTGTATATATGAAGATGAGGACGCCATTTTTTCCAAACCTCTGGTTTCCATTTGGTCAAATACTGCAATTGATATGTGATGCTGTTATTTCTTGACAGGGACGGACTGGATGCATTTCCAATGTTTTATTAAGCCCAAGAGGAATTTCAGTTTTATTTAGTCCAATTTCCATTTTCCAGCAGCTTTATGAGAAGTATTAGAGTAACTTTCGGCAACTTTAATTCCAATGCAGAGTCAATTAGTCGGCAGTTAGAGTCTAATTTGCGTTGAATTTTCAAGCTAAAATGACGTGGCTTTAGAAGCAAAGTTCGGCAGCAACTACAATCCTAAACAAGCTTAGTTTGCGTCAAACATAAGAGAGCTATTTATTCCGGTTTTCACCCATAATCATTGTTAGAACGATCCTCACGACTATTACCTTACACAAGTGTACTGTGGAAGATCAAAAAAACAAAATTAGGGATTCGGTCATAATAAGGTACTACCACCTCAGGCAAGTGTGCTGTGGAGGATCAAAAAAACAAGATTAGGGATTCGGTCATAATAAGCTAAGTAAGATGTTCTTCATCTGTATTGGAACAAAAACTATACCGAAAAGGGAAGAAAGAAAATGCTAACTCGTTTATAAAAATCTAAAGTAGAGAATTCATCCTCTCACTAATTCTTAACGACTCCCCGCAAAAGGAGACGAGCATAATAGTTCTAGCAGAATATGTTAACATTATATAATGATATAAATGCAATTGCCAAAATTACTATCCAACTCAATTAGATCTACACCCCTATCAACAAATACACAAGAATGGAGGGAGGTGGTCAGGAATGGATGGTCAGAAACTTGGATGGTGCTTATGGTATTTTTAGGAATTTTATGTCTCATCTCTACCCGACAATTGAAATACTAAAGAATCGCTCCAAAATATGCTCTTTGATCAATGATTCACTGGCCACTAGAAGCAGAGATCTCACCTTATTCTCAAACCTGGTTGCTTAGTTGATTGACTAATTAACATTACCAAAACACTATAAGTCGATACATGCATAGAACAACGCAACGGAATATGATTAGACGGTAAACGCAAACGTGAATGGTTAGTTATTATACTAATGTCAACAAGATAAAAATCTTGAATTCACAAGGACGATAAAAGATCTCAAAGAGAAATCCATATAATTGTCAAAGACTATCTCAAAAAACTCTAAGATAACATATTTATATTTCTGAACTACTTTTCTACGACTAATTGAAAAAACTAAATAATTAAATTCTGAACTAAATAAAATTATCAAAACTAAAGTCCAAAACATAAACGGGCTAAATATAAATTTAAACTATTGAATATTCCTTAATAATAAATAAAAATACACAAAATATATTAAATCTCCACACATGCTAAAAATATATGGCAAAGAGGGCACTATTTTCAATGTTTTGTTGCCGAGTTGAGGACGCTTATGCTGTTGTTCCTGAGAATTTTGTGGGTGGCCTTTTGAAAACCTTCTAACAGGTTATCATCTTCTCCTTTCATTGTGTTGCAACTTATAAATGTGGTCATAGTTTCTGGGTAATTCACACCCATAACCTCATCTTAATTAGCTCATACAATGCTCCCAGTGCAAATGTAAACTGTCGAAGGAAACCTCATCTGAACCTTGGTACCCTGTAATTTCTGCTTTTCGACATAATTACAGAGCCATTTCATATTAGCACATACCCCTTGCATGAATTGAGGTTGTCATGAGCATGATTGAGATTTCCTTGATGATATTTTTATTTGTTTGGATTGAGATTGCAAAGGAAGAACTTTGAGAGTTCATAGCGCTCGTGTGTGTGTTTTTAGTTCATTGGAGCCGATAAAATTATTGTTGACCTTCTAATACTCTCCCTATTCCAAAATATTATAGATATATTTTTAAAACGCCGACTTTTGTGAAATTTTTTATTTTTCTCAACAAATTCGCAACTTTAGTTAAAAATGTCAGTAACACATTAATATTCAATCTATTTAAAATATAAATAATGGTATATTAATAATTTCATATCACTTCATATCATAAAAGTTCAAATGAATTTTTAATTTTGAAATGAAGGAGAGTAATTACTAATGTCAGAATAACTGACAAGTACTTGGGAGATAAATGTACCATTACTAAATTGGTGCTGGTTTTGGTGGCCCCCCTGTAGTGCAAACTGTTGTACCACTATTGTTTTAGCTTGAAGTAGGAGTTGTTCTATTTAGGAATCTTTATATAGTTTTGTTGCTAGAAGCTGTTAAAATACGAAGACTTTCTTAATCGATGTTAAAATACAAAAAAAAAACCATGAAGGGATTAGGGTAGCTGCAGTAGTCCCTAAAACAACTAATTCATTTATCATCTTATGCTCATTGTGTTGGGGATTATGCAAGAGTAAGACTTTAAAATTATCGGCGTTTGCATGTGCATAATTTACGTTTGAATTTTATTATTATTACAATTTGAGATCTAATAATATTTGATTTTGGAGTTGATGGGAATGAATTATACGAAAGAATTTAGGAGATGATATAAAGTGGAGATGTTAAAAAATAAGAGGGAACAAAATGTAACTGTTGTTGAAAGACGAAATAATAAGATCAACAACTAAGAGACCAAAAGTGCCCTCACAATAAACATCACCTAAAAAAAATTAAGGGAATTAATAAGAAACATACAAAGAATTGATAAGATTACGCGAGTAATGATAGACTCTTAGCTTCACAAAGTATGACAACCCTATTCAATTCTTCTGACCACAATATCTATCCCAATGAATAGAATGTACGTACAAGCCAAAAACTGATAATGTACGGAAAATAACTTTAGTCTATTACGGGCCATGCAAACTCACCGCAATCAAAGCATTTAAGCCATTCATGTGAAGTAGTACACCCCACCTCTTCACACCATGAAAACCAACTTCTGAATTCTGCATAATGACTCAGATTTATAGCCCATAATAAATTATCCAACCACCCCAACTGGCATATTTACCCCACCACCACCGGCATTAACACCGTCAACACCGCTGCATTTAGCGGAGAAAGACCCTTCATTTTTCCTAATACTGTTCAAAACTCCTGTTAAGTCCCTTTGATGCACATTGACCTTGAAGCCATACTTCATGAACAACGTGAGTGACATCTTTTGCTCAATTTTATGTTCCGGCACCACGGTGAGCCGGTGCCGGAGCAACACCGCCGCCACTATCGACTTCATTTGCAAATAGGCCAAATCCTTCCCCAAGCATATTCTTGGGCCGGCATTGAACGAGACAAACTTGTATGAGTCGTGCATTTCGAAACGCTTGCCATCCCGCGATAACCACCTTTCTGGCCGGAATTCGAGGCAATCCTCGCCCCATGATGAACTCATCCTGCCGGCTGAGTATATTGAATATGTGATTGATGACCCTGCGGGCACAAATGTACCGTCCGGCAGCACGTCATCGGCTACGACATGCTTCGAATCCTCCGGTACCGACGGGTACAGCCGGAGAGTTTCTGACAATGCAGCTTTAAGGTATACCAAGCAGTCGACTTCATCAAATCCTAATGGCTCCTCAATCCATGATGCCACGTCATCTCCACGTGTCTCCATCAGAACAGTGCAAATTTCACGTAAAACTTTTTCTTCAACGGTTGGATTTTGGATGATCAACCAGAAGAACCAGCATAGCGCAACTGATGTCGTGTCGCGTCCAGCTAGGATGAAGTTGAGTGCCACATGTTGCAAGAACTTGTCCGAGTAGGATTCCTTTTTCTTCATGAACCTTGTTAGCAAGTCATCATGTGGTTCACCAACTTTTGGCTGATTCATCAGTTCGATCTTACGTGTGTCGATGACATCGGACAAGTACTTGTACACATGTGTGAGGCTTCGGCTCAAGCTGACCTCCAAACCGAGCCTGAGCCATTTCTTAAGCTTCCATATAACTTTGGGGACAATCATCCGCTGCAGCGATGCCTCAGTGGCTCGGTCAAAAGCCGAAGCAAAGCTGTTGTCAGGTAGTCCGGGAGCTAGCGTTCGTGGGTCCTTCCCGAAAGCCAAGCCACATATGTTGTCAAAAGTGAGTCGAAGCAGGAGGTCCTGCAGATCAACCGGCTCCACTTCCAGCTGAGCTGTTTTCAGAATCGGGCAGAATCTATGCTTAATGGCTTGGTTCACCCACCGAGCCATGGCTTGGCGCAGTGTCCTGGTTGTAAACTCGAGGGCAGCTGTCTTCCTTTGGAACAGCCATGTGTCACCGTCAGAATTGAATATCCCTTTGCCAAGTAAATCATGAAACACAGCTTGCCATGTCGGACCCTTGGGGTAATTATCGAACCGGGTCTTCAATATGTGCTCCAAATTCTTCGGATCACACGTGACAGTCACAAGACCTTGCTTTCTTGCCAATAAGGGTATGGCACATATGCATGTCTGGTAAGTGCCACCACACGCGTTAAGATTATCAGCAATCCATTCATGCATCCGGTTACAATTCTTGATCAAGCCCGGTAAACTGCCCAATAAGGGCCAGACACGCGGACCCCTTAGCGACTGTGAGATGAAGGTGAACCATAGCAGGTAAGCAGAAACAGCAGTAAAGAAGAGTAAAACTATAGTAATATCCATAGTTATGTATCTATATATATATATTTGACTTGAGTTTTCCTAATGGAACTTCTTTTCTTGGAAAATAAGTTTTCCCAGAAAAATGAAGGCCTAGTCCAAGAGAGAATAGAAGGTTTCTTTATAAAAACTAAACTGAAATATCTAGTTCTTTTAGTTTAACACCGTTGTACGGACAACTAGGGTCAAGATAAGAAATGGACTGACAAATAACGATGGAGCAAGAGCAGAGAGAGAGAGAGAGAGAGAGAGAGAGAGAGAGAGTCAAAAGCAGATGAAGAAGAAACAGAGAGAGAGTATGAGATGAACAGAATGAAGCATATAGGGGATTTATAGGTAAGAAAATGTTGGAAGGCAATTAGTAAGGCCAGTCTGTTCCTTCAATTTTGCATCCTCTTTCTGATCGACTCTCTTTCTTTCCAACCATGAGATGCAATATCATAAATGCACTTGGAGGGTCGTTGGAAGATTTACGGTAAAAGGTGAAAATGTCATAGCTACCTACTAGTAAAACACGCACTAGCAAAACAAGAAACCACTCTGCCAAAAAATAGCAAGCACAATGGGCCTCCAAACCAAAACCATACGAACTGCTTACCTTTCAACTAATTTCTGCAGGCAGAGGAGCTGGGGCTCTTCAATGCTTTCATTGAAGAGAAATAAATGAAATTAGTTGAGACAACAGAGAGAGAGAGTAATAAATCAAAAATAATATAATATATGTGTATGTGTGTGTGTGTGTGTGTGTGAGTGTGTGGTCTGTGTGTGTGATGACTCGGGGTTTTTGTTTTTTAATCATCTAACTTACTAATTTCTACAAAATCATAAATGAAACATGGAGTTTGATCATGTCACAGCTCACAGGTAAGGGTTGGCTGAACAACCCACCACCAATTTATAGCAATAACTTAGGTTACGTGATTCGATTCCATCTTTATCCTTCTACCTCCACACTTCTAAGTATTATATATAACAGTTACACTAAGAGTCATCACCAGTGGTTTTGACCGTCTTCAATGCCAGAAAATCTGCAGTGACAAAATTAAACTATATTCTGTCATTGATTTTTGGATAAACCAAAGTCAACTATATACACTGCCAAACATATTTAGGAGAAAGGAAAAAACTTCAGCTGATTTTTCGTAATCCGAGCTGGTCAGCTGGCAATTCAGAGTTTATGATAGTAAAACATAAGCCTTGAAAAAAGAAGAATCAAAACGGCATTTGTATGGAGTGTTATGCATGCTTGTAGGTTAATCAAAATTTTGAATAATTTACAATAAATGCTACCACCAGTCTCTTAGCCATAGCCAACCGAAGGTGTAGCTTTAAATGTGATTTTCTAATTGATGACAAGCATGCAGCTTTTACTTGCGTTAAATTTTGATATGTCTGAAGAACTATATTCATCGAAAACACTTGTTGCTTGCCATACATGAATGATCAATTTAAAGTGTACCTAACTAGGAGATGAAAGCGATTACTACAGATTGTTCCATCCCAGTTACCTTGATGTTGTCTGAATTCTGATCACCTAGGTAGCACTGGCGCTCATTTGGCCACGCTGTCATTTAGACACAAACTGAAATACCCATTCAGGCTATACGAGATCAAGGAATAATTAGCTGGATTTAATTGAGCATTGCAAGTGAACTTGAATTACAATCATAATGATCCAACAAGGATAAGCCAAAAAGGATCAGAAATAGATTACAATGAGATTTTAGTCATTAAAGATACAGTTGCAGGTCCTCAAGCACTTGGTGCAAGGCAGCGGAAAATATGAAAGAATTTTCCACCATAATCAGCAAGGCAGAGTAACACAAGAGTTTTGTCTACCATTAATTAAATCCGCAACCCGCTTTTCCCAATAAATCAATATAATCTGAGTGCAGTTAAGTTTGCCCACCGATTTGATAGCATCAATAAAGTCATCCTTTATTTAACATAGTGGTAACCAAAATTTGATAGCAGTTTAGTTGCAACCAATGTATCCCATTATTCCCATGTGGTGGCATTTAACTTCCCTGCTATTTCCATCTAATGTATTATCTTGACTTCAATTCATTATTCTTTACTGAATCACCCTCTCTTGAGATTTAGATCAAGAACTCACCATCACCATTCATTCCATATAATTAACTTAACAATAGAGACATTCAGATTCTATATACTTCATGTATATAGTAAACAATGTACAGCCAACAGGGGTAAAATTGCATTTTTAATTATTCACAGCATTCAATAATTTGTACAATTTGTAGCTTTCAAGAATAACCCCATATCTCAAGGTAATTCAGGACTACAAAAATATCAACGTTTGAGGGAACTATCTAGCACAAACAATATTGCTAAAGGGTAGATTTATACAAAGACCATCACAGAATCCCAAAATGATAGAACCAACATTGATTACTAGGATCAAACCAAACTAGAAAACCCACTTGAAGTCAATATAAAATCTCTATATCACTCACTAATATATATACATTGTAGAGTTTTGGCTCCTGTATTCACTCACTGTACCCCTTCTCTTGTGTTGCTTACAACTGAAAGAATATTCATTAAATTAATAGCAAATAAATTTCAAACGGCCTCTCAAGATGCAGATCTCCAATTTTATTTTCTCTTTCTTTTCTTTGTCCATGTTTGTATCTTAGGTTAGCTGTCACCATACCTTTAAAGTTTGTCAGATTAATGACCTCTAGTATTCTGTATAGTATTTTACACCAACCTCTTGAGTGATATAAATTCTTTGTTGACATTTACAGTGAATTAGTGCTGTATTGATAAATGCATTTTAAGCCTAATAAAAACATCAAATTCATCTAAATTAATTTAACTCAGTCATAACAATTCTAATGTTCCAGGAAGCTTCATGAGAGCACCAATACTCTAACATGCAGTGAATTACCTAGCAAAATCCAACAAGCTATTGCTACTTAGGAAAATAAAGTTTTTTTAAAAAATTATTTCAAGTCTACCATAATTTTTTAATTTTTTTTAAGTTTAACTAAAACAGCATGATTTCATCAATACTAGTATTGATATTAGTAACCAGAATATGCATGGACTGTATAAGGGTGCATTCTTACAGTGTTGTAGAAAAAATGCCCCAAAATAAAAAAGAAGACAGCAGCTTTGAAGGGAGAAAATATCCCAATATGCATCTGCACTGGATGACTGGAACAAATAGTCGCTGAAGAAAATTAATCAGAAACAGTTAATAGTTATTAATTTGCTAAAGATTGAAAACCAAAAGCTAGTACGGTGAAGTAATCATGTGTCCATATCCGGGTAACCATCTATTGCTACCTTGGACTTCATATTTGTTATAAACATTCAATCTATTGCTACATTGTACAAGTAATCATAGTTCCTGGAGTAATTGTAATATCAACAACCGCCAAATTTTAGCTTTTTTCATTTGTGCAATTGTACCTAAAGCACTTTTGTAACGCTACCAAACACTCTTGAACACAAGAGGCTGACACTATATTAAAAGCGAATTGCTATTTTTCACAAAAATAAAAAATAATAATAATAATAATAAATCATTACTTACAAAAAGTCTATCTTACATAAATAATAGGTGGGTTTCACACATATAAAGAGAGAAAGTATAAAAATTGTTAGAATTTAAGATCGAATAATAACACAATCACACAAAATATTAGATAAAGAACAGAAAAGTAAGAACAAACCATATACACAGGTTCACCAATTTGGCTAATCTTGCTTGTCTAACGTATTCATTAGATGTCACAAGTTCTATAATGATTCACACATTAAACAATTGTTTTTATAGTCACTAGAAAATCCTAGTTGCTATAATATGGGCTCAAACCCAATACATTAGTAAACCAAAGACTGCCCTATCGTAGTGACCATTAGTCGAAACCGCATAAATATGAGTCAATCCCAACAAAAATAAATCGTGGGAATAGACCTCTCCTATTGAAAAGTCTTAAATTTGCATCTGAAAAGGACTAAAATTTAGGTGTTACCATGAAAGCTTATAAAGCATGTCCTGAGTTAGGTTAATCATTATCCCAAGCATCAACAATTGTGGAATTACACTTTTGACATGATTGTTCACGCTAGGGAGATGTGATACTGCCCAAAAAATAAAACCTCCATATCTAAAAAAATCAAATAAAACAAAGTTACAGAAGGCGTATGGCGAAGAAAAAATAAAGAAAAAAGACAGCAGAATCTATGATCAAACTACAATAAATTTGAGAAATTTAGACCTCAGTCAGTTTCAGTCCATGCAAAGAGTAAAACCTCAGTAAGACCTCGACTTCAACTGCTGAATTTGCTATTGCCTGAAAACAGAAAAGGAGAGAAATGTTTACATACTTTAGACAAACGTGCAAATATTAAGATATCACCAACACCACATATTCCTCACCAGCTTTTCTAAAGCTGTCAAAATGCAGAGGAACCACAAACAACCCAGATATATCATATGCCCACAACCGTTGCCAAAAGTTGAAACTGCAGCTCTGTATCACCATCAAGGTGCTCTCTTAAGTCAGTGGCCTGTCGTATTATATTTGTCTCGTACTGGATATGGTCACAATCCTTATGGTCTAAAGTTGTGACTCACAACTACCTCAGTCACCATCACCATCACCATTTCCATCGCTGATATGTGAGCATCACTTCTTTATAGCAAGAAAACCCACAATTTTGCTAGCAAGGAGACTGAAAAACTTGATTTGAGAAACTCTCGCCAGCTAGCATCTATCCATTTAGTGGACAGAATCAGAGCAAATAGAAGTTGGTTGATTGGTTTCATAATGTAATAAATATGAGTAGCTAATAATCTGTCACTACAGTAGTCTCATTAAAATTATTTGGTTGATAACCTGACCATTTACACAGAACTATGCCACGAGAACAATAAATGTCTTGGTCACAAATGGAGTTCATGTACAACTACAATATGAGCTAAACGAGCACAGAAGCTTCAGCTAACTACTATTCTTTGATCTTGTAATGATAGGTTGCTCAAAGTTGAAGTAGGATTAAATCCCATAAAAAAAATATTTAAAATCTGATACTGAACTTTAGTAACATCATATGGAACTATCCCTCAATACAAAAGGGAAACGAAATCCTTATGCACTCCACAATTCATATACGTGAGAAGAGCTGACCCTGCTTAACTAGGTAGCTGAGCCCATATTGCAATCTCCAGCCACATTCCAATGGGCTGTGCTGCTGTGGGCTGTAGCCAGTAAAGTAACTTGGGTGTTGGTCCTCATGACGGTTTCAAATCCACCAAGTTCAACTACAATCAGGCCCTTTGACACCCCCAATATCACACCTAGTGCAAGTATAAAGGGCGCATGCCTCTACTTAAAGCAGGAAGTAGATTTGAAAGTAATACAAAGAATATGTCATGGGCCACATGCAAACACTCCGCACACTGTATAATATTGTTAACAATAATCCTGAATAGTCAAAATTAAAGAAGTTTAATGCATCTTCATGCAGTTCTATGGACAACATTGTTCCAATTATTTCAAAAGATTTAGCCAAAGCCGAATTCACAGAATATTCAATAACCTGAATTTGTTAATTACTATAATAATTAGGCACTGAATCATAATAAAAAGTTAACAACCATTTTTGAAAGTTGTGGTGAACTAAGACATAAAGTGACGAACACAATCAATGGTAAGTACTACTTTGACATTTAACAAATAATAAGATGGCACTAAATTTGTTCTTTTCCAGCACCTTTCCAGTTTTGATGCATTCAATCACTGCCCCTGGTTACAACTTCGTCATAAACCACAAGGTCCACAACTACTCAAAAAGTGTAAAATCATGGAGACCAAACTGACAGTTTCGGGATATCACCTTTCTTTTCTTCTCTTAAACTCCCTTTGTAAAATGGGAGATTAAATTTGGAAAATCAAGCAGCTTTCCACATTGTAAATTATCGTCTGTAAAAGTTCTTTGAAAGAGGAAACTTCAGGCTCCTTGCCACCTTTCGGCATTACATAAATTATAAGATGAATGAAGGAAACAGATGGATCTTGATTTACTACTACGAGAGAATATGGTAGAACTTAAAGGTTAGGAATTCAAAAGATTACCTTCAAAGCAATATTTTCACCTACTATAGATCTGTACCAAGTTGAGCCTTCCAATGGCCAGCTGCTACCTTTGCTTATAAAGTTAGCATTGCAAAGACTGGCTAGTTGCAAAAGTACATTGGACATTAATCCACCATCCCCAGTTTCACCTCCTAACCCATCATTTCCTTCTTCATCAAGTGAATATTCTGCAACAGGTGTAAAACACTGAAATATGGCTAATAGACTCTCCAACAGGAAAGTTCCAGGTCTTTTCATGAATAACTCTTGTTCTGCAATCTTTTTCTGCTCCATAGATTTGTCAGAGACCCTGAGTAGGAACATCAATGGAGAGAAATGTGATTTTCTTACAGGTCCATGTTAATTGCAACAATATACTGTTGTACCGAAAACTATAAGCTCTTTAAATCCCTCAGGAAATGAGTCAGTTAGGGAGAGTACCAGAAATATTAATCTGCATTTAAATGTACTTGACCAAAAAAAATTGTTCTAGGTTCATCTGTTTTAGGAATATTATATGTTAGTATCTAAATCTGCTTTGAGATTAAAATGAAAATGATGAAAAGCATATGCATCTAACTCATTTCATTCTAATTAGAACACCCAAATCATCACTTGACAAATACTGTAAAAATGTATTCCTTGGTTTCTCTAAACTTCAGATATATAATAATTGAAAATTATGTTTTAAAAGCACTTACTTCCTCTTCCGTTTCCGATTATCAGAACCTCCAGTTGAATCAAACAGCGAAGCATCAACGGTAGCTGGGTTTCTTGAAGCTAGGAATGCAGAAATGAGAAGATACTTTGCACATAAAGACATACGGAAGTCTAACTCATCAAAGACTTCAGAAATCCACAATTTATTCCCACTGACTATCCGCTTAGCTTTGTCCTTGTTGTCTCCAGTGTCATGGGAAGGATGGGATGGAATCCTAAAACACTCTTCAGTGAAGGAACTATATGTTGCTGAAGATAGCTGAATAACCTTCTCCTCATTTCTTCATTAGGAATAACTGCTGAGTCATTTAAAGGTTCACAATATATTTTAAACAATTGAGAAAAAGCAGTAAATAATTCACCCACCGGTGTTGCAATCCGATAGAAGGGATTCAGTACCAAGCTGTTTAACAAGAAAAGGAAAATATTTCCAGTAATCAAACGATATAGAATAAAAGATCAAAATGAGAATATTTGAAACAAAGGATTGATGTGCTTACTCGAGAAAAGAGGAATAAAATTTAGTGTTCTATTGATTTCTCAAGAAAATTTGACGAAGATCATCTTCTGTATAATCAGGAAAATAAAAGGGGATGGGCTCTGGGTAACCTGTATCTGAGTAATAAGTATCAGGTGAGGTGCATCTGATAAAAATCAGACCCACCTAAGGCAATACGCTTAAACAAAATATCATAAAGCTTAAACAAAAAAGGCAATACGCTTAAACTCTTGTCCCACTCTTGAACAAGCTCCAAATTATCGATTATCAAATAAACCATCTTTCCATTTGCTTGTCTCACTGACTTCTTTGAGCTCGACTTCCTCAAATTTTCGTTGGGACTATTTATCACAGTAACAAGAACATCTCGCGGAAAATTAACAGAATCAGACGGCTTCTCGCATTGCTTTGCACTCAAATAACCATTTTGCCTTCATTCTTCCTATGTAGCAGAAGTTGACTGATGATAGACTAGAATAACAACCGGGGATTGTAACAGTCAAGACAGCTCGCATAAACAAATGGGTGGTTTAAGTGTCTGAAAATCTGTAGAATACTGCTTGTTTTTCCATTTGAAACACCTCCATACACAAAGATTGGAATCATTTCAGGATTCAAAGGACCCAAAAGGTCTATCAATTCAAGAATCTGAATACGCCTACCAGGAAGACTACAAATCAAATCATTAGGGTTCAAGGGTTTATCCCCAAACCCGGTAACATCAGGTGTCAAAGGTAGGGGATTACCATTTTTGGTTAATTCTACAGCATTGCTCAAACTGGGGGTGGAGGATAATAATCTGCTAGTAATTTGTGGAGTTTCCTCTTTACCCATTTCTTTAATTGTGCTCAAAATGCAAAATTCCTTGTTAACTATAAAAACCCAATTTAGACACAAAGATTAAAACATTACATCTTTGAATTTTTGTTTATATGAACCACTGTTTCTGATAATTGCGGAAAACAGTTTTTTTGGATGAAAGGTTCATGATAGCATGGTATACTCAGTTGCCACTTACATTTGGTATGCTATAAACTATATTGTCCAAACAACAATGACATGATTTTTGTTGGATTGAATTCCTCGGTATTTAAGGGCATTTAAGTTGGTGTAATATCAAAACTAAAGCAGATACTGACGGTGGTGGTGGTGGATGGCAGACGGCAGTAGTGGTGGTGGTGATGGAGGGTGGTGGAAAACATAAAACACCATTCATTCACCTTCCCATTCTCATTCCATCATCTCCAACGTAAAATAAAATAGAGAAAATAAGAAATGCTACGAACACAAAAAATTATAGTATAAAAAAAGAAGAAAAATAAAAGGCAAGACCTAAATATTTTACACATTTTCATTAATATGCAATACGTAAATTCTATTATTGGTACACAATTTTTTGCGTATAATTTATACACATAATATTATCATCGGATTGGCATGTTCTCATTCCTAGTTCACTAATTCTCATCTCGGTTTAGTATGTAACTAATAGGATCAAATGATTAATACCACCAAGTACACAACATCTTTAACCACAACTAGTTGATACGTACAAGTCTTGTGAAAATATTTTATGTTAGGCAACTCAATACCAAGCTTCAGATTTGGAAAGCACGTTTTTCTTTCCATGGAATTGGAAACAAAATTTAGTTAAAATTTGAGTTGCCACAAAATAATACCATCAATTCCAATTTCATAACTTGGTATTGAGTTGCAAAAGCTACAAACCAAATTCACAAATGCTAAAAAGTTGGAACAAAGTTTTACGTATGAAAGAACACCCAAAACCAAAACAATTGCTGCATAACAAGCAAATATTAACATGTAGCTCTGTAACGTGTAATAAGAAAAAAATAAGGTCAGGTGCCGCCTCTGATTGCAGAACCAGATCGGTGCCCACCCACAATCACTTCTTTTAATCGAGATAAGGGGCTCAGCATCTTGCCCATCTTCTGCATATTACAAGGAGGGATAAAATTACTAAACAGTTAGCTTGAGTGTAAACCACATAAAGGGTTGCAACTAACAAAAAACAACGAAAATACAATACATCGTGTTAATAATTAAGGAAATTGCAGAATCTGAATTGACTAGGAGCCAACAGTTACTCTAGATATATAGTTAAGCAGATGACTTTGAGATCTATCCATGTTCTCCATAATGAACACCATAATCTATCTATGCATGCAACATTTACTGCAATGAAAGAATGTTAATCAGTTGGGAAACTGATAATGAGAAGCATTCCAGAAATGAAAAAAGCACTGAATTACTCGTTCAAATTCTAGGTTCAGAAATAAGAACCTCTTGGCTTGTTTAAAGTAAGAAAAAAAATGCCACAGGGGGATAAATATTATAAATATTTGCTTGTTATGCAGAAATAAGAACCTCTTGTACTGTTCACTATTTTATAAATATTATAGAGAGAACTAGATAGAAAGAGGGAGGGAGAAAAACATAGAAAGAAGAGTGAGCTCTTCAACTCAAAACGAGATGCTTTGAGTATATTATTTTTAGCTCAAACAAAAAGTGCATGGACAGAGTTTATGCGGGGGAGACAGAGATCTATGTATATTATATATATACAGAGAGAGAAAAGAGAGATCCTGGGAGGAAACCAAATGACTATCTCCAGCCAATTATGAAACAACTAGTGATATCTGAATGTACAATGACAATGTTGGCGGGAGAATTAGAACTACAACAAATAAAATTTACATGATGCGGATATATAACAGGAAGACTATGGAGTTATAAAGTTGTCCACAATGACAACCATGATAGTTCTTCAAAATGAAGGTTATCAAACAATTGCTACATAATTAACTATTCTAAGAAAGTTGAGCTTAGCTGAATGAGACAAGAGAATGCTACCCATCTGGTGTAGGAAGCATACACATTAGACACACTCATATTAGATATGTAATAATACGTATTTGGACATGGATCGCGATGGACATGCTAGGATACTCATTGAACATGCAAAAGCATGTGGACACTTTTGGGATAAGCTCAAAGTGTAGAATGTTGCAAAATGAAACTAAGAGCTGGAAAGCCAATTGAGCCAACAGGCAGAAAAGACTTCCTTGCCAATTTAAGATCTCAAAACATTGAATAAGAAGACTTTATATACTTATAAAACATACATACACATTAATTTTTAGTCTATCAGTACCTTATATATCCCTTGCTACTTCATTTCAATGAGAACAAAATTGAGATTGTCAGGATGCAACAGTACCATGAATTTCTATAATCGAATGGCATCACAATGTGCTAAAATTAAAATTAATGTGTTCTCTAACTTATCAAAAAACAAAAATAATGCCTTCCTAATCAATCCAATAACATACCTCATCATTAATGCCGGACTGCCACTTCTGTTGCAAAATCTGCCACCTTTCATGCTGCCATCTCTGGCCAAGAATTACAAGGCCCATCACAGCTGCAGCAACAAAAATAGAACATACAGTATTTGCCTCCTTTGCATGAGCATACAAAGAAGAAGCTCTTCTCTTCCACCAAGCTTCCCAAGAATGGTGAGAAGCATCATCTATATCTTCATCCATAAGCTTCAGCAATGGTAACATATCTGAATCTGAGCCTTCTTCAGATGGATCAACTGGTTCACTAATTGTTCTGTTCTCCTCTACTATGGTTGATCCACTCATGGTTGCTTCACCATGGACAGAACTATAATTCACAGTGCTATATATACTCTGCTCTTTATCTAACAAATTGAGCCCTTGTAAGGTCATGCCTTCTTCAAACTCTGTACCACTAATGGATAAGCTCTTACCTTTCTCGTCAACAAACTGAATTCCAGGGAAGTCATCTGACATATTCAAAGCTGTAACATCCCAATTTTCTCCATCTTTAGTATTTGATCTATCCCCTTCCTCTACAACAAATTCAGGAATTGTATCTTCATCTCCCTGTTCATCATCAGTAGCAGTTTTTTCTAGTTGCAAAGGCAAACTCTCATGCTGACTTAGTGGAAATACAAAGTGACGAGACATAAACATCGCCTCAGAAGTTTCCCCTTTATTCTCTCCAACCGAGTCACGCTTATCATCATCATTCACCTTTACCTGATTCGGACCAGGAGCAGCAGCATAAGCTGATGCAGTGAGAGATACAACTTCCCACTCATTCCCACGCGGAGGAGCTTCACTCCTTTCATCATTATCTGCCATCCAGCAGAGTATCAAGTTTCCAGACTTCTAGTCACCCGCAAAATATAAAGAAGGAATGTAGTTAGAGAGGAAATGTAAAAATAGCAAGAGATATTTGAATGATTAAAAACAGAAAATCTTAGGCATAATACTGCTTTTCCCAAACATAATTTGCGCAAGAAAGCATCACACAGACAAAATTTTGAAGAAAAATAGTTGATCAAACCAAACTTTTCTCCAAATAAAATGATAAAGAAAATACTAAAACTTCACTTTCTTTCCACCAAATTTTACAAACCAATCAGACAAGTTTTTGTCTCTTCCAATCAATTTTAAACATATGCCAACAATTCTCCAACTATCTAACAATAACAAAAGGAAAATGATTTATATGTCGACAAATTTATAACCAAATTGAATTGCAACCAAGCCTATGCTAATATAAAATAAATTAATTTAACAATTGAACTCTAATACACATGGACAAGTCTACATACACAACATCCAAACACAACACCAAACACTATATCTATTTTAACTATTAAAAAATAGGGTATCATATTGAAATTCGCGTCATATCTCACTTTTTAATGATTAACATATATATATATGGCGTGGGTATTGCGTTTGGATGGTGTGCAATTATACTTATTCAATAGGCATTTAACAGTACACAAAACAACCGACATATATATCATTTACTTTATTTCCAACCAACAATCAATAAGACAAATAAACACAGATCCAATCACGAATCATTAGAAAACATGTAAAAAATCGACAAAATTCAGCCAAAAATGATTGACGGAGAAAATTAAACAATCAGAAACATATATAAATCACAAATACACAATCAAATAATAATAGTTTTGTCGGTTAAGACTGAGTACTTACAAAGAGAGAGAGAGAGAGATCGGAAATGCTCCTCCGGTTCAATGATTGAGAAAAAACTCTGTCGGGAAGTGTACAGAAGAACGGGGAGTGTCTATTTATCGTGGGATTTATAACGGGATAAAGGAAACCGGAAATGCCGGTTAAATTTATAGCACTGATCAGTTGGTCTGACTGCAAGTTGACGGCGTCGTTTAAAAGCTTCGTAAAGTGGGGCTTGTGATTCCCGGTAATTAAGGTTGCGTGTCAGGAGAGAGATGATCCATAAACAACAGGATTAATTTTACAATAAAAATATTTCTTTTAAAAATAATGGAAAATATTTATGCTTGCAACTAAAATATGTTATTTTTTGTTATAAAGAGATTAGTTAATTAATTAATTGTGTGTTTATACTAATTTAGAGACCACGACATTGACATCAAATGTGATATTTTGGTGATAGATTTTTTTCTTTTCACTAAATTAAGGCACCCTCCAATTCTTCTCCGACCACTTTAGAACTACAAAAATTAATACTCCTCTTGTTCTATAATAAACGTTTTAATTTAATTTTTATAATTAAATTGATCATTTTTAAAATTAATCAATCTTAAAAATATTCAAGATATATGTTGAGAGATTATAATCATTATAAATTATAAAAAAAATTACTACCAAAGTCAACTTTTGTGATTTAAAAAAAAAATTATTATTTTTATAGCTATTTTTGATATTTTCACAGTTAAACCGTTTCTATAGCAACGATCAAAATTGTCGTTATACATCTATAGCAATTGTTTGACTGTGAAAATATCATTTTTTTTTTGAAAATATCAATTTCCTTTAAAAATTATATATAAATATTTTTAATTGTTAATTTTGAAGATGATCAATTTAACCATTAAAATTAAACTAGAACGCTTATTATGGGACGAAGTGAGTATATTTTTGTTACAACATGTACAAAAACTCAAAAAATTATAAGGCTTAAAGGTATATCATTCTTCGTGTTTGCTACTAAATTTATTTAATATGAACTGAACAACTTGTGAATAAAACTTTGCTCGACTAAGCTCTGCATAATTGTTTGTTACTAGTTTAACAAGTTGAGCTCAACCAATTTTTTTGTTTACAAACATAAACTAATCAAACTCAAGTTATACCGAGTTTGACTCTGTAACACTTCAATCCCACATCGTAATATGTGATATACTTGAATGTATATATAAGAAGACTCAAGCAGCTATCACTATTATTTCCAGTCATGATCTTTTGATTGAATTTGTGGTGGGTCAAGATGAGCCAATAAGATATTATTATGCTAATGATTTAAGGTTCTGTTATGATGAATTTGATTCGATTCAAATTTAAAATTTGATCTAAGAATTATTCCAAACTCAAATTTTGATTCGGGTCGTTACAGACTCGCATAAAACTTGATTAGTTTAGTAATATTTATTATAATTTTAATATTTTTATTGTAAATTAGAAACTAGAGTTTGACTTAACTCGTTGAGCAACTTTCGTGAATAACTTACAAATCCCTTGTTTATTAAACGAGTTGAATTCGAAAATCATATTTAAATTTGTTTAAAAACTCAACTTGTTTAACTTTTTTATCTTTTTTTTATGTGAGTTCAACCTCGTTAAGTTAAAATTCCACTTCTAAAAATTTCAATCCATTTGGTAGGTGTAAGAGGTCAAGGCTATAAAAGAACCAAATTGTTCGTGAAACATATTCAGTTTAATAAGATTCGGTTTGGCTTAGTCATCGAATTGAGTTCGTATAAGGTTTTGAGTTCAATTGACCGATCGAACATGTTCACAAACAATCTGGTTCGGTTCGACAAAGTTCGCAAGTAGTTTGACATCAATTCGCGAACTGTTCATGAACCGTTCGAGTTTGATTGTTTTATTTGCATTTTTATTATTATTTAAAAAACCTCTCGATGTTGATTTTAAACGAGTTATGTATTTATGCTTTCAGTTTCAAAATTTTATTATCAATCATTATTAAATTTGTAAATATCATTTGTTTATTTGCAAATGATTATGATAAATATTTATATTAATAAATAAAAATGTACACTTTCCCACCCGCAATTTAATATATTTGTTAAGAAAATAATTCATGAATTTGAGCTTAAGAACAAAACTTTTAAATTTTTAGTTTCAACTTATATTGACCGTAAAAAGTAATAGAGTTTTGAACAACTATATAATAATTTAATATTATGATAATATAATTATTTTGTGACTTATATAAGGTTATTGTAATAATTGTTATGAAGATATTTATAATTTAATATGATATTAAATAAATGATATAATTACTTACATTAAATCAAGATAGATATATACCAATACTTTCACTAATAGTCTTTTTTTTTTATATTAATATATATATACACACACACACACACACATAACCATTATAAGTGTCACTAACCATCATAGCTATCACTGTGCAAATATTGAGTATCAAAAATTTCAAAATTAAAAGTATGTAGAGTGATTATTTTGTATATATTTATTAATTGAGTAAATTTTAAATGTTGTGGTGTTTTATTTTAATAAGAGGAGTACTTTTTATATTTTTGAATGTGTTTTATTTGTGATTTAAATATGTTTATGATCATTTAGTATGTTCGAACAAATTTGTGATTTAAATGTGTTTACGAACATGTGTATGTTTGCAAACTTGTCCGAATTTGAATGTGTTTGTTTGTGAATATGTTGATGTTCTCAAATATGATTGAGTTCGAATATATTCGCGAGTTATTTACAAACACTTGACGAATTAAACATACAAGTGTTCTAATTCGATTGTGTTACACGAATATGTTCGAGTTGGATTCATGTAACACTTTAGTTCCATATAATTTAATATAAGATATTTGGATGTATATATAAGAATACAAGATGTTATCATTAATACATTCAGTCATGACCTTTTGAGTGAATTTATGGTCTTCTAAGATAACCTTAGAAGATACTATTAAGAAAGTATATTGGACATTATTGTGCTGTGATTTAATTCGGACTCGGTATTTGATGGCAAAGCGCTGGCCGACTATGGAGGAAATAGTACCGACTTCGACTGTGTGTGTGAGAGAGAGAGAGAGATGGGGAATTTTTATGCATTGGACTTTGATGAGTTATATGCGATAGCCATGGAGAGGTCTCTCTTTCTGCTCTTACTGTCCCGTTCCTTTGTATATAAATAGATTTGCAGATGATGGCTTTAGGCCTAACAATGTATGTTCTAATTTGATTCATGGTTACAAATTTTAATTTTATTTTTAGATTGATGGGTTTTGAAATTGGCGATGCTTTAGCTAGTGGGTATAATATCTATATCTTAATTTGATGTTAGCATTTTTCTAATGCTGAATGTAGGCTGCTAAGGTGAGATGGCCCGTCTATTTGAAACTGTGGATTCGTCTATGGAGGCTTGGATTGTTGGTCATTCATTATCTTTCACATTTCTTGATTTGTTTCAATATAATTGTTTTTTTGGTCAAATAACTATTTTGTCTGCAATTAGTAACCTGTATCTGAAAAATAATAATAATCAAAAGGGAGAAAAGACGTGCATAACTTTATTTTATTTTATTTTTTATATTTGTAATAGAATTAAATTTATTTTTTATATTTATACTAAAATCAATGTTATATTAGTGAAACTTTAGTGATAGACTGATAGTTATAAAAACATTTTTAAATTGAAAATTGATATTTTTATAACAGATTTTAATATTTAGCGATCGTTTAATTATCGTTATATATCTATAACAATATTTTTATTATAAAAATATTAAAATTTATTATAAATTTATCAATTTTCTTTTAAATTATAATTCGAACTTTGACGAAATTTTGGGACTTAATAGTAATTTAATAATTTAAAAGGATAATATTTAACATTATGCGATGATCGTAGACGAAGACAACAATAATGATAATGATAACAAGGTGGACGAGGATAGTTGTAGATGACGACAATACTTATGAATGAATGAATGATAACAATAATAGCAGTGGAGAAAGATACTCGTAGATGACGACAACGATGAAGAATAACAATGATAGTGGTGGATGGGGATAGCAATGGTGAACACTCTTAGTCGAGATTCGGAGTGACTAGCAACCTTGTTTTAAAACACCGAGAGATTATGTTTGTTTTAAAAAAAAATATTTAAAATTAAATTGTTTACTTTATTTTAATATTTATTTAATTTTTTAATGATGAATTATTAATTTTTTTTTAAAATAATTTAAAATAATATTAATTTAATATAAATAATCTAATTCAAATATATTTTTTATAAATAAACATAACTCGAGTGTTTAATTTTCAAGCTTAATTAATTTGTTAAAATTTATATAGTGGAATTTAATTTAATTAGGTTCGAGTTGAATGAGTTTTAATGTTTTGATGTTCAGATAGTTAATTTGTTTATACCAGATCAAATTTGTCTAGTTTCAAGATTTTTCTCATAAACATACGTTTATTATTATTATTAAAATATAAAAAATTTATGTTAATTTTAAGTTTAAAAATAGAAGAACACTATTTTCACACGAATTTTTGATATTCTCACATGCAGGTGTGACTCACTTTATTCTCACGTGAGAGATTATCATGTGAAAATATTTAAAAAATAGGTGAAAATATCAGTTTCTTAAAAATATTTTAAGCTAATTTCATAAAGTTAATAATAATCTTATATTTTGGTATATAAGAAATTTATTAAAATTGTAATACAACTCTATGCGTTGTATATATAGTAATTTATTTATATATTTTTTATTTCCTATTTTTCAAGTAAATTATAAATACGGTTATACTAAATATTTCCCATTCGCACAGATTATTCTCTAAAATTTTGCAACATAAACAGAGCATAAAACTCAAAAAAAATAGAAATAACAATTTATTTTGTTAATGAAATACTTTTGTAATATTCCCGTCTTTATAACCATCCGACCTTAGCTCAGTTGGTAGAGCGGAGGACTGTAGTTGTTCAACAGAAATCCTTAGGTCGCTGGTTCGAATCCGGCAGGTCGGATTTTGTTTTTATTCTTGTTTATGACTAATTTTCTACCAAAATATTTTTATTTTTTTACGGATTATTACTTTAACGACGTTTACAACGATATAATTATTTACTATAAATTTTATTTTGTCAATAAGTATTTGTGACGAATTTTAATTTGTTGTTAAATATAACATAGAGGAAGTTATGCAAACCGACAGGAGCATGAAGACTTAGATTTTACCAACTTCATACGTTGATGATTAATTGTTACACTTTAAGTGTTTTAAAAAATGCCACATAGAGTTTGTTCTGATATGTCACATAATTGTGAATTTGCAGGTCTATATTCTTTGTTGATTTTTTTTTACTATACTTTATTTATTTAATTATGTCAATATAAATTCTAATTTTGCATCTTTGAATTTTTTCTAGTTGACATATTTTGAAGTATGTTTAATTTTGACTTGATGGTTAATTTAATACAAAAGAATTTTCAATCTTAACAGATCGATTGATTTTATTTTTAAAATTCGGAATCAAGATTTGCCTACCTTTTTTTTTATTTATTTATTTTTTATACATATTTATGTGCACCAGCTCTGTATAAAAATTACATGCTCTTGCTATATTTCCTGGACTCGTGCATTGCCTCTTTTGTTTTTAAACATCGAAATGGCTGACAGAGTTTTGTATATTCAATATAACATTAGCAATTCATAGGAAATTATAGATTTATTATTAATATGCATATATGTATATATAAGTGCATTATGTTTTTTAATATCTATGAAATTGAACTAGATCATGTTGTCAATAAAATGTTTCCTTCTCTCTAGCCCTTTATCAATTAAGAAGTCCAGAAAATTTTAATGTTTATACTTAATATTTTTATCTCGAAAATAAAGCGATTAGAACATATGGATGCAACGCAATCGTCTAAAATCATTGACAAATTATATTGTGCACAAAAACTGTTTAATATATATATAATCAAATCTAACAAATTAGCCCGTGCTTTGCACGGTCTATCTAACTAGTTAAACATAATATTCCAAATTAAACTTCTCATAATAAAGAACTAAAACATCACAAATTAAACTAATTTCGAACCCCGTATTACTTATCCATTCACTTGGTCTGAACAAACACTATTACTCTATTTAGAGAGAGTAATTTTATGTGCATAATTATGCACAAATACTTTTATCTCATGAATTGGATAGTGAAAAATTGATGTAAGCAATTAATAAATTTTATTAATAATTCAAATAATTGAACTCACACAATATTTTTGTTCTAATCTATTTGTGCACAAATTGAATATCTAAAAAATAATGTAAAAAGTTAATAAAGTTTATCAATAATTTAAATGATGAGTCTTACGTATTACTTTTATTTTTTTATCTGTGCACAATTATTTTTACATAATTTGTGGACAAATGTTTGTGCATATAGAATTACTCTTATAAATATATGTAAGTGTACAATATATATATATATATATATTATTTACAAACATGTATTAACTATAAAAATATTAATATATATAATCAGTAAAATAATTATTATTAATATATAGAGAGTAGGAACAAGCCTATCACAGATCCTGAACTATCCAATTTCAAGTAAGACATGTTTCGTCGAGTATGAATAATATTCGTGTGTTCAGACTTACATTGTTATCGCTTGGATGGGGGCATGAAATAATTAAAATTTATAAAATTAATAGATGATGTGAGAGGATAATTGACACGAGTTAGTATCACTAACTAAAATTATAAAAATGCTACATATGCCACCTCAATATCGAGTCGAGTAGACACGTGTTAAATATTAACGATCGATATTGTACCATAAATATCGGTAGCCAACATATACAACACGATTCTGAAAATTAGTAGATATCATGTCTGAGAATCAAATATTTATAATTACCATGAAAATGAAAGGCTAAGTTCGAACAAATAGATTAAGTGTTAAATGTTGATAATACTGTATCATACGTTTCTAGTCGACATTTACAACATGACTATTAAAATTAAACAAATATTAAGAAACTTTGATAATTCAAATATGTAATTACCTTGAAAATGAAGAGCAATTTTGGACAAATAAATATTAATGATAGTGTATCATACGTGTTGGTAGTTAACATATATAACGTTAATCTAAAAATTAACCAAACTTATAATTACTATAAAAATAAAGGGCAAATTTCGAGCAGCGATAAAGCAAAATAAGTGGTAAAAGATTAGTGTGGTGCCCCGTGAACAAGAGAGACAAAGTCATGACATACACATAAATTTAATAACGAAATCACGCAATACGCACGATCTTAAGAGTGTACACTAGTTCTGATACCGCCCATATGATTTATTTGTCCAAAATGAACTATCTTAAAATCGATTACTCTGGGATAATTTTTGACTAAGGATAACAAAACATAGCTAAAAAAAATAGAAAATACATATAGAGAGAGTGTATATTCTTGTAGAGAGATACTAATAAAAAAAATTGTAAGATAATAGTTTAGGGTTTGACTGAAATGCAAATTGGATAAATTCATCAGAGGGAGAGAGAGTGTGTGTGTCAAATCAAAACCTTCCAGCAACTTCAGCGTATTGTCGGCCAAATCAATTTTTCATTGGGCTCACAAGTCGTGTCATAATCTAATTTTACATCTGCAGCAAAATTTTGGCCTTTATAGAGAAATGGGAATAGAGAGAAATTATTAATTGAACTTTGGGATCGGAATGCAAAAGGCTTTCACACGTTGGATTTTGGAAGGTTTTTATAAAATTAATAAATAATGTGAAAGGATAACCAACATGAGTTACTATCGCTAACTAAAATTATAAAAATACTACATATGCCAGCTTAATATAGAGTCAAATAAACATGTGCTAAATGTTAATGATACTGTATCATATGTGTCGATAGTCAAGATATGCAACATGACTCTTAAAATTTAGTAGACATTGTGCTCAAGAATCAAGTATCTATACTTGCCATGAAAATGAAGGAATAAGCTTGAACAAGTCGATTACGTGTTAAGTGTTGATATTACTATATCATACGTGTCTCTACTTGACATTTATAACATATTAAAATTAAGTAAACATTACGAAATTTCGAGAATCTAAATTTGTAATTACCTTGAAAATGAATGACAGTTTTGAACAAGTTGATTACGTGTTAAATATTGATAATACTATATCATACGTGTCGATAGTTGATATATACAACGCGATTCATGAAATTAAGCCAATATTGTGAAAATTCATGAAACATATATATGTAATTATCATGGAAATGAAGGGAAAGATTAATACGGTGTTTCCTGAATGAGAGACGAAGCTGCGTTATAGATACAAACTTAAAAGCGAAGTCACGCACTGTGCACGAATTTAAGAATAATAATATTGATTCAAACGTACTACTTATTTATTTATTTTTTATTTTATATATATATTATTTACAAACATGTATTAACTATAAAAATATTAATATATATAATCAGTAAAATAATTATTATTAATATATAGAGAGTAGGAACAAGCCTATCACAGATCCTGAAGTTCAAGTAAGACATGTTTCGTCGAGTATGAATAATACTCGTGTGTTCAGACTTACATTGTTATCGCTTGGATAGGGGCATGAAATAATTAAAATTTATAAAATTAATAGATGATGTGAGAGGATAATTGACACGAGTTACTATCACTAACTAAAATTATAAAAATGCTACATATGCCACCTCAATATCGAGTCGAGTAGACACGTGTTAAATATTGACGATCGATATTGTACCATAAGTGTCGGTAGTCAACATATACAACATGACTCTGAAAATTAGTAGATATTATGTTTGAAAATCAAATATTTATAATTACTATGAAAATAAAGGGCTAAGTTTGAAGAAGTCGATTAAGTGTTAAATGTTGATAATACTGTATTATACATGTCTCTAGTCGACATTTACAACATGACTATTAAAATTAAACAAACATTGCGAAACTTTGAGAATTCAAATATGTAATTACCTTAAAAATGAAGAGCAATTTTGGACAAGTAAATATGAATGATACTGTATCATAAGTGTTGGTAGTTAACATATACAACGTGAATCTAAAAATGAAGCAAACTTATAATTATCGTGAAAATGAAAGGCAAATTTCGAGCAGCGATAAAGCAAAGCAAGTGGTAAAAGATTAGTGCGGTGCCCCGTGAACGAGAGAGACAAAGTCACGTCATACACACAAATTTAAAAGCGAAGTCACGCAATACGCACGACCCTAAGAGTGCACACTTGAGGATGAACATAGTCTAGTTCTGATACCACCCATATGATTTATTTGCCAGAAATAAGCTATCTTAAAATCGATTACTTTGGGATAATTTTTGACCAAGGTTAACAAAACATAGCTAGAAAAAATAGAAAGTACATATAGAGAGAGTGTATATTCTTGTAGAGAGATACTAATAATTTTTTTTTGTAAAATTAGGGTTTGACTGAAATGCAAATTGGATAAATTCACCAAAGGGAGAGAGAGTGTGTGTGTCAAATCAAAACCTTCCAGCAACTTCAGCGTATTGTCGGCCAAATCAATTTTTCATTGGGCTCACAATTCGTGTTATAATCTAATTTTACACCTGCAGCAAAATTTTGGTCTTTATAGAGAAATGGGAATAGAGAAAAATTATTATTTGAACGTTGGGATCGGAATGCAAAAGGCTTTCACACGTTGGATTTTGGAAGGTTTTTATAAAATTAATAAATAATGTGAAAGGATAACCAACATGAGTTACTATCGCTAACTAAAATTATATAAATACTACATATGCCAGCTTAATATAGAGTCAAATAAACATGTGTTAAATGTTAATGATACTGTATCATATGTGTCGATAGTCAGGATACGCAACATGACTCTTAAAATTTAGTAGACGTTGTGCTCAAGAATCAACTATCTATACTTACCATGAAAATGAAGGACTAAGCTTGAACAAGTCGATTACGTGTTTAGTGTTGATATTACTATATCATACATTTATACGTGTCTTTACTTGACATTTACAACATATTAAAATTAAATAAATATTACGAAATTTCAAGAATCTAAATCTGCAATTACCTTGAAAATGAAAGGCAATTTTGAACAAGTTGATTACGTGCTAAATATTGATAACACTACATCATATGTGTCGGTAGTTGCATATACAACACGATTCATGAAATTAAGCCAACATTGCGAAGATTCGTGAAACATATATATGTAATTATCATGAAAATGAAGGGAAAGATTAATACGGTGTTTCCTGAATGAGAGACGAAGTTGTGCTATAGATACAAACTTAAAAGTAAAGTCACGCACGACGCACGAATTTAAGAGCGAAGTCACGCTCTACGCTCTATGCACGAACTTAAAAGGGCACACTTGAGGATGGACAAAGCTTTATTTTGGTACCGCCCATATGATTTGTTTGTCCGGAATGAACCATCTCAAAGTTGGTTACCTTGGGTTAATTTTTAGCCAAGGTTAACAAACCATAGTTAAAAAAAATATTGAGGTATATTCTTTTGTAGAGAGACTAAATAAAAAAAATTGTAAAATAACATCTTAGGGTTTGAGTGAAATGCAAATTGGGTAAATTCACCAGAGTAGAGAGAGTGTGTGCGCGTGTCAAATCAGAACCTTCCGGCAACTTCTGCGTATCGCCGGCCAGATCGATCTTTTACCGGGCCCACAATTCGCGCCGCAATCCAATTTTACATCTGCAGCGATTTTTTTCGCTTTTATAGAGAACTGGGAAGAGAGAAAAATTATTGTCTGAACGTTGGGATAGGAGTGCAAAAAGGCTTTCACAGTTTGAATTTTGGAGGGATTTTATTTTTCCTATTAGTGATTTTGTATGAGCTTTAAAATTTATTTTTTTTCTCTGTTAATTTGAATTGACGGCATGCAATCCGGTGGTGGAGCCGTTGGGCGGAACATGGCGGCGTCTGCTTCCGCATCGCCATCGTCTTCCCCCTCTGCAGCTTCGGCACCGCATTCAGGGTTTGATCCAATTCAACAGAAGCAGCAGCAACAACATCAATTACAGAGGCAGGTTAGGGTTTATAAGAATTTAATTAAAGTATAAGCTTTGTTTACTGACTGATTCATGTTTTTTTTCTCTTCTTTTTTCGTGGTGAAAATGTGCTGTTTTTCCAGCTCGGTCTGAAGTGAATTGTTTAACTGGAGAGGTTGATAAGTGTATTCGAGGATAATGCAGTTGAAATGATTGATGGGTTTTGAAAGTGGTGTTGTTTTGGCAAGTGAATTTGAAGTGAATTGTGTAATTGGTAGAGTTGTTTATCATATTTGAGATGAATGTATCTGCGTGCTTCAGTGTATTCAATTGTTCAATTAGTTTATCTTTTTGGTCTTTGTTATCTATTAGCTTATTGAAAAAGCTGTTCTTTATCCTGTTTTTCTCTGTGTGTATTTGTGTGGATAAATTGTGCATTTCCTGATTTGGAGATGGCAACTGAGTTCAGCATTGAACTCCTAAACAGGGACAGTTAGGGCCCGGAATTTATTGTTTGGACTCCTGAATGGAATTATGATTAATGCCGTCTTTTTCTTTCTCCAGATTGATGAATGGGACGAAAAGTGTAGTAAATGTGCTCAAGCAACATAATCCTATGTCCTTGTGGGCTATACTTCAATTAAGTAACATTTGTAATTCCCTAATTTAAAGGGAAAGGGTACTGAAAATGACTTTGAAATATGTTCTACTTAAATATAATTGGGTCTCTTACCTCATTGTAATAATGCTTGTTTCCTGTGGGCCTCCTTCAAAGATTATCTTAATTTGACATCAGTTTTAGCTCAATAATTTGGACTTGGGTGTAACAACGGTTCTGTTCATATACTAATGTGCCAATTAGTTGGTATGCATTGTGCATTTTCTGTTATTATCTTTTGGTTGTTTAGTTATGGATCTGTATTTCAGACTTGGGTTGAGCATTTTGAGAGGTGCATGTCTACAAAATTGTGATTATCCTTGAGTGGTCTGTGGTTTTGAATGAATTAATGGATTGATTAGTTGAAATGTTTGTAGTTCAACTTGAAGGGACATTAAAGATCTTTACTCAAAATCTTTGTGTTGAAAAGGTTTTGGGGATACCATACCGATCAACAGGATTACAATTAATTTGATTGCTGTGTCCCTACTTGTTTACATTCTAAGCCATGAATGTTTAGTTGAAATGATGTTATTTGTCTTTATGCTTGAAACATAAATTTTGAAAAGTTTGTGTTGCATAATCTTATAAAGGAAATGAACTCATTAAAGAATAATTAGGATAGGACAAGTTAGGAGCATAGGACGAATAGTAGTGAACAGTGGAGTGACACTTGCTTTAATGCACAATTTTGTTGTAAAAGAGGGAGAAAAAATCTTTGTCACTGATGCATTTGGGAGCTTTTTGTACAGAATCACACTCAAGGTTATTGATTGTGGTTCTTAGTTTGAATCCATTAACAACCTATTTGGTATTTCATACAAAATTCTCTTTGACACTTTAATACTTTATGAAGTTCTTGTCCTGATGTATCATTTCCTACTTGTGTTTAGTAAATGCCCAGTTCTTATCTTTCTAGGATTGCTTATCATTTTTGACCAGTAATAAATGATCAAAATTGGTCTTAACCATATCTATTGCTTGGATACCAATGCTTGTGTAATTCATATAGATGTGTATGTTTATTTTTCCTTCCCCCTTTCTTAGAATCATCCTAATAGATTTATTATCTGTGGCATAGTTACCATTACTCTTGACTTAACTTTTTTTTTTATTTTTAATTGAAGTGATAGCTAGTTAACTTTGCTACCAATATAATTATGGTTTTATATATCTAATCATGGATTTATAATCCTTCTGCTGGATTCTCTTAGTAGTTGGATCTTTATTCGAAAACTGTAAATTTTTCTTGTGTATTGGTTAACACATGCTCTTACACTAACTAATGTGTATTTGGTTTCAAGTACCTAATTTCAAGTACCTAAATATTATTGTTTATAGATTTGAAATGCCATAATGATTGAACTGGTAAAGGTTGATGTTCTTTTACATTTTGTTGACCCTTTATATTTTGTGTTGATGTATTTGTGGTTTCTATTTAAAATTATGTGTTTAAATGACTCCAGTTTATTGTATTCCTTGAATTTTTGGTGTAGTCATTCCATCAGCAGTTACTTAGGACACCTGAAGGAAATGAAGCCAATATAGCCTACCAGGGAGGTGGACTTCCTGGAATCTTGGGAGGAGAAAACTCTGTGTCAAATTCTGGCCCCATGCCACTTCCTCAACAGTCCAGGAAGTTGGTCGATTTCGGCCAACAACATGGTTTCCCCTATATGGGGGAGGAGGTCCAAAATAGGAGTCAGGGATTTGACCAACAAATGCTGAATCCAGTTTATCAGGCTTACTTGCAATCTGTGTATCAGACAGCGCAACAGAAATCAGCAATGGGGATGCAGCCACAGAAGCAAATGGAAATGGGAATGGTGGGGCCATCTGGGAAGGACCTCGATATGCCTTTGGGAAATTTGAAAATGCAAGATCCCATTTCCAGTCAGGCAGCTAACCAGGCCCAGGCATTGTTGTCAAACAAACAATCAGAACAGTTAATCCGAGGTGAGAGCCTGACTGAGGAACAGCAGCAAATCTCTGATTGGAGTAGTGGTCCAAAGCCTCTTATCGCGCAAACATCAGTTGGCCAATTGATGCCAGGGAATATCATGAGGCCTCTGCAGGTTCCAAAATCTCAGCAAAGCATTCAAAATATGGCAAACAGCCAGCTAGTAATGACCACACAGATGCAGGCAATGCAGGCTTTGGCACTTGAGCATAATATCGATCTATCACTTCCTGCAAATTTAAATTTGATGGCACAGCTTATTCCGCTCATGCAGTCCAGGATGGTTGCTCAGCACAAAGCGACTGAAAGCAATATGGGTGCACATTCCTCATCTGTCCCTATGACAACGCCGCAGGTAACTTCCCCACAAGTTGTGAAAGAAAATTATCCGCATGGTAACTCTTCCAGTGACATGTCAGGTCACTCTGGTTCTAATAAAGTGAGGCAGACAGTTCCGCCTGTCCCTTTTGGTGCTTCGGGTGCTTCCCTAGTTAAAAACCCTAACAACATTCTGGTGCAACAGTTTGCTAATCATAGCAGAGAGAATCAGTTGCCTTCAAGACAGTGTATCATGATAGGTAATGGAACGCCTCCCATGCATCCTCCACATTCATCTGTGAACTTGAACCAGGGTGTAGATCATTCACTGCTTGGGAAAAGCACATTATCTGGCCCAGAAGCTTTGCAGATGCAGCACACAAAACCAATCCACCGATCTTCTTCACAATCTGCAGCTTCATCTAGTGAAGGGGAATTGGGAAATCCCTTATCATCTCAGGGTGGACCAGTGCCCAAGATGCAACAGCAACATTCTGGATTTACCAAACAGCAACAGCATGTTCTTAAAGCACAAATACTAGCATTTAGGCGTCTGAAGGTTCGCAAGTTTCTATAAGTTATACATGCACAGATTTTTCTCCTAGTACTTTTTTAAAACTTAATCAGTTTCTACAGACTGTTTGATGCTTGTAATGTGTAATATATATATATATATATATATATATATATATTTGTGATAACTTTTGTTGGCTTGCTGCCAGAAAGGAGACGGGACCCTTCCGCGTGAACTACTTGAAGCTATCGCTCCTCCACCCCTTAAGACACAGACACAGCAGGCCCTACTTCATGTGGGAACTGTTAGTCAGAATACGTCTTCTGGGAGAAATTTGAATTTAGAAGATCATACAAGACATAAGGAATCCAGTGAGAAAGATCCTCAGGATGTTGCATCATCCACCGGACTCAATTATTTGAAAGGGGAAGTACTTGCTGGTGATGAGAAGAAAGCAACTTTATCAACAAATACGGTCCAGGTTACAACAGCTATACTGAAGGAACCTACATCAGCAGTTCCTCCAGGAAAAGAAGAGCATCGAATTACTCAATTTTCTTCTAAACTGGAGGAGGAAGTTGGACGTAGGATTCAAATAGATCCCTTGAGAAGTGATATCTCACTAGATAAGGGTAAGGCAGTTGCTCCACAGGTTTCTTTTCCTGAGACAATGCAAGTTAAGAAACCTTTACAAGTAAGCAGTGCACTTCAGCCTAGAAAGTATCATGGCCCGCTCTTCGATTTTCCCTTCTTCACTAGGAAACATGACACATTTGGGTCAACCATGATGGTGAACAATAATAACAATATGATATTGGCATATGATGTGAAGGGTCTTCTTTTGGAGGAAGGCAGGGAAGTGCTTAACAAGAAGAGGACGCAAAATATAAAAAAGATTGGTGATATACTAGCAGTGAATTTAGAGAGGAAAAGGATTAGGCCAGATCTTGTGTTACGGTTGCAGATTGAAGAGAAGAAGCTAAGACTCTTGGATGTGCAGGCACGCTTGAGAGATGAAGTCGATCAACAACAACAAGAGATAATGGCAATGGATGACAGGCCATATCGGAAATTTGTTCGGCTTTGTGAGCGTCAGCGCACAGATCTTACCAGGAAAGCGCAAGCCTCTCGGAGAGCCATGAGGGAGAAGCAGCTAAAATTAATTTTTCAGTGGCGTAAGAAACTTCTTGAGGCTCACTGGGCTATACGTGATGCACGGACTGCCCGAAACAGAGGAGTTGCCAAGTATCATGAGCGAATGTTGAGAGAGTTCTCCAAGAGAAAGGATGATGATCGTAATAGAAGGATGGAGGCTTTGAAGAATAATGATGTCGAGAGGTATAGGGAAATGTTGCTGGAGCAACAAACTAGTATTCCTGGTGATGGTGCAGAGAGATATGCCGTCCTCTCGTCATTTTTAACTCAGACAGAAGAGTATCTTCATAAACTTGGTAGTAAAATAACCGCTTCAAAGAGTCAGCAGGAGGTTGATGAGGCAGCAAATGCTGCCGCTGCTGCTGCAAGAACCCAGGCATTCTCTCTCTCTCTCTCTCTCTCACACACACACACACACTTACTAACTCACTCTCTGCTCCTTTCCGTTCGTTTTATAGTTTTATGTAATCTTCTTGTTGCCTTAGCATCAGACACTATTCACAGTATATGTTTTCCACAATCTCGTATATATTTGGTTGCTTTCCTTGTCTCTTATTTATTAGTTTATTTGTTGTCAAAAGGGTCTCTCGGAAGAAGAAGTTAGAAATGCAGCAGCTTGTGCTGGAGATGAAGCAACAATAAGAAATCGTTTCTCTGAGATGAATGCGCCAAGAGATAGCTCATCCGTTAACAAGTAAGCTGATATAAATAAACCATATGCTTTGACATCGTCATCTAGAAGACGCAAAATCAGGTTCTAGAGACATTCCTGTAGTATGTTCTGTGAAATGTTGTGTTTCTTGGATATGTAGATTTGATAACTCCTGTAACCATTTGTAAGTGAAGTATGCAGGAACAGTATTGCATTCTCTAGGTTGGATATGCAACCTAGTCCTCTTGAATTTCTATATTCATTTAATTCAGTGCAACACACTTCTCATACAGGGTCAACTCAATATTTATTGTTTGGTTTAGTTTTACTTGGGGTTTTACATTGGTTTGGTTTTCACAGATATTACAATCTTGCACATGCTGTGAATGAAAGGGTTTTGAGGCAGCCTTCAATGCTACAAGCTGGAACTTTACGTGATTATCAACTTGTAGGTTGCATTCTCTTAGTAATACGTGCGGTGACCTTTTCTTTTCTTTGTTTATTGTCTACTTCATTGCAAGTAGTTCTTTCTGGTTAATTTTGTGGTTGATCTTCCAGGTTGGATTGCAATGGATGCTTTCTTTGTATAACAACAAATTGAATGGAATTTTAGCGGATGAGATGGGTCTTGGGAAGACAGTACAGGTAGATCTTTGTTTCCAAGGGTTTGTATTTCTTGCCACTAGATACTGCACTCTATTTCCACTTAAAAGTTTCTGTGCTTGTTCTAGTTGTAAGCAATTTATCTCACGATTAGTATTTACTCTTTTTGTCTTTTCCCGATAAGTAAAGCTGTAGTATGTACTAAAAAGAACTTACCGGTTAACTTTGCTATCTTGGGTGGTCATAAAATTAATGTGCAGGTTATGTCGTTGATTGCTTATTTGATGGAGTTCAAAGGCAACTATGGCCCACATCTTATTATTGTTCCAAATGCTGTCTTGGTCAATTGGAAGGTTGGAACTTTATGGTTACATTGTCAAGGGCGTTTGATTTCCATTGATTTTATAAACGGCTAACTCAAGCTATTTAACAGAGTGAGCTTCATAATTGGTTACCATCAGTGTCCTGCATTTACTATGTCGGTGTAAAGGATCAGCGATCAAAATTGTTTTCACAAGTAAGATGTCTTGATTTCTTTATTTTGCTAAGTTAGTTCTTATATATTACTGAGTTTCTGTTTTTGTTATCTACTAATCAGGAGGTCTGCGCAATGAAATTCAACGTTCTTGTGACAACCTACGAGTTTGTCATGTATGATCGTTCAAAACTGTCAAAAGTTGATTGGAAGTACATTATAATTGATGAAGCACAACGGATGAAGGACAGAGAGTCTGTTCTAGCCCGTGATCTTGATCGATACCGCTGCCAGAGGCGCCTGCTTCTCACAGGAACACCCTTACAGGTTTGTTGAGGCTGCTTTGTATTTCACATTCTCCTCTTCATAACTTGGATTATTACAAGTTTTATTCTTTAGATTATGGTTTCCATTTTTTGCCTAATCTGATTGTATATTTGAGCAGCTTAATATCAGCCTCTTTTCTTACTAGGCGTTAGATTAAAAAAACATGCACTGGCTCTTTTCACTCCTCCCCTCTTCTTTTTGTTGTGTTTGCGAGGAAGAGGAGGATGGGGGGTGGAAGGGGCAGGCAAAAATGGCCCTTTGAGCCTTTTGTCATTTCTCATATGGTTTTGCAACAATACTCAATTTTTCATATTCAAGAAACTTGGTGTTTCTATGTCTCATTTTTTGTCGTGTTCAACATGTATCGCTGTTTAAGATATTCTTTTTGACCAACATGTTTAATATATATCTCTCCCCACAAATTTGCAAACCTCTGAATGGGGACTATGGTCCATTTGTATCAATTTTACCTTGGTATTGTTAGATTAAAACATTTTTGGACATTGAAATGTAAATCATGACACCCATAATGGGGGAGAGGAATCTGAAAGCATCACTGACTACTGTTTAAGACGTTCTTTTTGACCTTGTTCAATTCAAGGAATATGTTTGTATACGGACAAGACCAAAATGTATTTACCTGTTGTGCTTATGGCCTTTAACCATAACTATCACTTTGAAGTAGGTTAAAACTGGCTCCATGCAATCCAAAACCCTAACTCACTTTCACAATCATATTATAGTCCATCATAATTAGATACTCTTAATTTTTATCTAACTAAAAGTTATCAATCCCCTTAATCTGATTCCCCAGAATTTGCATCCTTGACCTATCTTGGCTTAGGTTCCAAGCTCAGTGATACTGGTAAGAGCAAGATGTCTTAGGTCAGTCAGGAGATTTACCATTTTTTGATTGCTTGTGTTTGTACATGAACTCCATTGTGGTATATGCGAACAAAAATAATGCTTATTCATGGTACTGAGGGAATGCGCATGAAGTTGCTACTGGTAGGCTAGCATTTTGTCTATTGATTCATTGCTTTGTTTTTTGTTCTACCTAATTTTTGGGCGGTGGGGAAATTCTTTAAACTTTGCAGAATGATCTCAAAGAACTCTGGTCACTCTTAAATTTACTCCTCCCAGAAGTGTTTGATAATCGGAAGGCATTCCATGATTGGTTCTCAAAACCTTTTCAAAAGGAAGGCCCTACACATAATGTTGAGGATGACTGGCTTGAGACGGAGAAGAAGGTTATCATTATCCACCGACTTCATCAGATTCTCGAGCCTTTCATGCTCAGACGTCGTGTTGAAGATGTCGAAGGTTCACTTCCTCCAAAGGTATGCAGTAATTGAAGCTCTGGTGGTTAAGTCCTTTACTGTGAATATTTTCTGATAATAATATCAATGGCAGGTTTCCATCATATTAAGATGTAAAATGTCAGCTATTCAGGGTGCTGTTTATGATTGGATCAAATCTACTGGTACTCTTCGTGTTGATCCTGAAGATGAAAAGCTCATGGCTCAAAAAAAGCCAATGTATCAAGCTAAAACATTTAAAACATTATTTAATAGGTGTATGGAGCTTCGTAAAACTTGCAATCACCCTTTGCTTAACTACCCAAATTTTAACGATTTCTCCAAGGATTTCCTCGTCGGATCATGTGGGAAATTGTTTGTCCTGGATAGGATCCTGTTAAAACTCCAGAGAACAGGGCACCGAGTATTGCTCTTTAGTACCATGACAAAACTCCTAGATATATTGGAGGAATATTTGCAGTGGCGACGAATTGTGTACCGACGAATTGATGGGACAACTAGCCTAGAAGAACGAGAGTCAGCTATTGTTGACTTCAATAGTCCTGATACAGATTGCTTTCTCTTCTTGCTAAGCATTCGTGCAGCTGGGCGTGGTTTGAATCTTCAGTCTGCTGACACAGTTGTCATATATGATCCTGACCCAAACCCCAAAAATGAGGAGCAGGCAGTTGCTAGAGCCCACCGAATTGGGCAAAAGAGAGAAGTGAAAGTAATCTACTTGGAAGCGGTGGTTGACAAGATCTCCAGCCATCAGAAAGAAGATGAATATAGGAGTGGAGGTATAGTTGATTCAGAGGACAACCTTGCAGGTAAGGATCGATATATGGGGTCGATTGAGGGCCTCATACGGAATAATATTCAACAGTATAAGATTGATATGGCTGATGAAGTCATCAATGCTGGGAAGTTTGACCAGAGGACAACGCATGAAGAGCGGCGTTTGAATTTAGAGTCAATGTTACATGATGAGGAGAGATATCAAAAAACTGTTCATGATGTTCCCTCACTTCAGGAGGTAAACCGAATGATTGCTAGAAGTGAAGAAGAAGTAGAACTCTTTGATCAGATGGATGAGGAATTTGATTGGGTGGAAGAGATGACGAGATATGACCAGGTTCCTAAGTGGCTACGTGCCAGTACTAGAGAAGTGAATGCTACAATTGCTAACCTATCCAAAAAACGATCTGAAAACATTTCATTATTGGACAACATAGGTGTGGAATCCAGTGAAATGGCTTCTGATGTATCTACTAAACTTGAGAGGAAAAGGGGAAGGCCTAGGGGGAAAAAGCGTCCTATCTACACAGAACTGGATGAAGATGATGATTTTTCTGAAGCTAGTTCAGAAGAAAGGAGTGGATATTCTGAGAACGAAGAGGGAGAAATTGGAGGGTTGGAAAATAAAGAATATCAAGTAGCTATTGTTGCACCTCCAGGTAATAAGGACCAGTCAAAAGATGTTCCAGTTTTGGCTGAGGGGTACGAGGATCCTCGACTTTCAGAAAGTTACAAAATTAAACATATACCTGAAGAAGTGGGTTCCTCAGGGTCATCTTCAGGCAGTCGAAGACTGATGCAAGTATTGTCGTCTTCTATCTCTGCCCAGAAGTTTGGTTCACTTTCTGCGATAGATGCAAGACCAAGTTCTCTTTCGAAAAGGCTGGTAAATTTCTTGTCACCCTTTATTGGCATTCTTATATTAGAATCATTGGTTTCTACAAGCTGCTTAATTTGTAATATTCTAATGCTGGCAGCCTGATGAAATAGAAGAAGGAGAAAACACCATGTCCGGAGATTCCCTAATTGACCTCCAGCAATCTGGTAGCTGGACTCATGATCGGAATGAATGCGAGGATGAGCAGGTTTTACAACCAAAGATTAAGCGGAAGCGTAGCATCCGAGTGAGGTCACAACATGCTGTTGAGAGGCGGGAAGAAAAACCCAGTGTGAAACCATCGTTCCGTCGAGGTGATTCTTCTTGGTTGCCTTCACAGAAGGATTGTAAATATGAGTCTCAGTTTAAAACTGATAAAGAACACAAAATGCTCGGAGAGCCTAATGCTTACGAGCATGGTAGAAGTGATTTATCCGTGAAAACTAGGCAAAATTTACATCCCCGGAAAAGTTCAAATCTGGGAAAGGTGCCTGCTGCACTGAAACCTAGCAGAGTAAATTGCCTGTCTGATCCTTCAGAAGATGCCATTGAACATTCGAGAGAAAATTGCGACAGTAAAGTTATGAATGGGACTGGCACTTCTAGTGGCACTAAGATGTCTGATGGAGACATACGCAGGGTATGTAAAATAAGTTCATAACGCCTATAATTTAAATTATATTGAATTGGTAGATGCTGGTTGTTCGTATTTTCCATCAAGTTTCATTACATCAATTTTTACGTATTCATATGCTGACTTATGGTTAAAAGAAGAATCCATGAATATCACATATTTTCCATGTTCTGAAGTTCATATGATCACAGTCTATTTATCTATTATATTTTAGTAGTAGTTATTACCTTTTCATATTTTCACTCTTGTAGTCGTCTCACAGTTCATACTGCATATCAATCTTACCTTTTCTCTAGCCATTGCCTGTTTAATAGCACTTGCTTTGTCGAACAGGCTCAGCGTGCTCATTGCCAACTTTGTTTTGAGGACCGCTGATGAAGTGTCCTGAAACATTCATATTATTTTTAAATGAATGATCATGAAGCTATTAATTTGGTTTCTCCCTTTTCTTACTTTATTCTTGTTCTTTATCCACTTCCTCTAATAAGCATCTAAGGACTATTGTTTTATCCGGATTTATCTTGTAAGCCTTTTTTCCCCCACCTAGGTGGAATCGATCATCTACCACCTCAATATGGCTGGGTACCTGGCGGTCGGTTTCGTCTGGGCAGACGGTCGGTTTCGTCTGGGCAGATGGTCGGTTTGGCCCTTGTTTGGATCCTGATATTTGATTGTTTTATTAGGTCATGACCCTAAAATTAATTTTGTATTTTCAAAACTGTAAATTTGTTCCTAATTGTTTTCTTCACTATTTATAATACATCACTTTTTTTAATCTACAACTCTAAAATCTAGATCACTTCGCATATTTTTGTAAGTAGTAATTGAACTTTAATAAAAAATAATAAACTTGAAATTAAAGTCAAAGAATTGTCTAAGAAATGACTGCAAATATGAATATAATTATTTAATGAAGGCTTTGAAGCTTTACAATATTTCAAAAAAAATTTGTGTTGTCTTGTAGGATTTTTTGGTAATTTTTCATGTACAGTTTAGTATATTTACATATAATATGCTTTATATAGTACATACAAATATAAAATAAAATTATATAAATTAAATAAGACCAATTAGGAAAATGCCTAGGCGCTAGACGACTCCTTCCGCCACCTAGGTCCACCTATTGTTTTTTAGAACACTTTAATAGGTTCAGTATCGATGATTTATTTGCATGGCGTAAGTGTTACAAAGCTTTATACATGGACATCCGTGGGATGTGTATGTAGGCTAGCTCTCATTTATTTCTCCACTGTTTCAAGATGGTGAAGTTATGGTGTTTGTTATTTGGGTTTTTGGTTAATGTTGGATTTTTCCGGTGAAACTTGGAGAGTTGATTATTACAAGGTAATCTTTTTGTGGTGTCACCATAATATATGCGTGTCTGTGCGAACTGATGAAGATATAATACTTCTAGATAAAACAAGCATTCATTGCTGTACAACCTTTACTTGAGTGATTATTGCGCTTCAAGAAAACAGGCAGTCTATTTACATAACAAAAAGGTCATACTTGAGGTAGATCTTTAGACAGATGCATGGAAAAAAGTGATGAAAGAGTCAGTTGGGCAGCATTTCTCATTTTAGGTTTGAAATTTAGTGAAGATGCGCGTATCACAATTAATTGTATTAGTGGTTTGATTAATTGTGCTTTTCATGTTGGCAATTTCTCATTTTTGGATGTTTATGTTTCCAGTGCGAGAGTGTAATGAGGAAGTTCCAGAGGAGAATAGGTAAGGAGGGTCATCAAATAGTACCTTTGCTAACAGATCTCTGGAAGAGAAGTGAAACAACTGATTACATGACTGGTGTTGGGAATAGCCATCTGGATATACGAAAGATCGACCAGCGGCTTGACAGATTTGAGTATAATGGAGTAATGGAGCTTGTTTCTGATGTGCAGCTTATGTTAAAAACCGCAGTGCAGTATTATGGATTATCACATGAGGTATGGCTGCATGCATTTAATTAATTTTATTGTTCATTGCAAAAAATTACATTGCTTAAATTTTCTTTGGAGTATTTTTCCAATTGTGTTTTAAGAGGCATTCTTTTAGAAGTGGAATGGTTGTAATGAAGTTATTTTGTAGAGTTGTCTTAGGAAATATCCTGCCCATTAATTAAGTGTCTGAATTAATCTTTCAAATATCAGTTCTGCTGCGTATCTCAGAAACTGCTCAAGTAGGTCATAATTTTCTTTTAGGGGAAATTATACTTCCCTGGAATTTCAACTGTTAAGAGGCTTGCCTGCGCTTGTTGAGATAAATTTCTATCCAGTTTTTCTGTTTTGTTTTTTTTTTGTTGCTAATTTAAACACACACACACACTCGCACACGCCCACAATAAGAATCGAAACCCCAACCTCTTGGATACCAAGAAGAGGGAGTGACCACTGGGCCAATACGTTCATCAGTAATTTAAAAGTCTATTGAAGGCTTCTCTTTGAGTTCCAAACTAATTTCTTTTTTTCCTTTTTTTTTTTTGACTTTTTTTCTTTTTTTCTTATTTTGTTGCTGCTTGTTTTACCTTGTCAACATGCAGCAATGTTCAGGATTTTAAATATATTTTTCAGATAAGTTGTTCTAGATGCTAGATTCACAAGTCTTACTTAGAGACTCACTTTTTGTGTTGATACAGTCAAAAGATAGGCACATACCACTTTCCATGTACATAGGTCTCGTGTGTTGATAATCCTTCAGTTTCCATAATGTATCGTCTGTAACTTAGCATCAGAAACTTCTATGTTTATGTCTGTGAGGCAGTTTTGAAATACTGTATCTATAGCCAGAGTCCTGGTCCTCCAGGATGGTGGAGAATCATACCTTCATCAGTTGGTGCTATGAGTTCAAGTTATTGTTGTATGATACTATAGGATTTTTAGCTGGATTTTCTGTTTTTCTTTAAAGTAGTGGTAACTGTCAAAATTCGTTATATGCTGCTTTGGCTGCTAGGAGTTAGAAAAAATAAAATAAAATTGGACCTTGCGAAACCTCTTGGTGTTAGTTGCATAAATCGAAAAAAGATCGAAAAGTTTTCATTTCTTGCCCTCTCGCACACGTATGAAATTCTGTAATATATAATTCCAATGAATAGGTGCGAACAGAAGCAAGGAAAGTGCATGATCTCTTTTTCGACATATTGAAGCTGGCTTTTCCGGAAACAGATTTCCGAGAAGTCAGGAGCTCTGTCTCTTTTACTGGCCAGGCAGCTATTTCTACTATTGCTGCACCTTCGAGACAGATTCTTGCCTGTCAAAGCAAGCTACAAAAACATGCAAATGAGGTGGACCCAGAACCAAGTCCTCAGCAGCCACTGTCTCGTGGACCAGTCCTTACTAGTGAAGACACTAGGACCGGGAGCCATATGCCTCAGAGAGAGACAAGGTTTGGAAGCAGCAGTTGCAACAGGACATTAGGCCGGCAGGAAGATTCTCGACTGCTTGCTCATCCAGGAGAGCTTGTTATATGTAAAAAGAAGAGGAAAGACAGGGAAAAGACAAAGTCAGGAAATGGGTCGGCTAGCCCCGTGTCACCAGCCAGTGTTGGCCGTAGCATTAAAAGTCCGGGTTCAGGTTCGAGTTCAAAGGAGACTAGATTGAGTCGGCACACTTCCCAACAGCAAGGGTGGGTTAACCAGCCTCCTCAACAGGTGAATGCTGGTGGAACAATTGGCTGGGCAAATCCTGTTAAGAGAATGAGAACAGATGCTGGGAAGAGGCGCCCAAGCCATTTGTGAGTTATTAAAGGTTAGCGTCAAATATAAGAGAGAGAGAAGAGAATTGGTAATGGATTTCAGGTGCAGAGTGTATATTTGATCCGCTGAGGCGATCATATCTTACTACAGTGTACACCTTTCTGTACTTTTTAATCCCCTTTAGGATATCTATCATCCAGCTTAGTAAACATATTGATTCCCCCTCTGCTTCCTCCTCCCAGCGAATTTCTAGTTTCATAGATGCCATTTTCTATTCACAAAGAAAATACATGCCAGAATACATAATTGATGTGCCAAGACAGTTTTAGTTGAGGCTAGTTTTTACTACTATTTTCAAGAATTTATGGAGCATTAATGACTCTGTTAAAGTACCCTTCTTTTTCTATATGGTTACTCTGAATCTCACATTTTGCATAGATAAATAACAAAATAATAATTGCCTAAGACTCATTTTTTATCAATGGGAATTATATCCTAAATTATAATAATAAAAAACAATTATATTTTCAGCATATTATAAAATCTGCATGCGCAAGTGATGATAAATAGCTGGAGAGGGAAACAAGAACTGAACTATTAAAGAACTCCATGCAAAATCAATTTTTCCCAACCACAAAACATGTTCAATGGATCTAGGCAAACACAAGCCACTTCTTGGCATTCCAAATAAGCATCGGCGCAATGAGAAATCGTCAAATACAACAGGAAACCAATAGTTAATTTATTTATATTGAAAGATGAAACTAATACACGTGGATGGGATTCTTCGTTTTCATTGCCTCCCATTAACTAGTCTTTAAAGTTCAGAGTCTTGATGATTTAAACAGGAGGAGAAAACATAATGTACAGACTACAGATACAGCACGTGAGACAAGGAGCTAGGGATCCACTGGACCAGCAGCCATTGCTTCGTCCCCAGAGTCATATTCCATTTCACTCAGCTCCTCATCACTTGAATTCTTTTCTGGGGCTTCTCCCACATCTTCCGCCTTGGCATATTTCTCACAGTATTCTGAACACATGATGCAGTACAATTCACAAAACTAAGATTTTAAGAAGACGTGAAATGCTACGAAACCTCAAGTACTGAGTCAGTATGGAAATGATGCCAACAGAACAAATCAAAATACTATTATGCATCGATACTAGACAGTTCCTGACAATGATAGTAATAAAAATCGCAATTAACATGAACAATTGAGATGAGGATGTATACTAAAGGAAAAAAATCTGTGTCATTTAAAAAAACAAACCTCCTAATTGTTCTCAAGCTTATACGACTATGATCAAATCGGGTAAACTAATATGGAAATATGACCTATCATAAAACATTTCTTATGCATCTTCAAGACAAATAGTCTATCCCTTCTCTAACTGACCCAAACCCACAATCTCATTTCAAGACTTGCAAGATAAACTAAACCGTCAAAGTTGTCTTGATCTATCAATCAACGCTCCTACTGACAAAGTGGTGAGAACAATCTCGTTCTAGAAAATAGCCCCTACTTGTAACTTAATGAAGACTTGGAGGATTCACCTCTTTATTAACATGGACTTGACTGCTAGCTGAATATGTATTTCCGTACTGTATGATATATGATAATCTTATCCAGAAACTAAAGGAGTGAATTTCAATTAAGTGTGAAGAGAATATTTGCTTCACAATTTATGCAGACACCATACATCTGTTGTGCAAGCGACAGATTGAACAGAGGCTGAGAGAATATGAAGCATAAAGCTGCTTGTATAGAAACCAAGGCAATCGGCACTTGCTTATAGTGACGCATCTTATTTTACTTGTAACAGGACATCAACCTGTCCTTTCCTAGCCTCAAAGATATACATTCTAAAATTTGTGATTTAAATATGTGTTTAAGTGAATGATAACTATACTAAGAAGTTTGTTTCAAGCTACTACTCTATACGGAATGTCAAAACCAATTTCTTAGAATTAGTTAAAAATATATGAACTCTCCCCGGACTCGTCTAACATTCGTCAGCTGAAACCAGTCCACTATCACCACTAACCAATCTTTACAGCACTTGCATACTGTCTCCACTAGCATCATCATTATAGAAAGAAAGATATGCTTTCATACTTTCTATTGAAACTAATGTTTTACACTTTATTAGCAAGTAAGCTTTTACTTTTACTTTTGCTTTAGGAGGAATATTTGAAAAGCATGTCTTGTAAAAAAATTTGCATATGCAATACTTTTACCCTGTTGGAAAGCATGATAAGTATACTTGTTATAGAATCCTTATTGGGGTGATGAAAAGCTGGTCTGTTAAAAGTGCGAATAAAGAACTTTACCCCTGGAGGAAAGAATGACTTGTTATAGCATCTTTATTTAAGTAATGAAACGTCAAGGGATAACACTTGCAGTAGCATTTGACCGATGGTATCAGTACAATTGGTGGGAGAAAGGGTGCCAACAGTGCTAGGAATATGATAAAGATAGATCTTGCTTCATATATGGCCATGCCTCTGCTACAGTGGTAATGAAAATATTAGTGATTTTCACTCTTCATAACCAAAAGCAATAACCTTGTTATAGCATCTTTATCGAGGTGGTGAAACATCAAACAGCAAGTGGTGTGGTAGCATTATATTAGTCTAATTGGCGGAAAAAAGGGTGCCGGAGCTCATTTATTGTGGCCATGCCTATGTTGAGGTGGCCAATGACAGTATTAGTAATCGTCACTCTTCATAAACAAAAGCAATAACCTTTCTTAAACTTCAATTACTCGTTTTTCTTTCTTGCAGAAAGTACCTTCTATAGCATAACCAAACATAAAAGCATTAGAATTTATGCTTATATTTCTTTGTAGCTTACTCATGGCAACAAGTGAAAAGTAAGTATAAAACAAAGAAAATAAATGATTTAAACATACAATACTAAAATTTTCACTCATTAATCTATATTGACATTGCAAGGCGTGCATTTCCATGGGGTAAAAATTTCAAGAGGTTCAATACCTTTAACTTTTTGTTCATAAGAAGCTCGATCACGCATCATTAGAGCAGCTGCCTCCCCATTCAGTGGGTCCGATGGATTTGGGTATAAAAGAAGTTGTGGGAGAAACACTTCAAACACATTTACTAGATCTGCAAAACATAGGTGTCAGCATCAAAGGTCAATAAGTTTAAGCGGTAAACTGTAAAAAAGTTTCTTCGTAAAAAATAAAAACCCAACTGGGTCTTATTTATGATTCACATATGACATAGATATTTTACCAAACATAGGACTCCAAGTCTGATTAATAACATCTAAGCAAACTGAGCCAGACCTGAAAATTAATAGTACACCAAAATGTCAGACTTGAAGCATCTTTTAAAGGAAATGAAGATGGTGAAAATAGTGAACATGTTAAAAAGTACTCACATTTCGTCTACATTTGGGTGATAAATCTTATTAATAAAGCCTATGGATGGGGATTTATACGGATAGGCATCTGGAAGCTCAACCCTTATTCTCCACACGCCTCCATGGTAAGGACCTAGCATAATTCATTATGAAATTTCAAATAAAAATTGGGCAAAACTAAATTTAGAAATTAAAATAGCAATT